>JAMXBD010000323.1:0-600000 GCA_024138025.1 Combretum micranthum
AATAAACTTGCTTGTTGCTTGTGTATGGTACTCGCAATAGGCGAAGTGGTTTTATGATCCTTGGTATTTGCAATATATTGAAACCGTTTTGAGGCCACGAAGTTGAAGTTTTCAAAATTAATAAAACTAATATGTTTGTTCAACTTCGATTAGCATTATCAACACTTAGCAAGCGCCCACGAAGTAGCATTAAAACATTAGGTTGGTCCAAGGGAATGGTGGCAACTATCTTACACACTCATCTTCCATTATCTATCAAAAGAAAATTTAAAGATCATGATGAAAAACAAAGAAGTTATCTAGGTTAGACTATTAACAAGAAATTTTTCAGGGCAAAATAAAAGATTTGTTGTAATTATGCAGAGAAAACTTAGGGATTGCATCACCAACTCTTTATCATGTGATTTCGATTCAAACTCAAATTGAGTGTTTACTAGTGTATTTGCACCATCAGATTCACGAGTGTGAACTACATCCTCTCTCAAGCTCAATAATTCTAGAAGTAAAGCCAGACTGTTACTCTCTCGAGATAACTATCAACGACCTTAAATCCGCATAAAGTTCAAGAATCTATTGTTTGAAGACCCATTTTGGTGTTTACAAACAAGTGACAAAAACTTTCACGGTTACTCTCTCTCGAGCTAACTATGATCAACTTCATCAATAGCTTTATATTTTATTCATTAAAATCTTCTCTTGGTCTCATTCAACGAATATCATGAGAGAATCTAATAAGATGCACCACCTAAGTAGACTCACTTGTTAAACTCAACCTATTGAATACAGATACCCACTCAATAAACATAAACATCCAATTGAAATCACATGAATCGGAATTTGGATCCACAAACCCCAAGTCAAGGAGATTACTCCTCCATGAGCTCAAGTATTACGATAATCAAATAATGAATTCAATTAATTGCAATGTTCTCAGAGGGAATTACAAACACAAATTTAAAGCAATTTACCCAGAAAATTTGAGAGAACCCAGTAACAAGAAATTGATTCTTTCACTAAGAGCTCTTTGTGCTAAAACTAGGTTAAAAAATATACATAAGATTACCTCCCCCTTACAGTGCACCTATTGTGCTTATTTATAGTCTTATTCTAGAAGGAAATCATTTGGATTTTGACTTGCCTATATGGAAGATCCTATTAACGGTTCGCCTTTTTGTTCGTACGTGCAGTACAAACCAAAGAAACACGGGTTTTATTTATGTCGTAGGGCGCTAGTTAAGCTCTCTCCAGAACTCGACTTTATTCATTAGGACTTGACTTCTTTGTGACAATCTTCTATCCAAAATCATTGCCAGAGGGTGCAACAGTGCTATAGTCGAGAGCTCGATGTTAGGGCTTGACTTTACTTCAGCTTGAAAACTTCCAAGTCTTCGATGTACATTGTCATTGGATGAGTTTTAGCCTCGACCTCAAGGTGTGACTTCACACTTTTGGCATCGACTTGATCTTTTTTTCATAATTTTAGCCCTCTAAGGTTCTATTTTAACCTCGATAGAAGTATGATCTTTTTTGCAGCTGTTGTTTTGCCCAAAATCTGATTCGAAACTTCTTATTTCTTCACTTCTTTATCTCAAGAGCTAAAAACAACAATTAAGCCATAAAAAGCACATTTCATAGGAATTTATTTAAAAATGCATAAGAAATATGGCTAAAATCCTACGAAAATAATAGAGTAAAAAGCACTTATCAGAGAGTATGCACGCTATTACTGCGACAATCGATAATCTATGGTGTCATTATTTAGGAGTGGAGTTACTCATGGAAATGATCTGACTAGATGTAGGTGTTTCAATTTTGAGAATATCGGGGAGTACTCAGTATTTATGTTTTGGACTCTTGGATGTTGAGGAGTACCCAACATCATATATATGTATATTATTATATTTACGTGTGGAGGGATACTGGGTTATCCCTATATTGATTGAACTTAAGTTAAAGGTAATAAAATGTTAGTTGTTGCATTAGTATTAGGTTTGCATGTGAATATATGTTTGTTGTATCATATGTGTATGTTTGTGGTATACTATACTAGACTCTAGCTTAGTTGTTTCTATTTTTGGTATACGTGATGAGCATGTAAACTGTTACATTGTTAGGCACTTATGAATTGTGGGATGAGAATATCGCTAGCAATAAAGACACTCGACATGATGAGTAGAGTCTAGGAAAATTAAAGTAGTTAGTCTAAGGAGTAGTGGATGCTGAGTGTTTATTGAAAGAAATATCTCATAGTGATAACTTATAATCCTTTTAACTTTATTATGATAGATGATAGGTAAGCTCTTAAGGAATATAGGTGGGAATTTATGTGGCTGATTATGGTTATAAGTAAGTGAACTTAAGAATTTTGGAGTTATTGATTCATGAATGAGTTTGGAGTAATTTTTATATCTATTGCAGTTATAGCAGGTTCTAAGCCCTTATTTCTTGTCCACATTTGATATGGACATGTAGCGGGTTGTATATGACCCTAGATTTAGGGTGCTATAACTTAAGTGGTATTAGAGCACATGTTATGATCTTTATGTAACTTAGGCTATGCACTCCTTAAGACAGTGAAATGATGAGAGTGGGTGACTGGATTGCACCAAACTAAGCTCTTATAATTTTCAACTTTTAAATACAGGTGCAATATTAACCGGTCAGTAAAAATCGGGTGCAAATGCAGTAAATAAACTGGTAAGACCAAGTCGATCCACAAGGAGCTAATGACTAATTAATAGAATATTGAATTATACCCTAAGCTAAGCTATTCGATTTTAGATTTTTAATTAATCTATGAATTTACCTAAGGTCTAAAATAATTGATGATTTTGAACAACTAAAACCTTATATTCTAGCAACAACAATGAGGGATACGGGTTTAGGAGATACAACAACAATCAAGAAAAATGCATTTCTATTCTCATTTGAATTGAATCATGCCTCAAGATGATATTAAAATTGATTATTTGGGATTCAATCAAACTCACTAAAATTTCGCCCACCTTCCGGAGTAGCAAAAATTCAAATCATAGCATAAACTATCCCATCAAGGCAATTTATCTACAATCCTCAGGTATGTAGCAATTCACTCTCTCCAAAAATGCTATTTTAGTTAAAATTACAAACTAAGCACTGCCAAGTGACCTAAATCTATAACCCTAACTGCATTAAGAAAAGTGAGTTCATGAATTTTATCAAAGACATGCATATCCTTATGACAAATCCTTTTCAAAAATCCAAGATTTACTTATGTAGATTATCAAATCCCTCCTAGGTATCTCTAATCCTATCTGTCCAACTCATATTGGCCATTCATAAATCAAATAGACTACAAGTAATAATAATTAAATTCCCAAATAATCAAGATCAACATCAAAATAAGTCAAAATATTCAAATCATCAAATCCATTCATGCATGTTCATATATCAATAAAGAATAACATCTCAAACATACAATCAAGCATGCATATAACAGATCATGGATAAGAAAACACCTCAAAAACAATTCTTTTCATCAAATCTTGTCTTCAAACCATCAACCTGAATTAGGGTAATTGCTTGATTATATCTAAACCCTAAATCACCTCTAAAGTTGCTAGAACATTAGAGTTTTAGTGCCCTAAGATTGAAACACAGAAATACATGATTAATCTCTCTTTTTTTAATGATTTCTCAAAGCTCTCTCTCTCTCCCCCCCCCCCCCACCCTTTTTTTTTCTTTTTCTTATTTTTTTTGTTCTGTTCATGGCTTCTTATAAAATGAAGATTGGAATTACACAAGAACATGTGTGTGACAGTTACATGGTCTATGCTGGCTTTGATATAGATGGCTGGCATTCAATGTAAACAGTGACACTCTAAATTCTACACTGGCAGTGTTGATGCAAGAGCTTAAAATTTCGATTTGTACGCATTGTATACCGCCTCTACACCAGCGGCATAGGGTGAAGATTTACTGGTATAGGATGAAAGCTAATGAAGTCTTCTTTGAATGCTGGCAATGTTAGCTTCAACTTTAAAGAAATGCATTTTATGGACAACCAACAACATCTCAATGCCGACAGCTTTGAATTTCGTTTTGTCGGCGTGCAATGAAATTGCAGAACCTGATGGAACTTGTATTGAATGTTAGCGTCGTTCATGCTAACCTTAATATTTTGCTTTCTGATCACGACTGAGGCTGACTTAACACTAGTGGCATAGGCCTTTGTTTGGTCGGCCTTGAATGTTCTGTATCTTAAATTTCCATAACTTCTCCCAATTTGCTTATGTTGTGGTTGTTGAGTCTTTTATGACCTGAAAAATCAAAATGAGGGCAATTAAGTACCAATTCTTTGTGATTTCTATCAAAATCTATAATAATTAAGGAAATTTGATTCATGAAAAGTAAGTAAAATATGACTTTATCAAATTTCCCCACACTTGAACTTTTGTTTGTCCTCAAGCAAAACAATTAAAAGCACAAAATTGAAATCCATAAAAAATAAAACTCTAACTTTTTTAATTCAAGCATCATTTCCTTTCATTGTTTATTACTTGCTGTGTAGTGCCTACCACTCAAACCAAACTAGATGCATGCAATTAGAGTACTAAAATCAAAATTAAGCAGCTAATTTGGATAAAGCAAACTTTAATCCTCATGTTTAACAAGAACTTTATATGCAAAAGTAAACACAAAGTCCAAAAGGAAAAAACAATTTAGACTTCACTAGACATTTAGCATACATATAATCCAAATGACAAAAGGTGAAAGCATGTGGCATCTACTCATTCCTTAGAATTCCTCCCTCTTTATGATAAGTCTTCTTTCATTTGAACCTTTGCATTCTTTTTTTTTTTTTCTTTCCTTATAAGCATTTTTTTCATTCAAAGTTCAAGTAGTAAACTTCCACTTTTCCTCCTTCTGTTATAGTGAGTTCATTGCGTCGGCACATCCTAGCTCTTCACCCAAGTGACTAGGTTTTAAAGGGACCCCTAAGCTCTTCCTCACTTTAATATTCAAGTTTAAATACTCATAACTCAAATACTTGAGTCATTGGAGTAGAGGCTATGCTTGTTTCTTTTGAAAGCAACACAAATTCAAGACTTATTTTTTAAAGATCACTAAGAAAAGAATCTCTTCTACCTCTTTCATTAATTGTTAAAAAGAATTCTCGAAAGAATTCAAAGGATTCAAACTAACTTTTTCCTAGAAGTAGACTGATTATTTTCACAAAAAGACTAACCTACTCTCAAATTTCTAATTCCAAAGTTAAATACAAGGTAAGTTTGTTCTTTAAATATTTCACTACTTAATTTTAACCAAGTAATACAATCACAATAGTAGGTGAGTAAGGCACTTAAGTAAGTTAATTTCATATTCTTTCATATGTTATTCATAATTTTATGAACAATCTCAAGATTTCAAGAGAATTTTGAAAAAATTTGGCCTCAATTTTCCATATCATGCTTTCAGAAAAAGTCAAAGTGAGGGTTCAATATTTCAAGCTTAGATGTCTTAAATATTTAATGTAAATACTAAATCGAACATCAACAATCATACTCATACTCTACTTCATTCTTATTCTCCACATCTATCATCCTTCTCCCACATTAAATCAAACAGTGTCTCACTGTTCCTAATTCAACTCAAAAAGATAGGAAAGAAATAAATAGATACAAGAGGAAAGAAACTAGTAATTCCCTAGTTTTAAAGATTTTGTACATGTAGAATTCTAACTGAATTTGAAAAACTCATCAATGAAGAAGATTGTTCCCTGCTAAATTCTATCTTATAAATCCATGCTTTATAACTCAAAATCTGACAATTCCTCAAAGAGAGATCACAGTATCTAGATTCAAAAGACAAAAAGAAAAAGTAAAACACTCAAAAAGGAGAAAGACTCATTAGGACTCTTATGGTGGGTTGCCTCCCACCTAGTGCTTGTTTATAGTCAGCTTGGATCATGAAGATCCAAGTCTCTCTCGTGTTCCTCCTTCGTGTTCTCATCCCAAAAGTGTTTTAGTTGATGACCATTGACTTGGAATGGCTTCTCACCATCTTTCTTGATCTCAATCACTCCATAGGGGAAATCCTTTGTTATCTCAAATGGGCTAACGATCTGGACCTTAGCTTGCCAAGAAAAAGCTTCAAACGAGAGTTATATAATAATGCTTTCTGTCCTTTCTAGAACTGTTGATGAAGAATTTTCTTATCATGCACAACTTGATTCTCTCCTTATAAATGCGAGTATTCTCACAAGCTTCATTCCTGAATTCTTCCACTCACTCAAATGAAGTAGTTTGCGGTTCCTAGTAGCTTGCTTATCAAAATTCAAGAACTTCACTACCTAGTATGCTTTGTGTTCCAATTCTATAGGAAGGTGACAAGCTTTTCCATACATCCAATATGGGGACATTCCAATTGGATTCTTGTAAGCAGTTCAGTAGGCCTAAAGTGCATCATCAAGCTTTAACGACCAATCCTTTCTTGATGAATTGACTGTTTTCTCAAGGATTTGCTAAGCTCTCTATTAGATAGCTCTACCTGACTACTTGTTTAAGGATGATAAGGTGTGGCCACCTTATGTCTCACTCCATACCTTGCAAGCAAAGTGTCAAACTTATTCCAAAAGTGAGTTCCTCCATCACTGATAATAGCTGTGATGTCCCAAACCTAGTGAAGATGTTTCTTTTCAATAACTTGAGTACTCCTTGTGCATCATTAGTTGGAAGAGCAACAACCTCTACCCACCTAGATACATAGTCAACAGCAACAAGGACATACTTGTTATTGAAGGTTGATGGGAATGGTCCCATGAAATCTATCCCCAAATATCAAAGATTTCAATCATTAGGATACCATGCTGTGGCATCTCATGCCTTCTGGAGATATTCCCTGTTCTTTGACATTGATTGCAACTTTGCACAAAATCTCTACAATCCTTAAACAGAGTGGGCCAGTAAAATCCACATTGAAGTACCTTAGCTGTGGTCCTTTTAGCACCAAAATGACCAACAGCTTCACGACTATGGCAATGGTGAAGTATGTCAGCAATTCAGATGTAGGTACACATCTTCTAATTACTTGGTCTACACAACTCTTAAAAAGATATGGTTCATCCCAAAAATACTGCTTTACATCAGACAAAAATTTTCTATTCTGGTGATGATAAATTTTATAAGGCAAAATTCCAGCAATAAAGTAATTTACAATATCTGCATACAAGGTAGTTTTTTAAGTGAGACTTCATAGATACTCATCAGGAAATGTCTCATTAATAGGTATCTCATCTTTCTCATTTACAATCCTTGAAGATGGTCTGCAGCAACATTTTTAACTCCCTTCTTATGTCTAATCTCAATATCAAACTCTTGAAGCAACAAGATCCACCTTATAAGCCTAGGCTTAGCATATGATTTTGCTAAAAAATACTTAAGTGCAGAATAGTCAGTGTACACTATAACTTTATATCCAATGAGATATGATCTAAATTTGTCACAAGCAAGTACTACAACTAGCAATTCCTTTTCGGTGGTAGCATAGTTGCTGTGCATCATTCATCATCTTACTAGAATAGTAAATTACTTAGAAAACTCGGTTCCTTCTTTGACCAAGCATTGCACCAATTGCTATGTTACTAACATCACACATGAGTTCAAATGGCAGCTCCCAATCTGGTGCCATAATCACTGGTGTAGTGGTCAATTTTTCTTTCAAATAGCTCAAAAGCTTGAAGACATGAATCATAAAAAAAGAACGGAGCATCCTTCTCTAACAAAGAGAAAGAGGTCTTGAAATCTTGGAAAAATCCTTCATAAACCTCCTATAAAACCCAGCATGTCCAAGGAAACTCCGGAATCCCTTTACATTCACTGGCGGTGGTAGCTTTGAGATAACCTCAACCTTGGCTTCATCCACCTCAATCCCTTGTTCAAAATTTGGCCGAGCACAATTCCCTCACGCACCATGAAGTGACACTTTTCCCAGTTCAAAACAGATTATATCCTTACATCTCTTAAGCACAAATGACAAGTTCTTTAGACATTTATCAAATGAAGCTCCATATACATAAAAGTCATCCATGAAAACTTCAATGAATTTCTCAATTATATCAGAGAATAATGCCATCATACATCTCTGGGATGTCGCTGGTGTATTACATAGACCAAAAGGCATGCGCCTAAATGCAAAAGTACCATATGGACAAGTAAATGTGGTCTTCTCCTGATCCTTTGGAGTGATGGGTATCTGATTATAGCCTGAATACCTATCCAAGAAACAATAATATTCATGCCTAGCCAGCCTCTCTAGCATTTGGTCTATGAAAGGAAGAGGAAAATGATCCTTTCGGTTGGTATTATTTAATTTGCGATAATCTATGTACACCCTCCATCCAGTTACGGTCCTTATGGGTATTAATTCGTTCTTTTCATTTTGCACAACTATCATACCCCCTTTTTTAGGTACCACTTGAATAGGACTCATCCACTTGCTGTCGAAGATAGGATAAATAATTCTTGTATCCAGAAGTTTCAATACCTCCTTTTTCACCACTTCTTTCAAAGTAGGATTGAATCTTCTTTGTGGTTGGACTGTAGGCTTGCATTCAACTTCCATAAGAATCCTATGCATGCATATGGATGGATGGATTCCTTGAATGTCTGCAATGGTCTACCCAATAGCCTCCTTCTGTCTCCTAAGCACATCAATCAACTTACTTTCTTGCTCATATCATAACTCCATTGAGATGATAATTGGGAGTGTCTCATTCTCACCCAAAAACACATATTTAAGGTGCTTCAAAAGTTGTTTCAACTCAAGTACAGGGGGCTCTCTTGTGGATGGAATCAATATCTTTGTACTGGCCTCTAACTCCTCAAATGGGGGTGGTCTCAACCAAGCTCCTGTAACTTTATCAACCAGTGAACTTTCATTCATATCTTCATCGACCTTGTCATGTGCATCTTCCAAGTCAGTCATTACCAATAATTCATCCTTTGTATCATGAGAAATACCAAGCTCATCTTCATCATCATCACTCCAATCTTGTAAAAGCACAGGCTTGGAATATCCACTCAATTCAAATGTATCAGCCCTATATTCATGAAGTAGCTCATTAATTATATGCACATGGAAGCAAGTGTCACTAGCAGCTGAATGTCTGAAGGCTCTAAAAACAATAAAAGTGACTTGCTCATCCATAACCCTGAGTGTCAATTTCCCTTATGCCACATCAATTAAGGTTTGCTCGGTAGCCAAGAATGGTCTACCCAAAATCAATGGTATCTCCCAGTCTTCTTCCATGTCAAGAATAATAAAGTCATTCGGAAAGAGAAACTTATCCACTTTAACCAATACATCTTCCACCATTCCTCTTGGATGCTTAATGCTTCTATCGACTAGCTGTAAGGATTCTATTGTCAATTTACACTCACCTAGCCCCAACTTGTTAAAGATTGATAAAGGCATAAGGTTAATGCTTGCTCCAAGATCACACAAGGCCTTATCAAAGTATGAGTCCCCAATGATGCAAGGGATAGTGAAGCTACACGGGTCTTTCAACTTTGGTGGTAACTTGTTTTGAAGAATGATTATACCTTCATGGGTTAGCATAATTGTTTCATGTTTAGCTAGTTTCCTTTTCTTTGTGAAGACCTCCTTCATAAACTTTGCATAGGATAGCATTTGTTCAAGTGCATCCATGAAGATCCAATTATTATTACTTCAACCTCCAGGAAATGGAATAGGTGGAACATATGGCTTCACTTCAGACTTCCTTTTCTCTAATTCTTCCATCTCTCTTGTTCTCTTGTCATGGCTTGATGATTGCTTATCCATCTTGCTTTCTCTTAAAGTTTCAGCTCTATCCTCTTTCCTTTCAATCTTTTTCTCCTCACATGATTTACTCCTCTTCACAATCTCTTGGTCATTCAACTCTTCACTGTTCTTGCCATCTCTTTAGTTCACTTCTCTTCCATTTCTAAGCTTAATAGCTTTCACTTCCTCTTTAGGATTCTTTTCAGTATTGCTTGGAAGAGTACCTTGGGGACGATTTCTTGATGCATCAGACAATTGAGCTATTTGATTCTGGAAGTCATGAATAATTGCTTCTTGACTTTGTGACTTGGCCAACAATTGCTGTAACAGCTCAATGGTGGTATCGTTTTTGTCTTTCTCTCTTTATGGATGTGACTGATGCTCAATCATAGGTGGTGGTGGTAGTGCTCTTGGTGCATGTTCTTCTTTCCATCTTAGTTTTGGATTGTCTCGCCTGTCACACCTCAAAGGGTACCCTAAAAGTAATAGTCCGCTGCATGCTAAACAGGACTTAAGAATCACTACCTCAGTCATTCAAAAGTCTTGTATTAGAGTGCAAGACGTTCCCTTGCGACAATAGAATACATATGCAATTGGAGATTGATAGTTAAATTTGATAGGATAAGCATAAAAGCATAAACCACATATATCTCACGATTAGTTACAAGATACTAGGGGGCATTCTCCTGCTAAACAAAAGTCAAGATATTAGCTTTTAATAACTTTTCAAGTGTTTAAGGTTTACCATGAAAGACTATACAAAGCTAATTGTAAACTTCTAAGGGAAACTCCTAACTGTGCATTACCTCATTTGGCCAAGTCCGGGGACGCAGCCATATGTACGAAACTGCATCAAAAATAAACTATGGGGGTATAAGCTACGCTAGCTTAGTGAGTTTCACTTCCCAAATTAAATACTTCAACAAGCAATATGTCAAGCAAGTTCTATTAATATGAAATGCATAAGCACGTGAGCATACAATACATGAGACTTTCCAAGAGTGCTATGTTGAATGGATTTACGCTCTCCATTCGGGTTAGGTGTTTCAGGCCCATACGACCATAGATTTCAAAATTTTCTCATTTGTATAGTGGTTGATTCAGGTACCCATCTACTCACTAGTTTTGTAGTTGATACAAGTGCCTACACCACTTCCATTTTAATTCAGGCCATTCATGTCAACATTCGAGTTTTCAGGTCCCCAGTTGCCCAGCTATTATGCCTTCTTCCCACAAAGGTATAATAAAAAATGTAATGTGACTCAACATATGATATGCATGGTCAATTTAATCATAAGATCATCTCATATTAATTAACGAATTATAGGCGATCATAGATATTGCAGATACTTCAATCCTATACTAAAGCATACAAATATTTACAACAATTCCATTTTGATATTCTTATCATTGATTCAATCAAATAGAACTCACATGCACATTCCAATTTTATCTTGCCCTAAATCTAATGCCACTATCATTACAAGCACAATCATAAGCATGTAATTTAAAGATAGTAAACTCACTCGATCATGGACACCGGTTTCTAATGGTAGCGATCCAAAAACTAGAATTTTCCCCTGATTCAAAATCACCTAAACAAAAGAAATACCCAAATGAGTATTTCATACCATGACTAATTCCAACTTATTAAATAAAACTCTTAAGTTCGTAATTTTCGTGGTAGGTGGAAATTCCAACTTAAAATAGCCATAACTTGGTCATTTTAACTCGAAATTTCACAAATAAGCTATCGATTCCTATCTAATTCGAAAGATCTATCTATTTATAATGTTATTATTAAGTTTTGAAAATGTTTAGGTCTTGAATGCTCGATCAGATCTGATCAGTAGCTAAAAATTGCATTTCCGAAATTATTTTGTGAAAATCACATTATTTCTACCAAGTATATTATATATGCACGCATTATCTACAAGTTATTATCATGAATGACATGATATGATCTATATATATGTATTTCCTTAATGATTTTTGGTTAAAAAAAATTTTTGGAAAAACTTTTACTTTACGACAATGTCAAGAACACTTGTTTGAGAAAACTAACTTTATCTCTTTGAAAATCATCTAAAATTTTACTAAGGTAAGGCCTTGGTGATCTATATACCTAATAACTTTATTATCTTAATAAAATTATTCATTTAAAAGTTGGAAAATAGGTGTTTGAATGAGGGCTTTGTCTAGTGACGAATTTTACAAAATTTTAGGAAATGAAAATATTGTTTGATCCTAGTTTGGAAACCTTTTCTTTGTTTTAGATTTATACTTTGATAAAACATATTTACTCTTATAAAAATCAAGTCTTTATTACATCTATTCCCTAAGAATTTTATTTTTCTATTAAAATCCTCATTTTGATATTTGGAAATAAGTGTTTAAATGGGGATTATTTTTAGATCCAAATTTTAGGAAATTGTTTTTCAAATTATTTCTTGTGAAAAATTCATTTAATCTTTCTAAAATTAAGTCCTAATCAAACCTACTCCCTAAGGCTTCCATTTCTTTAATAAAACTCTTGTTTTAGGATTGGAAAATAGATGTTTCCTTGGCATTTCACCCTAGTTACGAATTTGAAAATTTTTGTTGATGTTGAAACATAGATCTAACTTAACTTTTGTAACCCTTTTCTTATTTTGAAAATTTCTCTTAGTAAAACTAAGCTCATCTTATAAAAATCAGTCCTTTATGATACCTATCGCCTAAGTCCTTCAATTTACATGTAAGATCTTCATTTTTGAGTTCAAAAATAAGCTTTCTAAATGGTTTTTTCCCAAGATCTGAATTTTCAAAATCACTTTTTGATAGAAACAAAATAGGTCTTGAGTTTTGGCAACACCTTTACTAAGACCATCATGTTGTAAACCTTTTATGCATGTAAGACAAGTAACTATGTCATTTAAGTACTTTAAACAAATAGATCTACTATATTACTCATGTCATGGATGCAATGCAACATAAACAATATGTAAATGAGTTTAAAGAAAGAGTTTTTGTACAAAATTACTATAAGATCAACATTTAGTAATGATAACAAAATAATAGTAAGATAATTTAAATATTAAGATCCACAACATTGTAATGGTAAGGATCCATGCTTAAGTGTTTCCACATCCCTAGCATAAAGCTCATGGGGATTTTAGTGGAACCACACATGTATGATCTTGCCATTACATGTTTTAGTGTGAGGAGGTTAAGATCTATTACCTATTTAGAAGTGTAGAGTAAGAACACTTGAAGAAAAAGAAGTGTGTGTGTGTGTGTGTAAGGGGAGAGGTCATGGCACAAGAGCGGAGAGAGGGAGAGAAATTTTCTTTTCAAAGTTTTATCTTTTGAAAAAAAAGAGAAAGTGAAATGAGATAGGTATAAAGAGGTTTATATAGGGAATTGAATTAGGGTTTGTGTAGAATAAAAGAAAGAAAATAAATTAGATTAAGTGAGAGTGTGAGGGGGAAATGGGTGCCGGTTTGGAGCTTAAAGGGGAGAGAGAGATGTTTAATTATTTTATGTAATAAAATTCAAATTTAATAAGTAACTTTAAGTAATAAAATGTATTGGAAAGGTAATATTGTAAGGAAATGATGTAAAATTGTAAGAATAGGTTGTAAGGATGTAAGAATAAGGTATGGGTGGTTGTACTTAGTGAATAGTGTAAAAGAAATCAAAAAGTTGATTAGACATCTAAATTACTGGTAGTAATGAAAATACGATAAAGGGCTATAACTATAATTTTTATAACCCGAAAAATTATTATAAATATATTTTTGAATTCCTTATTAAATTTTGATTCTATCGAGTCCTATATGTTATTTTTCTATTTCCGAGTCCTAGGGACTGGTTTTCGAGAACAGATCCCGATCAGGTCCGAAATGAATGAATTGTTCTGAATTCTGATCTTCGTATGTTTTGATAAATTATTTAGGGCTATATACTGGAGTTAATTCATTTCTATTTTTCTGGGGTTTCGTTCTTGGGATTGCCAGACATAGGGTTTCTAGGTCCAACTAGTCTAGGGGTATTTATTAGCGTTTCAGTTTCTGGTTCCAATTTCGAAACCAAATTTAGATTGCTAAGGGAACGATGGCTTACATCACCAACCTAGATTGTAAGTATTTGAGTATGGATTGTAATTCCCAGCTCCCTTCTCATACCGGTTCAAATATTTTGCCTGTTACTACTAGAGCATGGAACATAAGAGTCTTCCATTGGATACTCCAAATGACTTATTGGAGGACCACCAAGAGATAGCATTCATGCTTAGCTTATAAGCTGATTCCTTACTTGACATAGATTGCATTCTACTCATCTAGTTAGTAAGTGATGCTACTTGTTGTTGAATTTTTGAAACCATTTCTAATTCATGCATAGCACTCACTTGTCTTGGCCTATTCCATTCACTATGCCAATTAAAGGTGTTTCTTGCCATTCCTTCCATAAGATCATAAGCCTCAGGAGCACTTTTGTTCATCAAGCTACCACCTGTTACAACATCGATCATAGTCTTCAAATTATCGCCAAGAAAGTGTAGAACATTCTTAACAGATCATGTAGAAAAGTCCCATTGGTGAGGCATCGTTTGAGGAGTTCCTTGAGTCTTTCCCATACTTCATAAAGCGCTTCACCTTCATATTGTCAAAAGGAAAAGATCTTGTTCCTCAGCTGAATGGTCTTGTTGGGAGGAAAAGATTTCTCCAAGAATTTTATGCTACTTGATCCCAACTTGTCAAAGAGTGTGGGAGTAAAGAATTTAACTAGTTTCTTGCCTTGTCCCTAAGTGAAAAAGGGAATAATCGAAGGCAAATTGCATCGTCAGATACCCCATTACTCTTAATCATAGCACAAATTTGCAAGAAGTTCATCAAATGGTCATGTGGGTCTTTGAAATTTTCTCCACCAAATTAATTAACGTGCACCATTTGGATCAAAGCTGGCTTTAACTCAAAGTTGTTTGCTTGAATAGTCGACCATGCAATGGATGGTGCAACTCCATCAATTGTAGGCATAAAGTATTCCTACATTGGTCTGTGAATCTCATTTCCCTTATCCTGATGAGGAGGATTTTCATTTGGCTCAATTGGAACTGGAAGATTTCTTTGCCCATCTGCTTGATTTCCATCTTGTCCATTCCCATTTCCATTGTGTTCTTGATTTCCATTCCTTCTCTCCTCTCTTTGTTGGTCATTTTCATTTTTGTTTCTCTCCATTGTTCTTGTATTTTCTAAATCAGTTATTCTCTCTCTCAAATGCTGATGAAATGTCTAATCTATTTTTGGATTAAATATCAAATCTGGGAATTGTTCACCTGACATACAAAAACAAACGAATCAAGGTAAACTATTTTTGGATTTTTCAAAATTTTTCAATTTTTTAATGAAATTTTCTAAATATATGCTTAGTTTAAAGGATTAATTACTATTCTAATATTATCAACCAAAGCTCTCTAGCAACGGCGCCAATTGACTGGATTGCACCAAACTACGCTCTTATAATTTTGAACTTTTAAATATAGGCACAACAGTAACCGGCCAGTAAAAATCGGATGCAAATGCAATAAATAAACTGGTAAGACCAAGTCGATCCACAAAGAGCTAATGACTTATTAATAGAATATTGAATTTTACCCTAAGCTAAGCTATCCGATTTCAGATTTTTAATTAATCTATGATGATTTAACTAAAGTCTAAACTAATTGATGATTTCAAACAACTAAAACCTTATATTCTAGCAACAACAACGAGGGATACAAGTTTAGGAGATACAACAACAACAAAGAAAAATGCATTTTTATTCTCATTTGAATTGAATCATGCCTCAAGATGATATTAAAACTGATTATTTGGGATTTAATCAAACTCACTAGTATTTCGCCCACCTCCCGAAGTAGAAAAAGTTCAAATCATAGCATAAACTATCCCATCAAGGCAATCTATCTATAATCATCAGGTACATAGCAATTCACTCTCATAAAAAATGCTATTCTAGTTAAAATTACAAACTAAGCACCGCTAAGTAACCTAAATCTGTAACCCTAAGTGCATTAAGAAAAGTGAGTTCATGAATTTTATCAAAAACATGCATATCCCTATGACAAATCCTTTTCAAAAATCCAAGATTTACTTATGTAGATTATCAAATCCCTCCCGAGTATCTCTAATCCTATCTGTCTAACTCATGTTGGCCATTCATAAACCAAATAGACTACAAGTGATAATAATTAAATTCCCAAATAATCAAGGTCAACATCAAAATAAGTCAAAATATTCAAATCATCAAATCCATTCATGCATGTTCATATATCAATATAAATAACATCTCAAACATGCAATCAACATCATATAACAGATCATGGATAAGAAAACACCTCAAAAACAATTCTTTTCATCAAATCTTGTCTTCAAACCCATCAACCCTAAATTAGGGTAATTGCTTGATTGTATCTAAACCCTAAATCATCTCTAAAGTTGCTAGAACATTAGGGTTTTAGTACCTTAGGATTGAAACACACAAATACATGATCAATCTTTGTTTTTTTAAGGATTTCTCAAAGCTCTCCCCTTTTTTCTTTTTTTTTTTTTTTTTCTGTCGTGGCTTTTTATAAAATGAAGAATTGGAATTACAAAAGAAACACGTACACCGGTGGTTACATGGTCTATGCCCGCAGCTTTGATATAGATGTGGCCAATGTTCAATGTAAACTGATGATAATCTAAATTCTACACTGGTAGTGTTGATGCCAGTGCTTAAAATTTCGATTCTGTGCGCATGGTGCACCACCTCTACACTGACGGCATAGGGTGAAGATTTGCCGATGTAGGATGAAAGTTGATGAAGTCTTCTTTTAATGCTAGCAGTGTTGGCTTCAGTTTAAAGAAATGCATTATGTGGACAAACAACACCGTCTTAACACTGGCTGCTTTAAATTTGGTTTTGTCGACGTACAATGAAATTGTAGAAGCGATGGAACTAGTATTGTATGTTAGCGTCGTTCATGCCAGCCTTAATATTTTGCTTTTTGATCACAACTAAGGTGGCTTAACATTGGCGATGTAGGTCTTTATTTGGCCGCGTTGACTGTTTATTTCTTAAATTTAAACAAATTCTCCCAATTTGCTTATAATTTAGTTGTTAAGTCTTTTATGACCTAAAAAATCAAAATGAGAGCAATTAAGTACTAATTCCTTGTGATTTCTATCAAAATCTATAATAATTAAGGAAATTTGATTCATGAAAAGTAAGTAAAATATGATTTTATCAGTGGGTAAGTCATGGGATCGCTAGTTGTTGAGGAGAATTTAAACCTGTTCACTTTAATGAAAAGATTTCCTATTTATTTCGTACTTTTGATTTATTTATTGTTGTTTGTTTTCAACTTAATGTTTGTATGAATTATATGAAAATTAGTCGCACTATTACCTTTTCATATTTGATTATATATCTGGCATTAAATATTTTATTATTACCTATTTATTTTAGTTGTTGCTCCCTGAACATGTGAAAGAGTAATTGTTAAAATGAACTGAGCTTAAAACCTATACATATGTAATATAAATTTATTAATAGTCCTAACTTTCATGGGGAATTCTGAACTCAATAATCACAATGGAAATTATTGGATCCTCTAGAACTAATTAATCTAAACAGATTACCAAAAACTTTCGTTAAGTTGACTAAGACACAACTTACGTTAGTTAGCTATCCCTTAGAATTCTAAACCACAAACATCAAGAAAAGTTCCAAAGAAACTTAAACCCAAATGAAAAAGATGCATATCATAAGGGAGATGAAATTGAATGTACATCTGTATAGATATCCCCTAAAGTAGCAATGAAATCATAAATGACAAGAATATATATACATACATATATATGAGAACTTTAATTGATATAGCAAATAAATGAAAGTGCATAGCTACCATACTAAACTTCTATAATAGTAATGATGACTACAACAAGAACTTATAAAACACAAGAATTAAGAAAATAGTAGTGAAATGAATATTCAATCAGCATACAATAATTTATTGATTGTGGATCTAAGACATGAACATGTGAAATGGGACCACCAAGTACATTGTTTGTTCTTGTTTAGTATATGTCGTGCTAAAAGTATTGGTGCCACTAGCAATCATGTCATGTTGTGTTAAGTTTGGTTGTGTCTTGTCTTCTTCTATTGCGTCAAGTTATACTGAGTCTTTCTTAAGAGTCAAGTTGTATATCGGTCTAATACTAGTCAGTTTAGCTATTTCTAATACTTATCAGTTCCTCTCACAAGCAAACTGATGATCGAACGAAAGAGTAAAATTTCTTTATTTCAAGGAAAGAAATAGAAGTATTGATATGTAAGAATATATGTGTATAATATAATTAAATTAGTGAGACTAATAAATTGAAGATAAACTAAATTATAGCTATGATTAAGATAAAGGAAATGACGATAATTCAAAATAAAGTACCATAGCAAACAATATAACCATAATGTTAATGGTAATCACGAAAGTAATAAAAGTTGTCAATCATAATGAATGTACAAAGTGTCAATGTACCATTAAATTTACAAAATTGGTTAAAGTAAATGAAGGGGAAAATGCAAAATAAGCATTAGTAGGTACGAAAATTTAAAACATTAAACGCATATTTGTAATATTACGAGTAAGTGAAATAGTCAATTGAAATAATTCACTCAATTTAACTTGTAATAGAAATCATGACTATAAATAATTAACTTGGGACTACAACAACCAAATTAATACGGTTATATGTATTTATGGTATTTCATTCATTTCTTTTATCTAGTAAAGCAAGCCAAAGATAGTATTTCAAGAAAGTATGACAACAATAATGGTACTGGATTGAAAGTTGTTGGCAAGTGCAAGGGTGGAGAAGATCTTAATGTTGTAGTTGGGAAGGTGTTTAATGTGATCTAAAGTGAATTTAAGATAACAAGTACCCGTATGACGTTGAAGGGTATGGCTAATGATATAGGAAAAAAGGAATAGAATGCTATTAAAATAAGATGATAGTATCAAAGACACTGAATAGATAGAAGTTTAAAGGTAAAATATGGATGACTGGAGTTGACTAAAGGAATTAGTGGTATAAATAATAGGCATAAAAATCCTAATAGATGGTCAACATTGAGAAATACAACCATAGACTTAATAGACATAAAACTATAGAAATGATATTTAAGAGTAGATGAGAAGAGTTTGGGGAGTAATTAAATATATAATAGATATGGAGGTATACGTACAACGGTAATTGCAAGAATGAAGTACAATCATGGCAAATTGCAAGTTAGGACAAATCTGAGGACCACAAATAGTAATGACAACCCAATTAGTTTATGGTAATGAACCCTTGGAGAGATTTCTAGAAAATCTATATGAAGCCATATATATCAATTGCTATAGAATGTAGCATTAGACCATGGGAGACAACTAGATAACTTGAATGATAAATGAATGTTGTGAGTTGTATTTAACGATGCTAGTTAAACTAGATTGGATATAAATGCTAATACGACAGTCACATCGGAAGTGCCATACCAATGTAAGATGTGATCTTTAGAGTTTAAGGTTGAAGATTATAAACCTTAACATTTTCAGCTTTGCAATTGCTAATGGAAGAATTATAAGGAGATTATGTGCTAAAGAAGTTTCAACAAAAGTGACAGTAATTAGAGGTAAAGTAAAATGATTAATATTATTGATGAGTTGGGTAGATATTTCAATGTGAATCCTATAGTTGTTTTGAAGAATGTATTAGTTGGTTTAGTAGTAAATAATACAAGTGTACAATCAAAAGAAGATCTTTTGCTAGGAAATAGATTAAAGAGGTAGATATTAAATCCAGTGAAGAATGATCAGATGCTATTAGGAACATAAATGGATTCATAGAGTAATGGTTATAGAAACAAAAGTTTACTGGGAAATTAACTACGAGGAAATAAAGTCAAAGGATAGATTATAGTCACTTTAGAAATTTTGTTTAAGACTATAAATTTGTCAATTATTATATCTCTTCTCATTGGGTAACTGATGGAAAGGAAAGATATTAAGACTATAATAAGTAAATAAATGTTTTGGATTAGACAAATGTTACAGCTTAAGTATGTAGAAAAACGAAGGATGCCTTTGAAATTCCAAGTAGGAAATCATGTTTGGTTAAGGATTTCACCAACAAAGGGGGCAATACGGTTTGGTTTGAGGGGAAGTTGAATCCTAAATCTATAGGATCTTTTCAAATCTTAGAACAGATTGGTGATGTGCTTATCGGTTGGCGTTACTACCAAGCTTGACCGGAGTACATAATGTTTTTCATGTATCACTGTTGAAAAAATCAGTCCCAACTCTAAACTAAGCAATAGCTTTCGAACCCTTGGAAGTGCAACAAACGTCACCTCAGTTGAAAGGCCGGTTCGGATTGTGGATAGAAAAGAATACAATTTGAGGAGATGGGTAATCGAGTACGTTAAAGTTCAATAGACCAATCAAACCGAGAGTGAAGCTACATGGGAACTTAAGGAAGAAATGAAAGCAAAGTATCCTAAGCTCTTCATAGAATCAGGTAACTTTTAAGAATTTAAGTTTCAAAAAGGGGGGAAGAATGAAATATCCTAATTAAATGTATATTATAGAAGGAAGTTTTTGTAATATTGACTTTTAAAGAAGGGCACTTTAGTCTAACAACATATTTTGAAAAGATAAGTTGCTTGGTAAAAACATTTAAAAGGGGGACAAAGGCAGTAACCGCTCTTTTAGTTTCTGATAGCTTTTCATACGTACAAAATTTTCACAATCCTTCTCTCAACAAGTTGGAACAAACTTAAAAGATTTATAGTAAAATATCTGGTAAATAATAAATATCATAATTTTCATGTCACTTTGATAGAATAGATAATAGAACCATAAATCTATAATAATGATAGCAGGTTCTTATAGGAGAAGAAGAGACGTAAGTGAAATTCTAGAAGAACCACAAGAAGAAAGATTTTCATGAACTAAGCGTTGGGAATTTGTGAGGAACACAGAAGGAAATCAAAGGTGATGTAGTTTTTGTTAGTTTATTTTTGTTCATAAGTCTTGGATATATTCAGAAGAGTACCGTGAGTGTTAAAATGTTTTTAGGGTCGAGAATGTGTTCAAATAGATATTTAAAGTGATGTTAAGTTTGGAAAGATGGATATTTTCATGAAAAGAGGATTTGTAAATATAACTTGATACACGATAGTGCACTAAGCAATGTACCTCTTTGAGTGTGAAAATTCATGTTTCTAGAACAACACACTGTATACAGTTGTAGACACCCAATTTTTGCTCAATTTAAGGCTCAAATTTATGATAAAAATTAGTATTATGTCGAGCTCACAAAAAAGAGTAAAAAATAGAAAAAAAAAAAACAAAATTAGCACAAAAAAAAAATAAAAAAAGCAAAAATAAGATAAGATATAGAAGTAGTAAAAAAATAAAAAAAATGAGAGAAAAATGAGAGTAGTAAAGAAAAGTAAATTTTTAAAAAAATATTATTATTCTTTAAAAAAATATTAAAAATTATTCGAGCTGATATAATACATATTTTGTTATAAATTGTTTTTAAAGTTAATTAAACAATTTTTCAAAATTATTTTGTTTAATTAAATGCAATTTTTAAGAGCCTTAAATATTTTTTATGTCGAACCTAACCCAGGCACAAGCCAATGGCCTAACGGTTAGAACCATTGACACAAGGACTCAACCAGCCACAGGATCTGGGTTTGATTCCATGAAGAGGCAAATTATTTATTTATTTTTTCCACATGCTCTCATTGGCTGGATGAGGTAAGCGCACATGTTAGCAAGCTGACAGTTGAGGTAAGCACACGTGTCAACAAATGGGTAGGTGAGTGGTAAATGAGCGGTAGGTGAACGGTTAAGCATCTATAAATACCCGGACTACAAGAATAAGGATATAGAAGAAAAACACAAAAACAGAGAGAAAAAAAGATGAAGTGAATAATAATAAAAAAAAAGAGAGATAACACGGAGGGAAAAATTCCATACAAATATCGCAGCAAAATCACTCAAAAAAGTTGGAATCAAATAGATTCCGGGGGGAAGAAAGTAAATTGA
The DNA here is from genome assembly GCA_024138025.1 of Combretum micranthum. Lineage (NCBI taxonomy): Eukaryota > Viridiplantae > Streptophyta > Magnoliopsida > Myrtales > Combretaceae > Combretum > Combretum micranthum. The sequence continues at coordinate 21,923 of JAMXBD010000323.1, forward strand.
TTATTGGTCTCAGCCTACTTTCAGACAATGTCAATAGTCACCGATAGTAGTCCCGCCAACCATTGCCCACTCCATTAGATCCGACGTTGAGTTCGACCCCACGACCGATCCACGGCCTATTTCTTTGTTTGAGTTCGCGTGGGATCAACCTGCACGTCAGTACCCTCGAATTAGCCAAGGCGGACATATTCCCTGCTTTAAACGCCGCCAGAATTGCCAAATTTGGGACCTTCGACCGCTGCTCTCCTTGCGGACCTGAATTCCGAATTTGAATCATTCGCTAATTGAAGTTGATTCACTATCCGATTTGCATCGAGTATGATCCTTATATCCCCGCGCGTCTCCAAATCCGCGAGCCGTCATGGTCGTCTCCAGTCCACAAGCCGTCGTGGTCCAGGAATCCAGTAAGTGAATGTTTGGAATTTTTGTTTTTCTTATGTTTTATTATAAGATAAAAACAAAAAGATAAAAAAATTAAAATATATGAAATAATAATAGATAAATGCTATACCTATGATAGCATAAAATAATAAAACAAAATTAAAATTTATAGGTGTTTGTATATGTTTAATAAATAAAATATGTAATGTATATATTATAAGTATGAAACTCTTTGCCACTTAGAAAAATATATTTTTCAAGTAGTAAAAAAAAAGATAGATTAGTTGTTTAAGACCAATATCACTAAAAGATTTTTTTTAACTGTAAAAATTAATAAACTTATAAGTGAAATAATTCAAAATTAAAAAAAGTAGCCAACCCACTAAAATTTTTTAAAAAAGAAACTACGTTTGTCTGATCTCGATTAGCGAGTACTAGGCAACCTGCGGGGCGACAATAAAAAAATGAAATTTTTTTTTGGGTTTAAAATTTGGAATAATTCTTTCGTAAATAATCAAGTCTTCAAAAAAAAAAAATGAAAATATATTTGTTGATATTCATACCTTAAAAAAAAATAAAGAAACATAAAAAAATGAATAATGTGATTTGTTTCATAATATATTATTTGAATTTTTGAGCAATATAAATGATGGATTATAAATTTAAAATTCCAAAAGTGGTAACCCAATTTGGTTTTAAATAGGTTAGCCCCCGAATCCCATGATATACTGATTTTAAAAGTTTTATTTTAAATCAAATTTTTTTTCGCAGACTAGTAGCTAAGTTAGGATCAACTGACCCATGGATCCCTTTTTATTTTTTCCCAATTAATGGGGTGGCGACTCCAAAACAATTTTTCAAAAATTGAAATTTCTTTTATCCTTAGTCGAGGATTCATGTTAGATGGTTCGGGTTTAATATGAATTTGGATTAGAAGAAATAAACTAGGTGATTGAAAAATCCAGGCTCGACAACAGTTATATGTATCAAGTGGTGTTTCTCCTTGTGTTTCAACAAGAAAGGAACACTAGAAAAACACGACATGTACATGACAACATGTTCCTAGTTGTGTTCCTCTTGATGCTTAAATTTTGTATCTGGAAAAGAACATGAGGAGATATGTCAAGTTGTGACCCCCCTGTTATCTTCTCGTGGATCTTTTTTATGACTTATTCTCTATCTAAGTGATACCTAACCTTATACTCACTTGTATACTAACTTATACATGTTATAACACCTTAAAAATCATTCTTATCTATCCTAAACATGACTATATTCACCAAATCTTTAAGATTTTAGTACCAAGTTATAATGATGTAGGACCAGGAGTGATGAGAATATAATGAGAGTTTAAGTAAGACATATAGAAGATGCTAAACAATCTGATTGTGTGTAATTTAGGTAGTCTACTAGTTTAGAATGAAATTACTTCCAAGTACATGTATACCTTTTTTGTTGTTTGTGCTTGTGAATGTTAAATGGATTGATTAACTATCCGACTAAATAAACTTGCATGTTGCTTGTGTGTAGTTGTTGGTAATATGTGGAAATAATCCGTCTATTATTGCGGTAACCTGATGATCCATGTGTGCGTTGTTCGGGAGTGAGTTATGCATGGAAATGATCCCGTTAGATCTAGGTGTTTCGGAAACATTGGGAAGTACCAAATATTCATGTTTTGGACTCTTGGATGTTGAGGAGTACCCAACATCATATATATGTATATTTGTTATATTTACTGGTGAAAGATACTGAGTTATCTCAATGTTGATTGCTTAACTTAAATAAGAGATAATAAAATGTTAATTGTTGCATTTCTTAGGTGTATGAGAGTGTGTGCTTGTTGTATCACATGTGTGTTTGTGGTATTTGTATATGGGTTTCGACTCACTCTTTTCTTTTTTAGGTATTGGAGATAAGTGTAAATCATTATATTGCTAGCGCTTATGAATCGGGATGAGAATATCACTACCAATAAGACCCTCAAGATGATAATAGTTTGGAAAAAATTAAAATAGTTAGTCTAAGAAGTATCAGATGCTTAGTATTTATTGAAAGAAATATGTTGTAGTGATAACTTGTAATCCTTATAACTTTAATATGGTAGATGATACACTCTTAATGGGATATTAGTAAGGAACTATGTGGTTGATTATGGTTAACAGTAAGTGAATTATTATTTTAGAGTCATTAATTCATGAGTGACTTTGGAATAATTATTACCCTTATATAGGTGACCCTTTGTGTGCTCATATTTGATATGGACACGTAGCGAGTTGTAAATGACCATAAATTTAAGGCCTTACAGATAATATCTTCGAGGATTATTAGATGTATGGAATCAGACTAATGGGCCAAACAGAGAACCACTAATTAGCCTTTAGGTGTCGATAAGCTTGACATGATTTGATGGGTCGAACCACCTTCAGCAAATTTGGTAATTGTTTTAAATATTTGTTTTACTTTACATCTTTGAATTTGATATTGTTTTTTGCAAGAATGTTGACTTGTAATAATATTTGTATTATTTTTCAATATAGAATTATTTCTTTGATTTTAACAATTTCAAATTTAACAAAACTATAACTGACATGAAGTATTATTACTGACATATTCATAATATTTTAAAAAAAATCGTTTCAAATTGATAAAAAGAATTAAATAAATTTCGCAAAAGGAATTGTTTCTCAAGAAAACCTTTGAATAATGCCATAGATTTTTGCATTCCTTGTAAATAAGTGATTTCTGGTTGGGTGGTTTTCCTTGCAAAAGCCTTTTGAGCTCACAATTCACATCGAAGACTTTTTCCACGAAGAATGGATCCTCGCAGGACTTTAAACGATTATATACAAAAGCATATCCGTAATTTAATATTCTTATAAAAAAGTGTGATCTAAGTTTTAAAATTTAACAGATACATCACTTACTTTTACGATAAATTATTTGAGTTTTATTTATACAAATACTTGTTTTGTGTTTTGATATTTTTGTAAATAAATGACTGGGTATTTATTTTTGATAAATACATAATTTATATTTTTTTATTTTGTATTAAAAATAATTACTGTATTTATTAAAAATCAAAACCAAGTCATTTGTTTGCAAAAATATCAAAACATAGGAAATGTATCTATCAAAATAAAACTTAGATCACTTAATTGTTAAAATATAATAACACAGAATATGTAGTTATAAAAAATTAAAACTTTGCTTATTTATTTGTAAAAGTATTAAAACACATACCATGTTTTTTATAATTTTCTCTCTCTCTCTTTTTTTTAAGGAATCATTCATACAAGAAGTCTGTAATGTTATTTTAAAGAATTTAATTTCACTATGAAGTTTGCTGGAAAAAAAAAAAAAAAACACTCTCTCCCACACACAGAGATTGAAAAATTCTATGGTGTTATTATATATTTTAATGGGACAGTCCGTGAATTATTTAATATTCAAACAAATTCATACTCAATTATAATCGCATCTTAATATACTTAATAGCTTATTATATTTATTTTAATAATCAAATAAATAATTAACAAGTTTTGATGAAACCATAAAACTTTCCATAAAGATATATTCTTCACATATATGTTCTTTTCTGAGAAGCATTTCCCCACTAACAATGTAAGAAGGATCCAGTGGTAACCAAATTTTGTAGAGTATAATCTTCTTACAATGCCGTCCATAGTTAACATAACAGAATTTAACAAGATGTATTGAGGTATTTATTTGTGTTCAATAAATTTCTCGGCTAAATAAACTGTTTTGAAATAATGGGTTTGAGATTTTAATTTGGACAGATAAATAAAAGATTTAAGTGGTTATCATGAACAAGATAAAAAAATTTTCATTAACTTTAACTAATGGAAGCACAGAATTTCAACAGAATTTACCAATTAAATGTAAATACTCTTAATAATTGACAAAACTTTTTATGCTATGATTTATGTTTAACATAAACATTTGCGTACATGCCATTATATGTTAAAAAAAAAAAAAAATTAGCATAGCAGCTCACAGTTTCATAATCAAAGTTGTAAAAGTCAATAAAAATATGAGTGTGTCATCAAGCCATTATGATTTATGTTTTAACATAAACATTTGCCTCACCCATATCCTTCATCTCAAAGTTGCTAGAAAGGTAATCCTTAACATCATGCAATAACCCACGATCACTAGCGGCAAGAAGAATATCATCTACATACAACACAAGGATTATAAACTTGCTTCCCATAACCTTCATGTAGATACACCGGTCAACGGTCATTTCTACAAACCCATATGACAATACGGTATCATTAAACTTCAAGTACCATTGTCTAGAAGCTTGTTTTAATCCATAGATTGATTTCTTCAACCTACATACCAGATTTCCTTCACTTGTGGTCTCAAAACCTTGAGGTTGATCCATATATACCTCTTCTTCCAAATCTCCATTGAGAAAGGCTGTTTTAACATCCATTTGGTGAAGCTCAAGATCAAAATGAGCCACCAAAGCCATTACAATCCTTAAAGAGTCCTTTCTAGAAACCGGAGAGAAAGTCTCTTTGTAGTCAATGCCATCCTTTTGAGTATAACCTTTGGCAACAAGTCTGGCTTTGTACCTCTCGACATTGCCCTTAGAGTCTCGCTTGGTCTTAAAGACCCACTTACAGCCGACTCTTTTAGAATCCTTCGGCAATTCCGTCATTTCCCAAACATTGTTGTCATCCATAGATTTCAACTCTTCCTTCATGGCCATCAACCACTTATCGGAATTTTTACCGCTCATGGCTTGGTCAAAAGAGACCGGGTCATTATCAATGCTCAAGTCACTTTCATGCTCAAGTGCATAAACTATATAGTCATTCGAAATAGCCGATCTTTTCTCTCTAGTAGACCTCCTTAATACTATTTCTTCTTGAGGTTGCACTTGCTCATTAACTTGAGTATTTTCCTCCTCTTCTTGAACAATGGCATCCATAATTGGGTTTGGAGCATCTATTTGTTGTTGTTCCATATTCATGCCTTGTGGCTGTGCTACAATAATAGGAACATCAACTTGAGATGGATCATTTGATGGGTTTTGGTCCATCAATGACTCTCTTATCTCTACATCACGTGCTCCCACACTCCCACTGACTTTGCCATTTTCAATGAAGCGAGCATTCCCGGACTCTACAATTCTCGTACTATGGTTAGGGCAATAGAATCTATACCCTTTTGACCTCTCCGGATATCCAATGAAATAACCACTAATGGTCCTGGAATCCAACTTCTTTTCATGTGGATTATATATCCTCACTTCGGCTTGACAGCCCCACACGTGAAGATGTCTTAAACTAGGCTTCCTAGATGTCCACAGTTCATAAGGTGTCTTAAGAACTGCTTTACTAGGTACCCTATTCAATATGTATGCGGCTGTCCTCAATGCATACATCCACAATGAAACAGGTATAGAACTATCATTCACCATACTCCTTACCATTTCCATCAATGTACGATTACGCCTTTCTGCTACACCATTTTGATGTGGCGATCCGGGCATTGTATACTGCGCACAAATGCCCTTGGACTCAAGGAGTTTCTTAAATGGACCTGGAATTTGTCCAACTTCCGATGTCTTTCCATAATATTCACCACCTCTATCGGAACGTATTACCTTAACCTTTCTATTTAACTGCCTCTCAACCTCTGTAATGAATATCTCAAGGACATCAACCGATTGAGTTCTTTCATGCAGTAAATATAGGTAACAATACCTAGAGTAATCATCAATGAAGGTGATGAAATACCTCTCACCGCCCCAAGACGGTACATCGAAAGGACCACAAATATCTGTATGTATTAAATCAAGTAATCCACTACTCCTTATGGCAGCCTGTTTTGATACATGTTTGGTTTGCTTACCCTTAATGCAATCCACACAAGTATCATTCCAATCGGTAAAATCCAATTGAGACAAAACTCCACTTTTAATTAGCCTCAAAATCCTCTCTTTGGATATATGACCGAGTCTTTTATGCCACAAGTCAGCAGAAGATTCATTAAGTGCATTCCTTTTCATACCAACATCACATTCAACATCAACATTAAACAGGGAATTAACAAAAGTAGAATTCAGATTGAAACAATACAAAGTATCCAACAATAAACCAGTACCACAAAGGTTTGTTCCACGATACAATGAAAAACAACCATGTCCAATCCTAAAATCAAATCCTAAAACATCCAACCTAGAAACGGAAACAAGATTTCTAGAGCAATCAGGAACATATAGACACTTCTCTAGATCAAGGCAATAGCCCGTATCTAACACAATTCTATATGTCCCTACACCTTCAATTCTAGCTTTCATCCTGTTTCCCATAAATAGAAAGCTTTCACTTTCCGGCATTCGGTGGAGATTTAGGTAACCCTGCATAACATTAGAAACATGAGTGGTTGCACCAGTATCAAGCCACCAAGTATTAGAAGGTACCTCAATCAGATTTGATTCAAAGCATACGGAAGCAAAATGTATACCTCTCTTTTCAAACCATGCCTTCCTCTTTAGGCAATCGGCCTTCTTGTGCCCAGGTTTGTTGCAAAAGAAACATTTCAGAATCTTTTCAACCTCTCCTTGCCCTTTACCGGGCTGCACCTTAAATGGCTGCTTTCCCTTGTTCTTCCATTTCTTACTTGGAGCTTTGCCGCCACTAGAACCAGCATTTGATTTACCATAATAGGCAAAGTTGGCTTGGGGAATTTTGACCTTAAGGTCTTCCCTTTGCCTTGCCTCCTCTTGCATGAGCATGGCCTTAGTATCCGAAAGAGACCATTTTTCCTTAAGTTGGTTGTAAGTTCTCCGAAATTGCTTGAAATCATCACCCTTACATGATTTTAGCAGAAACTCAACCAACACTCGCTCACCAAGATCCATATCCAAACTCTTAAGCCGGTTGTAGGTATTCACCATGTGAGTAATATGTTCCTCCATTGACTGAGCTATGGTGTACTCTCTATTAGATAAATCATTAATAAGAGCAGCAACAACAGACTTATCTACAATGTCTGTCATAGTACACTTCTTAATTTCAGCCACAAATTCCCTCACATTTTCAGTCTTGGGCTGGGAAGGTTTAACATTAGGCGCTATGCTAAGCTTAAGAAAGCTCATCATAAGCCTATTCGACCTCTCCCAGTTCTCCCACAGTTTCTTGTCTGCCTCCGAACTAGTATCGGTCGGTTTAGTGGGCTCATCCATAATTAGAGCTGAATCGAGTCCCAAAAGGCCAGCATTTAGCTTGACATACTCAATCCAATCATCATAGTTTTGCCCATTAAACTTGATACCATTGGCAGTCATATTAGAGACCACTGCAAACATTTACATTTCACATATTAATTGCTTTGAATTTAAACCACAATTCAGACTATAATATATATACCAAAATATTGCATTTAAATTCACCTTTGGGCTAAATCTAAACACAACTAACAATCATAAATGCATCATTCATATAACATATATAAGGTCAATCACAAAATTTAATTTAACATACAAGTCATCTTTGGATGTACATATATATTAATTAAATAAGTTCATAACCTACTTCAATTGTTATTAACATGAGTAAGATCTACCTTTGGGTAAGTAACTACATGTTAATAACTATAAATGTTTATTATTCTTAAATGTCATTTATGATGCTATATCAAATAAACATTTATAAACATAATTTAAATCATTTAATGAACTCTGAGTGGGCCACTTTGGTGACTAACGCACTCACTAAAATATTAAAGATTTAAATCATATAAACTTAAATTATTAAGTTTAATAATATCATTACAATACTTAAATTAATGAAATATTAAATTAATACCTCTATATAAAGGACTACTCTTTAATATCTTTTATTCTTAATTTATTAACTTATTTCTTAAAGCTCAAATAATAACATATAACATTTACATTATTAAATTGGTTTTATGTGAAAAGATTTGCATATACAATTCCTGAAATTTGCATAAGCCATATATGCATATGCACATGCACTTCAATTCTTTTCACAGACAGCATGCATTCATAGGTTACTCATATTGATGACGCATGCATAGCCCACATTCCGATTTCATCACAATTTGAATCGACAATTGGTCAATTAAAACAAAGCAGCAACATTTTATATAAAACTATTCAAAATCACAATTCTGAGAACAATTGAATTCACACGATGAATGCCGAACTATCAATTCAAATATTCAACCGAAATTTAAATTCAAAATTAAAACCCAACATTACTCAATTTAATTATGCCATAAACAGTTAATTTAAAACATCAATTAACTATAATCAACTTTAATTGAGAAAATACCCAAATTCGCATAAACCCTAAATTGGTAATTTAATTTCTATTAGACCCGCTCTGATACCAAAATGTTAAAATTTTAAACATTAAAAGCGAAAGCGATTAACAATACGGATCCTAATAAAACAATTAAATTAACCAAATCAACAATCATGGCATAATTAAAAGTTACAGTAAAATGAAAAGAAAACTTACTTGAAGAATCCATCACGATAATTTAATATCCCAAGTAATAATATATGTTTTCCTATGCCAAATCCGTATCACTTAAATTCGCCCTTTGATGATATAAGGACTTGATTGATTCTTGATTTTGAATCAAACCTTAAAAGTAGTGTGTTGTTGTTGTTTTTTTTTTTTTTTTATGGCCCAATATATAACTTCCATTACGAAGAGTCATGACTTTTAATTTAAATGACATGACTTTTCATGAAAGGATATCTTGATGGAAGGTATCCATTAATGATTCATGAAGAGATATGACTTTTACTAATATACAAAACACACTAAAATACTTAAATTTTAACGAATTGGCACGGAGGGATTTACACCCGATAATTGTCTCTTAGATACTACACTAATCATCACCGTGTGTATGACGATAACAATTATCAATACTTAAATTATATGAATCAATTAGAAATTAAAATTTCTAACAACATAACTTATGCAAGTGAAAAAAACAGATGGTCCAAGGAGAAAATAAAATAAAACAAAACATTGAATTTTTCTTTTGGCTAATTACTATTACGGCATTTTTTTAGGGGAGGGGGGATGAACTCAGTTAATCTCACTAAGAAACTGACATTCATATTACTCCACCACAAAGGTCTTCTAATAATAATAATACCAAAACCACCATACAGCTTTTAAGAAGGGAAACACACACAAATAAAAAGGAAGAATAAGTTTGATGAAGGATTTAATATTTTACAAAGTAAATTACTCCTGACCGTAAATAATTGAAGAAGTTTCAGTCATTCTATTTTCCTAAAATATGAAAGGCATTACAGGAAGGTGTAACACACATATAATATGTGACAACTTGTGTCGATGAAAATCTTATATAAATTGTGGGAGAAAATGAGCAGTGGTATATAATGTCATCGTAAAAAGTCTCAAGTTAGTATAAATTGGTTTGGGGAACTTTTACCATATGGTGATGGAACATCGTATTATCTTAACATTAAAATAATCTTAAAAGATAATGTAATAAGTATTTCAATAGTTGTATTACGGTTTTGTATGAATTGGAGTTACTATTACTTTATAGCATCAATCCTTTAATAAAATGAATGGGGTTATGGATTTTTGCTTTACTAGGCACCCCTCCACTTTTTAGCCAATCTAACTAGAAAGTACATAAAAAAAAAAAAATTAAAAATAAAATTTTGATTAAAAAACAAAAAAAAAAAAATTGAAAATGACCAAATTATACAAAAAAAAAAAACCCTAAATGGTAGATTGAGTCAAAAACAACTTTTCAATGTCACAAGATGTTAGATTTGCAAAGAAATTTTGCTCATATGAAATTAGAGAGAAAACATAAGAGATTGTGTGAGAAAATTCCTACACTAATCTAGAATGATTTAATAGAATGTTAGTCGCCATTTCTAGTGTGTTCATCCATGTAGATACCTCAGAGGGTGTTCTTGATATTACAACGCTGTTGATCTGCATCACTAACATACTTAAAAACTGCAAGAGGTAAATTCTCGTTCTTTTTTATTTAATAAAATTGCATGGATCCTTCAGGATTTCAAGGATTTAGAAAAAATGAAATTTCATGCAAGTTTTATGACACTAATCACCAAGCGATTTGATTAAATTTGACAATGTTAATAAAAAGGGGTCACTTTTATATTTAATTAATTTTTCCAAGTATAGTCTATTTTATAAAAAGAAATTGCTATGTGAAAAATTAGTCAATTTAAGTCAAATAGGTTTCAAATAGAATTTAAGATGACTATTTTATGGGAAAAAAAATAAAAGTTTAGTATGAACTGGGATTACTTTTAATTTGCAACTTAGTGAAATTTAAAATACTTATGATGTATTTAATATAAGAGTAAAACACTTTTGATTTAAAAAAAAAAGATAAATAATACAGGCCTGTGGATCTCTATAAAAGAGGAAAGAAGTTGGGCTATTTTGGTCTAATTGCATGAAATTTAGCCCATGCAAGGGTCCATATTAAGTATTAATGGCAGAAAAGAAAATCAAGCATAACCTAGTGACTTAACGGATCATACACTGGACCTTTCCTTCAGGACCAGGATTAAGAGGGACATAGATCGATTTAATTTGAGTTAGAAATTTTTTAAAGCATAATAATAGCTTGGTCCAATATAGTTTCCGGATTAAATCATAATTCTATTTAAGAAAAAGTTTTGTTATGATATTTATATTTATATGGATATTCAAATATTTAAGTTTCTCCACAATATTCAAATCTTAAATCACAACAAAATACATTATAAATCAATCATTTCAACCATTAGTGAGTCATTCATCAATAAAATACATTTGTTAATTAATACATAACAAACAACTACAGTTTGTAACTCTCTATAAAATCATCCAACCAATCATATACCAACAAGAGTCATCCACTCTTCACAAAATCATCCAACCATCCAACCAATCATATACCAACAAAAGTCATTCACAAATAAAATTGATTTGTTAATAAAATATATTACACAATTAATAGTATTGCTAGATTCGGGCCCAATTAACCCAATTTGTTCAACTTCAATTTAACTTCTAATTTTAACCATCAATCCTTGACTCTCTAATATGTCCATCGATCCTCCATGCCATGTTTGACAATATTGATAATTAATACATAGAAAAAAAAAAGAAATATAATTAAATAAAGAAATGTCATACTCCACAAAGTTAAAACAATTAACAAAAGAATAGCATTAAGTTACCAACGAAAAAAATATATATCTTGAACCAAATAAACAAATTAAAAAAGACAAATTAGTATTAACCAATATTCATCAAATAATAAATATCTTAATAAAACTATAAGAACATATGCGATCTTTAATAAATTATCATAATTAAATTTATAGTTTCAAGTATAATATTATTGTGCTATTCTAAAATGGTTTGATTCAATTTACCCTTCAAATCAACGATAAATTTATGGATTAGAAATTTCATGAACTAGATTGTTTTAAAAATCATATTTGTAATGTGGTTTATTTCAATTTATGGATTGTTCTGGTGTGGTTGATCTTTTTCCCACCATTAACTAAAATTGAATCCCCATCCAAAAGGGACAGGAAAGGGAAAAAAAAGGAGTAAGCGAAGGTAAGAGAGAAACAGAGAAAACAAAAGCCTACCCTGAAGAACTAAATTAGTACCGATTTTAAATCGATGTTTGACAAACATAATAAAGTTATTGGTGAAACTTCCAAGTATTAAATCCATTATTCTTAAGGATGCAACCGGGGCAGATTTGGGATGGGTTTTTTGAAATCCCGAATCCGACCCGAGTCCTTAATGGGTGTCCCAGAACCCGAGAAAAACCCTATCGGGATTTTTTGTCAATCCTAAAACTCGACCCGCTAGGATTTAAGGAATCCATAACTCGATAAGACCCGACCAGACTCCAAAATTTTTAATTTTTTCTTTAAAAAAGAAATCAAAAGAAAGAATTTTATTTTAAGTTATTAATGATACAAACACTTATATTGAAAGAATGAATTTTAGATAATAATATCATATAAAATGATACAAACACTTCATTTCCACTTACTTTCATGTACATATAATATAAATGAAATCCTTGCTTTAATAACTTAATATTTTTAATTTTTTAATATTTTAAATTTATACGAGGTCGGGTTTTCCCAACAGGTTGCATAATATACCCAAAACCCGACCCTATAACTTATCGGGTTTTTTTTAATCCCAAAACCCTATAAAGTTTTTAGCAAGTTGAGCAGTCGGGTACTCTATAACGATCCGCCCCGCTTGCATCCCTAATTATTCTCTCTCTGTTTTTCTATCGAACTAAGCAATCTTGAAGTGAAATGAAGGTATCGTTGGATTCCTAGTAGTTGTTTTATTTAGTAAGTCCATTCTTTTCTCTTTGATTCGTATTCGATAACACGAACCGAAGTCCAAAACTCCACCACACAAACTATCTTTACCGAATCCGCCACCACTTATGCATGGGTCAACCACCACCAACAACGACAACCTCTTCACCACCACTCCACTCAACTTGACACCACTGCACAATTAGAGAAGTCCTCGTGTGGCTATAATCCTATAGAGACCCCCAAGAATCGAACAGAGGATCCAACTACACGCATTGAACCGACTTGTGCTCCCTGCTACTGTCAACCGGCGCTTCTAATTTATTTATATACAATTACTTACATTCTTTTTTATTGTTATGCTAACAATGTGACACTAACATAACATTATAAAATATTCAAGATACAATTAAATCTTACAAATATAAAAAACAAGTCCCACATTGATAAGGAAAAAAATTCACTTTAATTAGAAGTCTATATAAACTCAACAATATTTATTATTTGTATTGTTAATAAAATATTTTAAATATTATGAATAGGGAATAAATTTTTATCAATTTAAGTGAAAATAGTTTAAATTATTTTATAATTATATATTATTCTTTTTTCTTTTTTTTTTTTTTTCTATTTTTGTATTGTGAAACTGTGGGAACCACTGATTCTATCAGTTCTTCACCTAGTAGTTCCAAACCGCTAGGTTAGGTAGTTTTAGAGGGTGGAAGTGACCAAACTTGCCAAAACTGGTGCATCCTTAGTCGGTTTGAACCCATCATTCTTGGATCAGTGTCCAATTCAAGAACCACCCGTGATGGATCGGATCAGTTCTCGGCTCAAAACCAGCACGTGATGATGTCTACCTTTGTTTCTCTCATTTTTTTTTTAATTAGTGTTATTTGTGTGTTCAAATAACATTATTAGATCTAAAAAGAAAAAAACCATAAACTTTAGGAAACTGGAAAATAAAAATTTTATTGTTTGTTATAAATTGATTGTAGTTTTTTCTTTTTTTTTTTTAATTTTTCAGGCCCACATTTATTTAATCACTATAGAATTTAGTTTCATTATTACTGACATTGCAAATTGCATATCGTTGCAATTAAAATTGCAAGATTACTAAGGTGCTGCTCTGCAGCAAGAGATCTTGCATTAGTAATCATATAGTAGTTAATTGTTATTCGATTGTTATGATTGTCGAACGTCATGAAAATTTGAAACTAACAACAAACATTTACAAAACTCGCATGTCATGTCTTATCACAAATCGTGTCTTTCCATGAATCATATTTTCCCAAAAAATTTCAGATTTCATATTAAGATTAATTTTTTCCCTCTAAAATGTTGGCGTAAATAATCAATTTTTATCGAAGTTTGATTTTTCTTTTTAAAACTAACAGACGTCATGTTTATGCAAAACTAACACTCATATGGCCAATGAAATACTAATATTAGCCTTGTACTTCAAATATTTTATTTCATTAGAATACAATTGTCGGATGAGCTATGACTTTACCTGGAATTAAACTTGTTCTTAGAAGACGACGTATGAAACAAGGAGGAAATAGAAAAAGACAGTAATGGATTGCATCGATTAGGAACAGTGAAGGAGAATTCAGGGTGGGGTTCTCAATGGCTTGTGGATGATAATGGTAGAATTTGGTGGGTTATACTTTTCCTTTTAGAAACATGTGAGTCATGTGACTATATAATAATGGTTTATTTAAGGCAGAACATAATCGGGTGTATCATAGTTTAGTTGTTTGTAAAAAAATAATTCGATTCACGCAATCGTAAAAAGGCATATGAGATTTTTTTCTTTTTTCTGTTAACCCAATATTTTTTTTTTTTTTTTTTTTTTTTTTTTTAATAACGAGAATTATTGGCAATACAGGATCAGGCACAATAATTACTAGAGATTTGCAAGTGTCGCAACCGGACTGGTTTTCTCTATTTTGATAAGACGTGTTTGAAAATTAAAGAAAAGATGTCCTCTTCATGGGCCCAATTTGCAGAGCGAGTTTTGCCGCAAGAAGAAAGGTCGAGTTGTTTCCTAATCTTTTATAAATGGAGTCTCTTTGCAACCGCTCATACAGCACATATCAAATATGGAATCTAATGGAGTTCATCCCTTTTGTGGGCTTATCGTGCTTCTGCTTCTCGTGTCGGTCGGTGATTGCTCTGAGGATGCATATTTGAAAACCATTTACAAGAGATATGACACTGCGTTGCTAAACAGAACTAGTTTTCCTGCTGGTTTCCTTTTCGGAACGGCCTCGGCCTCCTATCAGGTATGCATATACAAATTCTAGTACTGCCAAACAGAACTTTTATTTTTATTTTTATTTTTTTTATCTTTTAGAGCAAAAATGCATGTGTGTTTATTATTTTTTGACTTTTTGATGATATACGATGCTTTATGCTATTTTTTTTTTTCCAATTCAGTATGAAGGTGCCGCTTTTGAAGACGGAAAAGGACTGAATATTTGGGATATCTTCACACACAAATATCCTGGTTCCATTTTCATCTCTATCTAAAAATATTATTAATATAGTAGTTTAGCATAATTCAATAGTGGATAAGATTACAATAATATATATATATATATATCAAATTTGTTACTTAAAATTTTCATAGATATTCATTTTTTGATATCTTAAATTAGGACTGGTCAATTTAATATATGTAATGAAATATTTGTGGCTACTTCTATTGTTTCTTTAATGTCATTTGTTATCTTTGTAAGCAGGAAAAAGAAAGCCAATTAATGCAAGAGGGTGTTAGGGAATATAGGAAAATTTAAACAATACACAGCTTTTTACATGTCAATAAGTCGATTACATAATATTAGAAATATAATAAAAATAATAAAAAATTTAATTATGTATTAACTAGGGATGGATACGGATCGATTTGGTTCGCTTTTTTCTAAAACTTAACTATAATTTACTGTTTGGTTTTTTTTCCATCCAAACCAAACCATTAAGTAACGGTTTGGTTGGAATTAGAAATTTTTTAAACCATTGAATAACGGTTTGGTTCAGTTTGGATTACGGATTATCGAAATTCTAACTAATTTTTTTTGTTCTAGTTTTTTTACATTTATATAGATACTTAAATATTTATATCATTTTACAAAGTTTATATTATAAACCATAACAAAATACTTTATGAATTCATCATATTTTTAATCTATAATTCTCTATAAAATCAGTTATCCATTAATAAAATACATTTACCAACCAATACATAGTAGGTCATAGTTTATAATTTATAATTTTTAATAGAACCATCAAGTCAATTATCTACTAATAAATTTAACTAAAATAAAAAGTCATCTATCAAAAAAATTCTTCAACAAATAAAATGATCCCCTGACAAAATATATTAAATAATTAATACATAATAAGAGTTTATAATTGAATAAATAAATTTCATACTTTATAAAAATAAAAGCTATTTAAAAAAATAGTTCATCATCAATAATAAAAAAAATATATATATATTATGAGCCTAAAAAAAATTTAAAAATGAATAAGTTGATTTTAATCAATATTCACTAAATAATAAATATTAAATGAAATCATATCAATATATAGTAAAATATTATTATATTTTTCTAAAACAGTTTGGTTCGGTTTTACGGATTAGTTTGATTTACCTTTCAAATCAAACCATAAATTTACGGATTAGTTCATATTGGAAAAATTTTAAACCAAACTATTAACAAAACTGTATTTTCTGTTTGGATTGGTTCGGTTACAGATTGATTTGATTCGATTGATTTTTTTTTCCCACACCTAGTATTAACGAAGACAAGATTATACTACTCAAGGAATCAAATTTTAATTAAGTTAATATTAAAATTATTTATATTTATTCACTTGCTATTACAAATTACAATTATATTACATTGTATATATGTACAAGAATTCCATTAACAATTTGACCATGATATTTCAAAAACTTTATAACACAATTCTTTCAAGAAATAAATAAGAATATTTAGTGTATTTATGAGATATTGTGTATATATATATTACTTAAAAGTTAACTATAAATTAAAATTTATAATTAATACAAAAAATTCTATAAGTTCTGATTTTAGATATAATATTTATATGATATAAAATGAATAAAAGAATAGTTGTTTCAAGAATTTATAAGAGAAAAAGAGAATTCTAATGTAATTAATGTATATGGAGAAAATAAAAGTACAATCATGAGAGTCCAACACTACCTCAAGGATGTAAATACAAACACTAAACTACTAGACTAAGTATGCGCCCCCCTTCCCCCCAAAAAACCGACTAGACTAAGCAGGCTATATGGGTTATCTAGCTTAAACCCGCAATATAATTGAAGCCAGGATTTTCTGCCCCAAACCATCCAATGCGGGTTTGTGGGTTAAGTGAGTTGGACATTAACTTGTCAAGGTTATAATTTTATTAAAATTTTTTATTAAAGTGTAGTTATATTAAAAGTATATTTTACTATTTAATTAAAAATAAAAGTTCTTATTTATATATAGAAAAAAAATCTTATTTTCATAATTTTTTAAAGATTTATTTTCTTAATTTTACTTAAATAAACTTAGACATATAATCTAAATAATTGTTGTTTTCAATAGATAGAGCTTTTAGCTCTTGTTTTGGCAGTGACCGGTTCCAGGTAGATTCGCCATTCGTGCATTATTATACGGCATGGGACGAGAATTTTTTTAAACTGAGATACTGAACACTGCTTGCTTCGTTGCTATTTTGCTCCCTAGTGTCCACAAGACAATGCAATCATCCTTTTTGAATTTAAATGAGTTTTACTGCTCCCTTGCTAAATTATTTATTTCCATTAATGATTGATGAGTTAAAAAAATGTTTTTAATCGTAGAAAATACAAATGGTGTCTATACATTAAAGTACTATTGCTCCTACTTGTAGAAAATGAGAACGAATATGTTAATAAATAAAAAAAGAAAAGAAAAGTGAGAATGTTAATGCATTGGTGGAAAAGTATTGACCATTTATTATTGACTGTATCTACGTAATAACTCAATTCAAATTTAAACTATTAAATATATATTTTAAAGTGGGTTTCTCGGTCAACCCAACTTGCAACATGTACGCCTACTTTAACCCGAGGGTTACTTGGAGAGGAGGACCCAAAATGGCCCAGACATTAATTTAGATTGAAATATTAGTCTAATCGAAATTTTTCTTTTTTCGGGTTAAACTGATGGGCTGGCATAACCTGCTTCACTTAGACAACTCTAATCATATTACTATTAGCTTTTTTTTTTTTTAATACAGAAATAATATGTATATTGTTTTCTTTTTCATAAAAGATAAAAAGAAAATTAATTGTCTCAGAGCCTGGGGGTTGCAATAATTGAGTTGCATGATTCTATTAATATAAAGTTGGTAATGTCGGTGACCATCCAATTTAGCGCCTGCTTCAATTCTTCTTCTTTATTTATTATTTTTTTTGTCCTTTTTGATAAGAACCATCCGATTGAGTTGGCACTCTTGTCTTTTTTTTTTTTTTTTTTTTTTTCGGACAATAATTGATTTTGCTTTTGGTAAGAGTGTAAGACAGCAATTGTGTAAAAGCATGGACCCATATTCGGTTTTTTCTTTTCTAAAATTATGGAGCCCACTTTGATTGGAGGATGAAAATGATATGGTAATACTGTTCCTCCCATGAATAAATAGTTTTGATGTGTTAAAAAACCATAATTATTACTTATTTTATTTTAATTTTTTAATTTATTTAATATGTGATAAGCAATTTTTTTTTTTTTTTTTGCCATTATGTGATACGCATTTGGTAGAGTATTTATGCAACAACAAATTATTTTACTTATGATTGGAATTTTTCTTTTTCTTTTTTATTTTTACCAAACCTTTGAGTGGACGGGAAAGCATCATTACCGTCGCTCAATGCCCCAAGCTGCAGGTTTTATATTTATATATATATATAATTTATTTATTATCATAAACCAATGCCTATGTCATTTTCTTTTCATGAAAATTATGTGTAGCTAGTTAGATTTTAGAATATCGAAGGGAAATTCTAATCCATACCACACTGAGTTTATTGAAAATTAGAATATAATAAGTACTTTTTTAGGGTAAGTAAAAATAGTTTCATAAAATCATAAATAACACAGAACAAACAACCTAAACCTGGGGATTAACTAACATCCTCCTAGTCTTCAAGTCTTACATCAAAGACATAAGAGTCTGAAAAATAACACTTAAGACAAAACGAAGGAAAATTCAGGGCTGCCAACGATGCAAGGTCAGGATCCATCCCCTTTAGGTAGAAACTAGTGATGTTGTCTGCAAACTGATTTGCTTCCCAAGCCACATTGTTCACTTTGTAGTCCGCCAGCCTTGATAAATTATCCCTGCACATTGTCAAGAAGTTATGGAAAGGTGCAAATAGAGATAAAGTAGGCGAGTTGACCAAGTTAAAAGCAAGCAAGGAGTTAGATTTGAAGAACACTTTGAGGATGTTCTTATGTAAACTCATTTTTGTAGCTTCTACTAAGGAAATGATTTCTGTTTCTAAAGGTGAAGACCAGGCTCTTTGTTGGCAGAACCCAGCCACAACGTCACCTCTGGCATTTCTGCACAGCCCTCCAATTGCAACGTGCTTTTCATCCTTCAATTCTCTTCCGTCACAGTTGAATTTATACCAGTCGTCTGGTGGTTTGGTCCATGATATGCCATTAATATAATCGTTAGACAATAACCGTCTCTTCTTATGTAGTGCCTACCACTTTGAAGCTTTAGATCGAGCTTAATCATGCCAGCTGAGCCTTTGACCCTAATAAATTATGTGTTCCTTTCCAGCCATATGCTCCAGATGGAAAACAGAAGGAGACAGGACCATGGTGTAAAACTGTTCGTTATATCCCCGCTTCTTTGGTATGGCATTCGCCTCCAGCCATTCCGATACTATCGGTTCAAAGAGGCATGGAAGGATAGGGAGGGGTTGACGTTATTCCACGAAACACGGGTGACTCTACAGTGCTGGAAAATGTGTGAGGCTGTCTCAGCTGCTTCGCTACAGAAGGGACATAAGTGACAAATATTCGGGCCTCTCTTCAACAAATTATCCTTAGTGGGTAGCGCATTATGCAATAGTCTCCACAGAAGGATATTGATTTTTGGGTAGCAAAAAGTTTTCCCGATCAAATCCCAGTCCCTCTATTCATTTGTCTGATCATTAATTAGATGCCTATAAATGTCCTTAGCTTCCACACTTTTATTCCCTCTGAAAGACCAGTGTTGTTCCGGTGGCTCCCAGTTTTCCCTGTCCAGAATTAAGTTGCCCAATCCAACCGCGGTTTCTTCATGAATGGGGTAACCAATGAGATCTTCATTCCACAACCCAATAACCCTCCAAGCCTCCCTCAGAGTAAGTTCTTCAGCTCCACTCAACAAGGGGCCATGTAGCCAGTTCTCGTTCCGACCACCTCTATTCCACTTATCCGCCCAAAAGGAGACCCCCTCATCGCTTTTCGATGTAACTAAAGCCTCCTTATCAAGAAACTCAGATGCTTGTCGAACAGCTCTGACCGACGACGAACCAGTCTTCTTCAGGAGACCATTTCTATTTACATTCAGTCTGTTTTCCATAATCGCGCTCCAAAAAAAGTACCCACCTTCACCTTCTCTGTTAATTTTACGATCCAAGCTTTATTCTTAGTATGTAAATCTCCAGAGAGTTTTCCATTGTACTTTTAGCAATGTTATGGGGCAAACAGATATTTGTTAGGGAAAAAAAAATAATCCATGAAAAATACTAATTAAATTCTCTTAATTTCATTATTCTTTCAATCTTTTAGGTTGAGTTGAAAGCTAGTAGGCTTGGTATAACAAGCTTGGTCGAAAGCAAGCCATCGCACCGAGTCTTCATGTTGATGTCAATGTTGGCAAGTCGGAAAATAAGCGTCGTCAGGAGTTACTAATACTATCCCAATTTCATATCCCTTTTGATTAGCTGCGCCATCAAAATTATCCTTGATTAGAGTAACAGATACGCTTCCTCGGAAAATAATCAACGTCCAGTAAATTTGTTGTTCTGGTAAAGAAAAGGCGTAGACTTTTGACATATAATGCAAATGGCGGACCTGCTTTATTCCTAAAGCAGGTGGCGTATTGTACTTTTCCAATAAAAACGCACATGGCATGCAATAATTTTTACTTGATCCAGAGCTTACTTTGGGAAAATAGCATTCTTATAGCAAGCAAAACAGTACACAAAAACAAATTAGGACTTTAAATACATTTAATTCATACAGTTAACAATAATAACTTTTAGTTTTTCAAATAATAAGCGTTCAATGACTTGTACCCTAGCTGTATTAATATAGTTCTTTCGAGTGGGGTAATGCTATATCATCCTTTTGTTGTAATGGGAAGAAAAAAGTAAACAATAATAATAATAATAATAATAATAATAATAATAATAAAATTTCCAAGAGAATAACGGCAAAAAAATTAAATGTGGAAGGGAAACAGGTCAATTAGCTTTACCTTTATTGTTATATGCCTTCTCACCGATTAATTAGCTCCTGATTAAGTTAACAATGTTAAACTTTTTATGGTAAATCCTTTTGAATTTGTTTTTTCCTTTTACTGTTATTTTACAGAGAAAATAGCTGATAGGAGTAACGGAGATGTGGCTATAGATTCATACCATCGGTATAAGGTACGGCAAATACCAGCATTCTATAGATGTTGTACCCATATTTTACACACATATAGATATACATCTATGCCTGTGCATGTGCGTTCGCTCAAATAAATTGGTAATGGCAGCTTAAAATCATTGGTTATATGATTATATCTTATCCCATAATAAGAAATCTTTAATTTTATTATATCAAGAGAAACAAATTCACATTCCCAGAGAAAATTATGAATTTGTGTCCTTGTATCTTTTATATATGATTGCTCAGTTTGTCAGGTCGATCCAATGAGTGGAAGTCCTTTTCCTTCTCGTTCAGTGTTTGATTGCGTATGTGGTAATGTCAGACATGTTACCATATGATCAGCAATAATTAGTGCCTTTATTTTTTATGAGAGGGAATTAAAACATGCCTTCATCAGCTCGTAATATATAAATGAGTATGTGCCAGCTTTGTGGGTAAGCTACTTATTTCAATTTTGCATGCTACAATTAAAAATATGAAACTATGCTAAAGTGCTTAAAAGTAAAGTAAAATGTAAAGAAAAGTTTAAATAATTTGTAACAATATATTTCAGATAATTGTACAGTAAAAGCCATCAAATATTTAGCCGCACCTTACTAAGTATATATACACTAAAGGACGGCAAAATGGGTGCAAATTTAATAATACCTACACATTATGTAACGATAAAATAAAACACACAATTAATTAAATGCATAAGAAAAAATGGGTTTTGAAAAAAAAAAAAAAACATATAACATTTAAGTTGATGACAAATACCCATAATAGAGAAAACTACATAAATATTCACCTCCTTAAAAATAACGCGGATAATACACTAATTATTATGGATTTGCTGCATCTTAAAAACTGCCATATATCTATTAAAATTAGTAAAAAAATTATGATGGTGTCATATTTTACATAAAAGATATGTCAAGGACTATATATGGACATACATAATATGGTGATCAAATCATAAAGTCCATCATACGTTAAGGTGCTTATGCTTTGTCATGTATCGTAAAACTGCATAAATGAAGTAATAATTAGTACATCACTACTAATAGAATTTTATTTTATTATCTTATTCCATTCATGGTAAATGTCTAAATGACAAGTTTATTTATCAATAATTAAACTTAATGGATAAATTATGAAGTATTTCACAAATTAATTCAAGTTTACTCCAAATATCAATAAAAAAACTTCATTCTCAATAATTAAAATTAATATATGGATATTTTATAAAGTATTTCACAAATTAATTCAGGTTCACCTCAAATATTGGTAAAGGCAGCTTAATTCTCAAAATCACGAGGGTTATAGTTAATGTGATCCAATTAGATTATCAAGAGTTGCTGCTTATAAAATTATGGAATAAATTATGTCCAAGGATGTATTATCATTATTTAAAATGAGCACCCTTTCTTGAGTCCCAATATTTTTTTATAACAATTTATCCGTTTTTTATATGATTCTTTTTTATCTACAAACTCAATACAAATTAAAGATGCCTAAACAATTTAAGTATATTAAAGTTTTCCCTAGATCTTTTGCAAGAGGCTCATGCTCAATGATGTACCAATAAGATATGCATCATTTTTATATGTTACAAAATAAGTAATTATATTATAATTGTTGAAAATTAATGAACGTCAATTTAGATTATATTTTTAATTAGTTAATTTGTAATACCCTAATCTGAAGGCATTATAACCTACCACGTATCTCACTTGATGTGGATATGCTAAGGCTATTATTCTACTAATCCATAAAGTTGATCATGTAACATCAAACTCTCATATAAATGATACCTGTTTAAAAACATTTCATATAACAAAACTTTTGAACAACTTAGTTGGTATAACCAAAAGCTAACTCAATTCAAACTAAAACATCTTAAGAAAAATCTTAGAAAACTTTAGATTTATAAAAAATTTAGAAAAACATTATAAAACTTTATAAGATCTTCAACTTTGTCTATCTCTAAATCAAAATATCTAAATATTAGTAAGAGGGTTAGGTCTACTATTGTCCTCCCAATAGTCCATATAGATATCATAGTCCCACAAATAAAAAACTACTAGATCATCACCCGTTTCTGAAAACTAGAATGAAATGAGCACAAAGGCTCAGTACATTATACCACAAACGCATACACATGAACAAATATTATATAATTTCACATACAAGCTAATAATTAATGTAGTAAACACATGTTATTATCTTTAATTAGCCAACAAACAATACAATTTAGAACTATTAGCCATTAGTCCTAAACCTGGAGTAACTCATTATTCTATAAAAATAACCAATATGGAAAACAATAATATATACATATATTGGTATTGAGAACTCGCACACACTCTAGGTACCATTTTCGCACTGCTCCTAGACTGTTGGAATCATCTTTGTACACAACTCCATTTGAGACAACGCCACAAACAGATCATCAGGGCGCTATCCTAGTAGCAATGGTCCTCCCGATTTACTAGACCCACCTATAGACAAGCAGTAAATCAAATTTAAAATCAGATAGTAAATAGTTAGTATTAACTAATCCTATAATCATAAGAAACAAGCAAGATAAGGTTGTACCTGAATCAACTTTAAGAAAAGGAATCGTAATTTCACCAATAGCACCTGAATCATCAAATACTCATTCAATATATGCTTTCACTAAAAAACAAAAAATAATCATAATATCATAATCATACTATAATCTAAACCCTAAACCCAAAAGAATTACAAATCCTAAATCGATACACACCTTTCTTCTTTTGATTGTAAAACAACAAAATCTCCAAACTCCAGGGTTTTCTTCAAATCTCCAAGATCTTAATTCCCTTTCAAATACACTAAGAAACTTAGGAAAAGATTATAGTTTTAAATCACTAAAAGAATAGAAAAGGATAATTCTTACCTATTCTTTTATTCTTGTTCTTCTTTGATTGCAGAAACTAAATCTTCACGACTCCCTTTGGAAACCCAAAAGAAAACTTTAAGAAGAGATCATTTTCATTAAATCTTTGAAAAATTAAAGAGTATCAACTCACATTGACCTTGATTCTTGATCTCCCTTGATGCTAAGATCATAGATAGAGAAAATTTTGAGAGAATTCTATGGATTAGGAATGATTTTGGAGAAGGAGAAAGGCTAGGTTATAAAGAAACATGGAAAAACCCTTTTAATTTTTGTGTAGGAAAGGCAGATGGCTTAGGTACGAAAGTTGGTAGCCTAATCATTGAAGGATGATTCTGAGCCCATGTAAGCTAGGCTAACGCCAGCAGTATGGAGAGGAAAGGTCGGTAGCCTTGAAGGCGGCTTACAGCTGTGTCCATTTGTCTTCCATCATATTTCTATCATTTGACAAAACATTTAATTACACTTTAGGGTGGACAATAAAACCCTCTTATTTTTAATCAAATGACACTTTTTTCCTTCATTATAAATCATTTATCTTTATATTACACAATTAAAATGAAAAGTAATTCTATCAATTTACTCTATTTTAAATTGTTGTTGCATATACATTTATAAAAGTATA
Organism: Combretum micranthum; assembly: GCA_024138025.1. Classification (NCBI taxonomy): domain Eukaryota; kingdom Viridiplantae; phylum Streptophyta; class Magnoliopsida; order Myrtales; family Combretaceae; genus Combretum; species Combretum micranthum. The sequence continues at coordinate 46,945 of JAMXBD010000323.1, forward strand.
GCCATAAAACACATTATAGTTAAATCTTTTGCCCTTTGGTGATCACAAATGTTTATATTTATTTTACTCTAAGGCATATTATAAAGCCCATTACATTAATGAATTGGAGTTGATATAGTTTGCATTGTTCACAGTGTTACTTTGACAACCATGCATAAAGGTCCAATGAATGATTTAAACTGCAGGAAGATGGGGGAGAGGGAGAGAGAGAGATTAGTAATTGTAATAGTTTGCTTAAGGGGGAGAGGGAGAGGGAGAGGGAGAGAGAGAGAGAGATTAGTAATTGTAATAATTTGCTTAATTGGTAATATATGACTAATATTAAGAAGAAAAAATAAAGACACATATAAGCCTTGTTTTTACATAAATCACATCAATATATATATGCAAAAAACAACATTAATCTATCACAAATTTAAATGAATTTCTTAAAAAAAAAAAACAATAAGAGGAAATATTTTAATTTTTTGAAACTTGTAATTAAATTCACAAAAGAGATTTTTATATCGACTTGCTGAGTTAGTGCATATCTAACTTTTGTACCATTTTCTTTACAAATTCAATATTCAAATATAAGCAGCCATTCTTTGTCAGTTTTACTATTTAGATGAAAAAGAATTTCAAATTATTTCAATTAAATTTGTTTTGGAATTATCACACTACAGACGAGTTCAATTACTATCCAAAGCTTATATGAAAATTTTATTTTACTACCTTCCCTCTTTCTATTTCATCTCAGTATATAAAAGTTATAAAAGTATCTTTATGGATAATAATATCTTCAAAAATCATATAATAGATTTTCTTTCTTTCTTTTTTTTGGAAATTTTTTTTCGACATGCATTACCCAAATTAAAAATCACAAAAGTTTTTCTTACATATATCTTCAACTTTTATCTCGCCATTCTCCCCAGTCACTTAATCAACCACCCATACATCAACACATTATAAATTCAATACTACATTTATTCTTTTTAATTCCTATCCATTTCCTACAAACTCAATTATAGATCAAGGGTCATATTAACTTCCTTTATCCTATTTTATTTATTTTATTTTTTTCATTCTACTAAAAAAGAAATCATTTTTATTTTAAGAGTAGGTAGCGCAGAATAAAAGTGCTCCTAAATGATGATACAAGAGAGGTAAAATGGTACAGATATAGTTTTTCAAAATTGTAAAGTCACACGAAAGTTACCAAAAAATTCTTGAAATGATAAGATTATACCTTTTATGTCTTGTAGAGATAAAATGTATAATCTTTTTTTTTTTCAAATAAAAAATTAAAGGGAAAAAAAACACCAATATTTAGCATAAATAATAATATATATGAGAAACTTCCATTTAGTAAATTCTTGATATAACAAAATCCAACTATACAATGATGTTAAAACTTGAAAAAAGATGACAAAAAACTGAGGTTATAGAAACAAAAAATCAATGTAAAAGAGATGCTTGTGCCAATAATGAGAAGATAAACACAATTTAATAGAGAAATGAAAATGCATTAATATATATGAGAGAATTACATTCCATGAGTTCTTGAGATGACAAAATTCAGCTATATATTGATGTTAAATCCTAAAAAGAGAACCAAAAACTAAAGTTAAAAGAAAGTACAAATCAATGTAAGAGAGATGCTTATTCTAAAAATAAGAAGACAAACACAATCATGCAAGGTTTTTAAATTGGAGGCTTTCTTACTCCATTATAATGTTTTAGATGCTCCATTCAAAAATGATTAGAGGGAAGAGAAAAATTAAATATGAAATGAATGGCTGGGTTTTATCAGCAAATAAAGAATAAACTACTACATGATGAGTAGAACTGTCGGATGCTGTCATTGTGGATCATTTGAGTTTACAACATTCTATGATGATAACCACTCGTTTGCTATTGGCCATTTTTAAATTTTCAATTTAGATGACACTAGCAAGGTAGAAGCGGTTTTTTAAGAGTCTATAGTAGAAGCAATTTTTAAGGGCTTGTTTTTGCATTGATCGACGTGTGTTAGAGAGGAGGTTGCAAATTATTGAATGGACAAATCTACCCTTTTTATTTTTTATTTTCGAAAATTATACATCTTAGCCTATAAATTATATATATATATATATATAAGTGAAAATGTCATAAAGTATCAAAATAAGTGATTTTAAAAAAAGAAAGTAGGTAAGGCACCAAAGGTGGTGCTTTACTCTAAATAATATATATATATATATGAGATAGAAAAATGGTCGCATGTATTATGGAATTTTGGTACTTAGTTATTGCCAGTTTATTAAAAATTGATACTAATCAATTAATCCTTTATGTTGACCTACTTCTCATTAGGAATTTTTCTTTTTATATGATAGAATCTTAAAAAATAAACAATAAAAATGATATTATGCAGCAGTAAATTGAAGTATTGTACACCAACATGAAAACAAATTGCAAGAGTAAAATAGATCATGTAATTTTTTTTTATAAAAATTTTTTAAATCTAGTTCTTAGGGTTATGATATGTGTAATTAATAGTTGATATTACAAGAATAGACATGATGTCACGATATCTTAACAAATTAGATAATCTTAACCATTGATTTGTAACTTTAAAAAACTTAATCAAAAAATTATTAAAGATCCAAGTCCAAGAAGGGGAGACTGCATAAATGCTTGAGAATGTGAAATATCTTTTTTTTTTTTTTTTTTAATTTTAGTGTGTTAGTTTTGTACCAATTAAATGATATTTACCATTGTTGCAGGAGGATGTGAGCATCATGAAGGAAATGGGTTTGGATGCTTATCGGTTTTCGATTTCATGGGCTAGAATATTGCCAAGTAGCTCTTCAATTTACTTCTCATTTATCAAACATTGATTGCAACATTTAATTTTCTTATGAGATAAGTTCAATGTCATCCTATAATTTCAGAGGGAAAGCTAAGTGGGGGTGTGAACAAGCTAGGAGTTCAATACTACAATAACCTAATTAATGAGCTTCTTGCACATGGTCTCTTCCATCTTCAATACTAATACTTCCTTTTTTTTCCCATCTTATTTTCAAGTGTAATACCGTGTTACCTATTTAAAGAAAATAAGTTATTATCAAATATCTATACAGGCATTCAACCTTTTATAACATTATTCCACTGGGATCTTCCCCAGACCTTAGAAGATGAGTATGGTGGTTTCTTAAGCCATCGCATTGTGTAAGTATCCCTATCTTCATTCTACAAAAGATGTATATTAGTATAATGGCATACACTACTCAAAAATAGACATGATCCGACAAACAAGATAAACTTGGTCTTTCTAGATTTAGTCACTCATATTATTACAGATGATGTAATGAAAATTTAAATAAATTTGTAGGGATGATTTTCGAGACTTTGCAAATGTATGCTTTAAGGAATTCGGGGATCGAGTGAAACATTGGATCACAGAGAATGAGCCATGGAGTTATAGCAACTATGGATATGCTCAGGGGACAAGTGCACCCGGTCGGTGTTCTGCATGGCAACATTTGAATTGCACCGGTGGAGACTCAGCTTTTGAGCCATACATAGTTACTCACAATCTACTTCTTGCTCATGCTGCAGCAGTCAAATTGTATAAAGAGAAATACCAGGTTTTCCATGCAAACTTCAATGATAAATTTCAATTCATAATGTGCGTGCCACATTATATATCTAGAAAGTAACATATGACATACTTTGAACTTTCACATAGGCAAGTCAAAAAGGGGTGATTGGAATAACATTAGTGTCTCATTGGATGATTCCTGCCTCTAAAGCCAAACACAATGTTAATGCTGCTCTACGGGCCTTAGACTTCATGCTTGGCTGGTAAGTGAAAGCCAAAATTAACAATATATATGTATTCATGTATATTGTGCGATACTAATAAAATTTTGACACTCTACAATTACATTCATGTTTTGCACATATTATATATGTTAAAATATAATTATTATTTATACTTTATGTGTACATAGTACATAACATATAACATTTAAATTAATTAAGAAAAAAATTTTCAAATTAATATATTTGGCAGGTTCTTAGACCCACTAATATATGGAGACTACCCACACAGTATGCGTACTTATGTGAAAGCAGGCTTCCTAAGTTCACAAAAGAAGAGTCCATGATGGTGAAAGGATCATTTGATTTTATTGGACTAAATTACTACACAACTAATTATGCAAGATATTCCCCACACTCTAATGACCCACCAAGCTACGTAACAGATTCTCTTGTTACTCTTACAGGTAAGAATTGCTTTCACTCTTTGGACATACATCAAGCATGTTTAACGAGAAATATTTTTTCCGCATTCTTATAATTATTATTATCCGATCATTATTCTCCCAAGGATAACTGGAATTGAATGTCTTTGTTGTCTCATTGGTGGCAAAAAAGTGAATGAGTGAAATAAAAAAAAAAAAGACTAGTAGTATGCCAGTGTAATAGTGGCATAAAATTAAATGATGAAAGTTATAAATATGTTAATCATTTCCTCTCATGTATAATAAAATGACTCCATTTTGAAACAAATAAAAAAGAAAGAAAGTTTTTTCATCTATTAACATAGATCCTATGTAACATGGGTTGCTCAATAGATGAATAAGAAAGCAATAAGAGATGTAGATTTAGGGTTTTGAACTATCGACAAAACTAGAACTAAAGTGTTTACAAAATCTATGGATGTTTCTATTATTGGGCCTGTTATGACTGCGTTGAAAAGCCTGTTATAAGGCTAAATTGCATGGACTTGATAAAATAATTGGGCCTGAGCTCAATTTGCCACATCATTTCAAATATCATCAATCATGTTGAGTGAAGACACATATAGAATAATATTACAAAATCTAGTTAGTTACAACCAATGATGATGTGACAATCAGCTACACATCTTGCATCAATATTTTGTTACACATAGCATCACTAAGTTACAATATATACTACATTATGTAGCACAAAAAAAAAAAACATGAAAAAAATACAAAAAATTATATTTGCTCCTAAATACTTGCATCTAGGCATTTGCTTAAGCTTGAATTAAAGCTAGTAATCTGCATTCACATTTAACATTATCCATTTTACACACTTCTTTGTTGCAATTGGTATAAAATTAAGTAGACTCGATCAAATTAAGATAGAAGATCAAATTAAATAGACTTGATCGTTCTTAACTCGTTCTTGTAGAATAAGTGCTTTGATCCTTCTTGAAGATGTTTTGGCAGAGTATTTGCATTGCTTTTAATCTTAACAATATCCAGAATGACCCCCAAATGAGAGAAGGAATCTCTTATTTATAGATGGCGAAGATTGATACCAGCCATTGGATCGTACTCAAATGAGTGTTTGAGATCAAGCACTGCCAGTGACCATTAGATCATTTTATAATGATCTAACGGCTGATATTAAAGCATTTATTTCTTATAATAGTGGGCTGGGCTGGAAATAGGCTTGACGGCTTTTATTATATGAAAGAAGCCCATTTTTAATATAAAAAGAACGAAGGCCCATTTTAGTCTACATAAGCTTTATTTTATACAAACAAAGCCTAAATTAAATCGTGAAGATATTTTTAGAGTCTATTTTTGCGCATGAGAATACGAATTAGGCCGAGAGTCATATAAATTGATCCGACAATCCTTGTTCCAAGCCTACCACGTTAAATCTCTCTACGACATCTCTTATTGGACTCAATCTTTTAAGCCCTGTCACTAGCACAGAAGCTTAGCCTATGGCATTAAAATTGGGCCAAAAGCACAATTATCAAAATGACCCTCTACATTTACTTAATATAAATAGTGTAATGATATTGGAAAAGTCTAATTAATTACTAAAATTAAAAAAATTAAAAGTATAGGTTATTTTTTGAAAGATTGGCTAAAGTTAAATCACTAAAGGAAAATTAATTAATTAGAAGTTAATTTTTTTTTTTGAAAATTGCAAGGACCTTAGGAATATAATTTAGCGATTTTTATAAATTCGTCCAAGTTGACTAACATCTAGAATTTTAATATTGTGTATAATGTACTAAAAGTGTCCTTGCTTCCTTGGTTTATAATTAAGAGTCTTTATTTATTTTCTTTCTGTCATCATGAGGATAACCTAGTAGTAGTAGTAACCAAGTTACTTGAATACTATCACTAGATTACCTTTAAGAATGATATATTTTCAAACAATAGGATCTTTCAGTTGCTTTGATAAGAAATGACAATACATGTAAACCATAAATTAGTAAATAATTATCATCTCAGTGCTTGAATATAATATTACAAACCATACTGTCTTTCTAAAAAGTCTCTAAATACATAATTGATAATTTAAATACTAACTAACTTAGACTAAAAATAAAAGTAAGTAACTTATCCCATAACCTCTCATGAACTTCCAGTCTTAAAGTTCTTACCAGAGCTAAATTTTTGAAGTGACAAGCCATGGCCTAATGTAAACCGAAAAGGATTGTTAGAGTATGAAAAACGACGAGCTCAATGAATAACAAAAACTTACCACACATCAAGCACCTTTATTAACAATCATATGAAATGCAACAATCAAGCATATGCACAAATACAAGCCTGGATAACCCAGAATCCAAAGTAAAATGGAGATTTACGCCCTCTCATCAGGGTTAAAGGATCACAATACTATGGCCCACCTACCTAGGAGAGACTAAGCATATAGGAAAACATCAATATTTACTTTAATTATCTCTTTAAATTAATCATATATTAACACCATTTCATGTTCTTATACCCTAGAAACTCCATGGGTGTTAGTCATTTCAAAGCGATACCATAATCGGCGTCCTTCATTTACCAGTTAGTTCCTCTGGTATCAACAGCTCAAAGGTAATCTTGCATAGAACTAACAGCTTTTTTGTCTAGTAATGCCAAGATTATCAAAGGGCCAAAATACCAACACGTAGTAGGTTGCTACTTGCTTGTATGCGGTATATGCAAGTCATGCGATGCATTTCTATTTTCATTTATAGTACCAATAGCTTTTAGTTAGGCTTAATGGGACCAATCAATATACAAACAATCAACATGCTATACAAGTAGTTTCACAAAGGATTTCATTATCACTTTTAATAGTGTAGCTTGTCAACCAACAATTCATACAACATACATCTCACACACTGGAATCTGTTTATTGTCTTTTCTTTAAAGATACAGCTAGGCTACGGTACAAACAATGTAATAAGTCTGAGTTACTTACCTTCTCATATTGATCAATCGTAATAGTCCTCTGGAAAGTCTTCTAACTAATTTGTATCACATATTTAGTGAAAATATTTATTAATAAGATATATATATATATATATATATTCTACTAGTTGTTAAGTATCCTATATTGATGTTTGGTTTTATTTCTGTTAATTATATTGGTCTCTTAGTGGCCTTGCAGTAACAAATATTTATTAGTTAATATTTATTTTCATGTTGCCTATCTTGTTCTCATATGGTATTTAACTTGTATATGTGGTGTTTTTTCTATCTTTTAATATGATCGTTCTATAATAACTGTTATTCTTTCCTTTTTTAATATTTTTATCATATTTCTGCTGATCTATCTCATATATTTATTTGTTATTTTTGAAAATGATTCTACTTGTAAATTTAACTTATTTTAAATTTTCGTTCTTGTTTTTTACCAATATAAGTTGAGTTTTAAACAATTATCATAATTTATTCTTATTTGTAAAGTATACTAATATTAGCAATAATGATAATAATATTAATATTAATATTCATGACAGTAATAATAATAATAATAATAATAATCTTAATGACAATGAATGATGATGATGCTCCTAATAATAATAATTTTAATATTCGAAATAAATAAAAAGATTTTACTATATTTTTTTTATATTTTTAATATAATCAGAGAGGAACACGGCTTGGTATACGGCCGTGTACCAACCGTGTATTTCTAAAAACACGGCCTCGTAAAAAAATAAAAAAAAAGCCGAGAAAACATGGAGAGTTCACCACCCCGTATATTACCCATGCTCTTCTGTGGATTACATCATCTTCCACGTGATTTTGATCCATTTTTTCATGATGTTCCACATCTAACTTGTTTTTAAATTATTCTTAAGTGTTTTTACATGATATATATATATATACATATATCATCTTACAACTATCAACATGTATATAATCTTTGTTTTACGAATATAAGGAGTGTAATAGGGTTATCAAAGTTTACCTTGTTGGGATTGATACAGATGTTTTAAACTCCGTTCCTGAGTTGGTTTCGAACCTAGGATGAACAAAACAGTGTTTAAGACAATGTTTAAGTTGTATCTAATCCCAAAATGAATTTTACTCTTACCTTTCTTGTTCCTTTCCCAAGCTTGTTTTGTGCTATAATGAAGCTAGATTGTTTAAGCTTGGTTTACTAACTATGAAGGTTATTTGGGGAGTTGAAGGGGGATGAATTTTATGGCTATTCGATAGTTTAAAGACTGATGTTTTGGTATACATTAAAGCTTTGTTCTTATGTTCATTGAGGGAGATATATATATATATATATATATATAAAGGAAGGAAGTTGCAGCTTGCATGTATTTGGCCAAGAAATTGGGGTTTGTTTCACCGAAATACTCCTTGAATTTTAAGGCTTGGGCTGCATTTAATGAGGATTCTACTTGGCTTCATTTTGTTCATTGAGTTGTTAAATTTGTTGACTTTTCTTGTATAAATTGTTGTTGATTTTCGGCTGGAGAATTTCCATGCAGATCTAGCCATATGTTTGGTGCAATTTGCACAGTATTTGTGGGAAATTTGTTAATATATTATTTCTTTAGTTAATTATCTAAGTTTTAGGGTAGTTATTAAGTTAAACGGGTACAAATATGACAATCATTCAAGAGTTTTATCTCCAAAAATTTATATAGAGTTCTACAAATTTTTTATATTGTTATTAAGTTCAACTTTGGGTTTAAAGTTTACGCGATTAATTACTTTTAGAGTTTTAGCTCTGCGATTAGGGTTTTCTAGGCTTAATAGGTTAATTTTTGTTTTAGGCTCTAATAGCTTAAAAATACTCTAATTAAAAGAACAGTGTGATCCAAATATTTTTTTGGAGTCTAGATTATTAGTTATAGATCTGTTTATATTTTTATTATATATTTATAACCTAATGGTTTATCTTTAAGTTATCGTTTTCTAACTATAAGCCTAATTGGTTATTTACTCTTTATCACGTTTAAATCTTAACCAAGCTATTCTCATATCTTGAGTTTTTGATACCCACTATGAAATCTTATTAGTAGTATTTAATACTATCTAAAAAGCTTTGTTTTAAGGTTTGAAACTATATACATGCTCACTACTACTCGTAGTTTTATTCTAGAGTCTTTGTTGAGTTCAATATTAACCATTTATTTTCTATATTTATATTTCTATCTATTTTTACTGATATGAAAAATTCTCAGGGTTTATACTTTGTCTTTTAACATTTCAACACATAACCAGAGAAAATCATTAGTTTATGCTTAATAAAATACAATTATTAGGTTACAACAATAAGTGAATTCCTTATATACCATGTTTAAAATTGCAACTAAGTCGGATTGCTCCCTTACAAAGTCCACTTCCTTCATCTAATGAAGGTTATCCTAATAAAAACTCTTTTTTTCTTTTGCCTTTTTTTCACTTCCTTTATGCAACAGGAATATTAAATGGAGTTGCAATTGGTCCTCAGGTATGTAACATGTGGCTTTTCTTTTTTTTTTCTTCTTCTTTGTTTTTTTTCCCTCATAAAGAATACAATTTTCTATTCAACATATTACTACCATTAAAATCTTTCTTGCTAATATAGCTTCATAAAGTAGTTATTTTTCATAAAATATCTGCCTTCTCCTCAGCACTTACGTAAGAAATTTACATTGATTTTCCAATTTTTTTATATATTTTAGTTCTCACAACCCAAAAATAACTAAATAACAATAAAATGATAATAAATATATAAATGAAAAATAGAAAGCAAAAGAGAATGAAGAGCAAAACTTTCTCTCTTACCAATGCAGGAAACTAATGACTTGGTAACTCACTTTTTCTTCCCCTTATATTTGGTTAGTTCTTTCTTGTGAAGAATTTTGTTTAGGTGAGGGACTATTTATTAGTGCCACATTTCACAATGATATGAGAAGTACTTGTGTCATTATTTAGGTACTTTCATTCAATAATACATCCACTATGTACAAAAAAGAAAAAAAAATGCAAATTATCCTCCTACATTTTCATCTAGGTGTAGATTAATATTTGAACTCTTCATAAAGTTCAATTTTTGACCTCCTACACTTTCAACAATTAAAAAAGTTAATAAAAACCAATATTTTCTTCTTCTTCCTTCTTTTTTTTTTAAGGAGAAATTGCAAATTTCTTCCTAGTAGTTGGAACTTTTAATTACATGTAGATTTACTTCCCAAACTTCTACTTATATGTAGATTTACCATTCCTTTCAAAGTGCACTTTTTCTTTCTTTCTTTTCTTTTCTTTTCTTTTTTTTTCTTTTTCCTTTGGAAAATGTTAATCATCTTTAATAGTGCCAAATGTTGAAAGTTTTGAGGTACAAAAGTGCATGGTATAAGTTCAACATTAAATTACACTTAGGTGAAAGTTTGAAATAATAATTTGCCAATTTTCTACCATATTTGTATATATTCTAAAATTTATCATATTATCTCTCTCATTATATAAAAAAAGAATACAATTTAGTTAAACTTACATTTCAATCATTATCAATAAAATCTTCTCTACTTTTTAACGTCCAGGTCAACTTATCATTAGAGCCCCTTTTTGAATAATGTCTCTTTTTAAAATGCTAGATAATAACTAATATGTAACAACGTGTAACAAAGAAGTACCAAAAAAAAAAATAATCTATGTATGGATTCATAAAAAGAAAACGTATCAATGATCAAATGGACCAATTCAAAATGATATACTATGCTTTCACTTGGCATGCATTGAAATCACTAAAATAGTTTTCTTCTAAGCCATATGCGCATTAGACTTCCTATTCCCTCATTTCTAATATGCACCAGTCTTCAACATAGCTTAGTGCTTCCATAGACACATTTGTAGGTCAGCACAATGATTGTTCAAAATTGCAACAACAATCATAATAGTTCTTTCTTAACTCCTTATTGATGTGGGAACAATCAAAATTGTCAAGCCAAGCAGTTAAGAAGGACTGGAAACATTTTGAGGATATATTTGGTTTGTTGGTTTGACATCAGTTTGATATCTATTTCATATTGGTTTTAATTAGACAACTTGTCAAAAACAGATATAAATGAAAAACAAACATTTATACTCATATACAAATCTTATAGATTATATGTAGATAAGATATAGATGTATATTAGATATAGATAAAGGTACAGATAGCAAACAAACCCTTAAACCATCAAGATGTTAAAATAATATTTTAATTATTACCATCCACTGTTCTCCATATAGATTTCTTGTTTCTGACATTATTGGCTTATACCAAAATATTTGGTGCCATCTTCTTTTTTCATATTGTTTATCACCACAAAAAATTTATTTGTTAAATAATAATCAAAAGGAAAATAGACATCAAATGTTGGAAAAACGAAAAAAAAAAAAGTGAAGAGAATTTGTATTATTTCAAGTTCTTATAAAGAAAACAACTGAGAACATAAATTATTTCACTAAACCATACTTTTGCATGCATGAAAAAAAGATTAGATTAAGATTCATTCTCATGTATTTTTGTTACTTTTTCCCATAATTAATCTTATTGAAATTTTTTTTTGACAATTCAATAATAGTTTAACTTTAAGAAAGGACAACATTGTGTTCTAACAATAAAAGGAAAGAAATTCAACAACTTTTGTTGCTTTTAAAAAAGGAAAACAAAAGAGAGAAATTCATGTGTTATGTAAATTAACAATTTAGTAATGATGCTCAGGCTGCATCAAGCTGGCTGTATGTCTACCCCAAAGGAATTCGATATCTCTTATTATACGTGAAAAACAAGTACAAAAGTCCAGTAATCTACATTACAGAGAATGGTAAGCAAATGGGTATATATCAGTAAAGAGTGAATTGATATTTTCCTACTAAATTGTTCCTCCGTATCGTAGGAATATTATTCTTAAATTTTTATGTTTGATATAGAAGATTGGGTTTTAATGTATTCATAATGTTTTTCTCCTTCAAACAACAACAACACAAGGAATCGATGAGTTCAACAATTCCACATTGCCAATAGAGAAACAACTAGCTGACCCCTTGAGAATCGATTACTATTATCGCCACCTTGGATACCTCCGACAAGCAATGAAGTAAGTATTTCACATCGTAATTGTTTTCAGTTCGTAAGATATAAAATATTTTGGGCAATATATAAATAATCTCGAGAGTTTTAACCTTGGTATTGATACACATTTTGAACTTACAAAGTGCACCTCTTCTTCTAACTACAAGTTCACTTGGATGAAAAGCTATTTAATTTTGGATTGATTCCACATCAAGTTACTTTTAAGATATTTAGTTACATTTCAAATACCGATTATCCTTATGAATTGCTATCACTAAAAATACTCAATAGCAATTTATACACTAACCCTCATTAATTTCTACCTTATGGCTCAGTCAATATATTCTCATAAATACTCTTACCTTGGACACATAGGTACCATACCAATCTACATGTAAATCATAATAAATATTTAGGAAAATTACAGCTAAATTCTAAACCTTTATTTAAGTATGAATTTACCCCTATTGTTGTAAACAACCTCTATAAAATTTGTTAAATTAGAAATATAAAGGACATTTTATTTTTTAATTCAATTAAAACACACTAACATCAAAGTTTAGAAAGCATTAAAGTACACTTAATAAGTCTGGGTAGGTTATTGCCAATTTTTTAGGTTAAAATTTATGAAGGTAGTTAACATGTCCTTTTATTTAATATGATATGATTATGCTTCTACAGGGATGGTGTTAACGTGAAAGGATACTTTGCATGGTCATTGTTGGACAACTTTGAATGGAGTAATGGGTATACGGTTCGATTTGGAATTAACTATGTTGATTACAAAAATGGACTCAAAAGATACCCCAAGCACTCCTCTTTTTGGTTCAAGAGCTTTCTCCTCAAGCACTATTAATGAGCAGTCTATAAGCACTATGGTGTCGCTATCTATAAATTATCATAGTCAATAAAGTGCTTGATGTCTGTCTGGTTTCTTAATATCACTGTTGAAATAGCTAATCAAGATATAATAAATTAGCATTTCCATTGTGGCAATTATGATTACAATTTTTTGAATATTTACCTTATCTAGAAAATTCCTGAACATATAGTAGATTGTCTTTTTTTCCCTCCCTCAAATGGAAATACCTGTTATGAGTTTCCAAATATTATGAATGGTGTGGAAAAAAAACATGCATATAGTTGATAGCTTTATCCCAATAGTAATATTCGTTTTTTTTTTTAATCTAGTTTTAAAATTTGGTAAAAAAAAACTAGTTTTTAAAAATTAATCAATGATCTATATATTTCTTTTTTTTCCCATCAATTTTTAATATTTTATTTTATTTTTTGAATTTTAATATTTCCCCATAAATAATGGAAAGTCAACATATATTCATGAGTAAAAACGAACAACCTCCATGAATGAAAAAATAAATTACATGTGCTTCAACTAGCAAACAAATAAGAGTTGCTTACTTTTGCAGTTGATGGAGATACCATTCTACAGCTTAGATTAGATTGAAGTATAAGCATTAAAAATGATATAATTGTATATGATATACATACAGAAGCACAAACATCAAATGACTGAAAATTAAAATTACTTATTTATAATGTCTTTATCCCTTACAAAGGTCTTGGAAAATATGCATACAAAGGATGAAAGAAAATGTCAGGAATCTTGTCATTTGGGGCTTTCCATTTTTGGCAGTTGCAAAGGACTATCATAAACATTAAAAATGAGAAGTTGACACTTATCAGAAAAAATAAGCAAGCGAAATTCAATATGATGATTACAAAACATCCTCGTAAAGTTGACAATTGTCTGAGAGATAATATTATTAGAATACATAACCTATGAGATGATTGATGTCTAATAGGCAATAAAAGACATTTATTTATATTGGATATTATGTGGGTATGAATCCGGATGCAACGATCACGTGCGGTCGCGTGACTATCACGCTACGCGTGACCTAGGGAAACAACGCGTGATAGGATGATCAAGAGATTATCGTGTAGGGAGGAGAAGTAGGCAATCTCAATAAGCTCTAACACACGTGTGACAGGTGAGGGAGCTAAATAGCATCAACCTCACTAAGTACTATGGATTCGTGTATGTTCTTGAGTAAATCAAGTGTTTGATTCACCAGGGCGGAAATCTAGTAGCACGATGGCATTCGTCCAAGATTTCACCTCATCCAAATGAGGTAAGGACTAAGGTATTTATAGAGAATCTAGCTGTCGATGTCGTCCGTCAGATGAGATAGACGACCAACGGCTAAGATGAGTCCTTCTCAAAGTGGATATGGATGTGAGCTCCTTTATGGACCCAGGCCCATTGAGGCCTTCATTGTGATGTGTGTGAGCCAATTTGAGAAAGGTTGGAATTAGGCAGGCCAATTCCAACGGGCCCTACTCCAAGCCTTCCATGCCAATTCTCCCATGATCATCCCAATTGAATTGGGCCTAACTCTTTAAGCCCTGTCACATTAGCCCAAAGAGTTAAATCTAAATAAGAATTAGGCTCAAGGCCTTTGTAATCAAATTTGTACATCTACATTTTGCCCCCTGACCAAAGTCTTTCGAGCCATGTCGAAAGGATTTGGGCATTAATCAAGCCCTTTCAAATGACAAAAGTCTCATCCAGCGCATTTGCGCTATAACTTAGCTGCACTGCTGCTTGGTGTGTTAATTTCTTAATAGCTTGCAATGTAGGAATCTGGTGCAACATCGTCAAATAAATCTCCTTCTTTAGGAACAAAGCCTGAGATACTCGATAAGCTGCAGCCTGCAATAATGGCTCTTTGTCGTTTTCGAACCAACTTTCCAATAATTTTTTGCATTTGAGATTGTTTAATTCTAGATTTAAGCCTTCCACTTGAGAACTCTGTTGCACCCTATAGGAGTAGAATCCTGATAGAAGCTTAAGACCATCTGGTCATGGCTTTCACGCCCTTGTTATTCACCACATTGTTTTTGTTCGTTTGAGTGATCTTGTTCCTTTACTCCCAAAACAATATGGTATGCCTATGACATGAATCTTCTTCGCTTACTTTGCATGAATAGTTTATACTATCATAAATTGAGCCTGATTGAGCTTGTATCGAATTTTTGAATCTTCTTGCTCTTCTAATAAAGACTTTGCTTGGGTTGGGTCTTATGAAGCCCTCTACCATATCATCATTCGTACTTGTCTCAACCGTATCGAAGTGAAGAGCAATATATATCGTTCTTATGAAGTAGGGTATCAGAGCACTTCTGGCTTCTTCCAAAAATGATGTTTAATGTTGATCTTCCATAAAATATAGTCCCATAATATGTCAATTATAACTTCCACTGTTGATGTTTGTTGGAGAAGATTATAGAACCTTCCTATAAAACCCTAGAATATATAATATGCTTTTTTTACCAAAAAAGGAAACCTATCTAAATAATACCTAGGGCGAAAATAAATGAACGGACGAGATTAATGCCACAGACGGCATATAAAAAAGATTATTTCTGCTCGTTGGACCGTTTCCCTTCAGAATATGGTCTCGCTCGGTAAAAATCCAAAATCCCCAAAATTACGAAACTGCCATCGACACTTTTCTAACAATATACCAGGATTTTCTCCACTACTTTTTTTTTAATTGTACCATTCGGGGACAGGTGTCACTGTCTTATTGTCATGTACAAAACGGTTAAGGATCATGTTTGTTTTATTCCAATATTGACAAGGACAAAATCTGCTTATTTTGGGTCATGATATGGGGTGTTTCTTTTATTCCAGCACATAGGACTTCTTGCAGACCTTGCAAACAGGAACGACCTATCTTCTTCCTCCTCTCATTTTCTCTCTTCATTTTCCTTTCATGTTGTAGCTCTACGAGACAGAAACAAATTCCTCTGAAGCTTTGTTATCTAAGGCAGAAAAAGACTGAAGAAATCCCTCCTCTGAAGCTTTGTATTTTGATGTTCATAGCTCAATCCATGGCGATTATACTCGTAGATTGGTTGCTTCAAGCTCCAACTAGCCGGAGTCAGCCATTGAAGAGCTTTGTCCATTGACATATTAAGCTTCTAGCTGGTTGGGATTTCTTACTCTTGGCCTATAAATTATATTAACTCAATGACAAAGGAAAAGTTATCAAATCCTCTATGTTGCTGTTGAAGGATACGAGCAAGCATACTACAAAGGTATCAACATCTATGTTTCCTTTACTGAGTTTCACAATTTTTTTTTTAGACTCCCCGATTCTATTTCTTGCAGATTTCTTGCAACAGAGAAAGCAGGACCTTCTACTAAAGTGTCTTGCCTTAGTAGCTGACTTGAGCTTGGTTCTTGAATCTGCTAAAGGGAGATTCGGTTCGGCTAAACTTTTAGGTAAAACAAGATCTGCACATGCTCTTGGATATTTTCTATGAATGCTTTAGAATAAGCAGCTTCATTTTTATAAATGTGCCATTCATGGTTTTGGTTGCTGCATCATTATTACTGTCCTTGGTTTGTTTGGATACATAGTTACAGAGAGTTGAGCGAATAATTGCAGGATACATGAACTTCTCTCAAAGGAACCACCATATCTGAAGGTGGGAGCGGTTGTATACAGTGAGTATTTAGACTAGCTGCTAGACTTGAAGAGCATTGGCCATGAATTTACCTTAGTCGTTCATTGTCCAAGAACGACTTGCATATAAAACCTGGACAGTGGACATGCAAATACCGCAGCCAACCAACTAAAGAAGTCTTGGTTTAATGCAGAAGAATCATGACAAAATATGACATTGATACATTTGTAATCTCTCAAAATCCGAAACATAAAAGTTGTAGATCTTTCCCTTAGCTTTCTATATCATTTTAAATCATCTCAATAGGAGTTCTTATGAGAGAGATATCCACATTTTCGTGAACTCTGTCAAATCTGGAAAATCAAGGATTTTTGTGTCATGCAAACTTCATAATAAAAACTGTATCGATTCGTTTTGAATCCACCAAAACTCAAAACATGAAAGTTTTAGATCTCCCTCTTAGCTTTCCAAGGAATTTTGAATTACCCCAAACGGAGTTCATATGAGAGAGATGTGCACAATTTACAAAACTATATCAAATCTGTGAAATTATGGACTCTTGTTGTCATGCAGCAACTTCATAACGAAAACTGTATCGATTCGTTTTGAATCCACAAAAACTCAAAACAAAAAGTTTTAGATCTCTCTTAGCTTTCTCAAGGAATTTTGAATTACCCCAAACGGAGTTCATATGAGAGAGATGTGCACAATTTACAAAACTATATCAAATCTGCAATTCTTGAAGTCACCGCCACACTTGTAGTGAATTCATGATGAAAACTGTATTGATGTGTTGCGAATTCATAAAAACTCAAAACAAAAGTTTTAGATCTCCCTCTTAGCTTTCCAAAGAATTTTGAATCACCCCAAACGGAGTTCATATGAGAGAGATGTGCCAATTTAGAACTACCTCAAATCTGCAATTTTTGAAGTCACCGCTGCACTTGTAGTAGTTTCATGACGAAAACTGTATTGATGTGTTACGAATCCATAAAAACTCAAAACATGAAAGTTTTAGATATCTCCCTCTCTTCTTTCCAAGGAATTTTGAATCGCCTCAAACGGAGCTCATATGAGAGAGATGTGCAATTTATGAAATAGTGTTAGAGCTGTCCTGTTTCATCTTCTAATGCATGAATAACTTCTTGATATCTCACCAAACACATCATAAAGCTCCCTATTCTTTTAAATAACAATGACTTTCTTCGACTAATATCTTAAAGATAGAATCAATAAATGTATTGTATGTAATCTTTTGCTTGCTCAATGCCTTGTCTTGTAGAATCATCATAAGTGAGCTTGATACTTGTCAAAGAATATGTGTACTTTTAATGTATATGTCTTCATGATGATAAAATGCTGCATGAGTGAAACCCCTCTTGTTTGTGAAACTAACATATCTTACCTTCTTATTATGCAGGTGATATATTTGATCTCACTCCTATCACATTTTCTCTCCTCTACTTTTGAAGTGGTGGCACACCAATACTCTTTATATCGCTTGCATTGTTTTCTTTGGAAATGAAGGTGAGTAAAAGGATGAAGAAGAACAAGCTGAATAATGCGAGGAGAAATGAAATATTAACACAATCAGATGGTAGTGTGCCACAAGTTCCATCACCACAAGATGAATGGGTTGACGCAACAATTTCAAAGGACTTCTTTTGGGTAGACATACGAAAACGGGACTTATTTCCACGTCAACCTGTGGATGGTGAGTTGCGCTTCATAAGTCAAGAATCTCGTGCAGGAAGTAGAGCGCTCATAGATGCATCTTCCATATTGCGATTCAGAAATGAAAGGAAAGAGCTGCCTCTCTCGGAATGCCAATTTCATTGTCCTAAACAATTTGTACAAGTATGGGGTCCTTGGGTAGGACATATTATTAAGAGATATGGAAGCATCCTACAACAAGCGGGGGTGTATGATTCAATATGGATTAGCTCAAAGTTAAGCTTTGCTCGCACCGCTGACACAGATATGTGGCGAGCCATCCTTTGTCGATGGAGTATTCAAACACACAGTTTTATCACATCTTGGGGTGAAGTTACTCCTACTTTGGAGGATGTATGTATGCTACTAGGCTTGCACGATGTAGGACTAACGGATATCACTACCGCTGAGATTTCTGAGGAGGACAGTAGCTTGATAGACTTGTTAGAGACTCATATGGGAGTAGCTGTAGATAGTCGTAGACAGCTTACATTCTCCTCATGGCTTAAATACTTCTTTGGGCAAGAGAAGGGAGGTGAGTTTACCCACGGGCCTGGCTACAATAGCAAGTAAGTATCCTCGTATCATTTCATTAGCATATACTATTCTTTTTCCAATCATGGCTTAACTCATCTATGTTTTTTTTTTTTTTTTTTTTTTTTATTGTCCTAGGGAGGAGTTAATAGCCTTTCTATCATTGTGGCTTTCCTTGTTTGTATTCCCTGGCGGTCCTGAAGGCAGTATTAGTCCTCGCTTCTTCCACTTAGCGATCCGTATCTCACGTGGAGAGCGTTTCGCGTTGAGCCTCTTCTATTTGGGGTCTTTGTATCGACGATTAGATCTTTACCATGAGTCCTCGATACGATCCAAGGGACGGTACATGGTGGTATGTTATGTAGATATGACATTCTTGCAATTATTTTTTGCTGAGCGTTACAAGAAATACTATGATCCACCACTTGAAAAACCTGATATAGTTGAACCACGAGCTTGGGCATGGGTGAACAGAAAGCCTTTGGGATTGCTAATTGATGTGATAGATAATGTTCAGGAATATAATTTCCGCCCTTATACTAAGGAAGTGGCTGGTTACGAATGGTACCCAGAATTTTATCCTCGAGGTTCTGAAGACTTGGTTAACTTGGTAGAGAACAGAGACAATTTGTCTACTGCTGAGGTGGGTTTTATCATTTGGTGCACACCTGGAAGTCTCCCTTCACTTCATGACTGGTGTGACTCTTCTGAAGAATTTCTTGAGTGTAGTGTTGTGGCATATCTACCCCATCGAGTTGCTCGTCAGTTTGGATTTGATCAGGGTGTTCCTCGTAGTATTGAGATTACTGGAGATTTCAATGAATGTTGTAAGGAACTTCATCCAGAAAATTGGAAATGTATTTATCCAAACCTCAGACAGATCTTCTTCCCATCTAGTGATCGTATTGGCGTCATCTCCAATGGGTGGATGACTTACTGGACACGTTGTCTGGAAGAGTTTAAAAATTATATTAATTCAGAGATTGAAGTAGCACTTCCTGAGCCTTCTATACACAAATTTGAGTTTTACTTTCAGCTTTCAAACAAAAAGGCTTTCAATCAAGTCCAGAATCAAAGAACACGGTCTCCTATCAAGGTCATCAGGCACGTCAAACGTTCACGTGTTCATGAGGTACTAACACTGACTGACTGTATCATTGATTCCTTATATGCTTTTGATATATCATTGACCCTCTTTTTTTTTTTTTTTTTTAGGATGAGCTGAGGACAAGCCAATCCAATATCACGAGCCAAAGTGAGGTGAATAGGGATGTTTCTAGTGACAGGAACATCGGCACTTCCGAAATATTTGTTTCATCAAAATCTTCTTCACCAAACATTTGCCCTTATCCTAATCGTTATGGTGTTGGGAAAGTACTGCAAACAAGGGGTGATGGTGTAGTGACTGATGAAGATGATGAAGACGTGGTTGGTGAAGAGGAAGCTTCTGACGGCTCTAGAAGTGATAGAAGCGATCATGCGGATGAGAGCATATAAGAGGAAGACATTGATGCATATGCAGATGCATTAGCAGCGGAGATTTGTGGTGAAGGAATTGATGATGTCCCTTGTAATAATGCCTTTGAACCCCTGGCACACCAGGATACTACTCTTGCTCTTCCAAATAATGAAATACCAAAGCAAGTTGGAGGGGAGAACACGGACCCGCACATGATAACTTCAGGGGAGAGCATTTTCTTTTATGAATTCTTGGTCTTGGAGTCATTAAAGAGGTTGCATGCACGTGATGGGGATTTTTGGGTAGGATCAATTTGTCCTGGTTCTGAAGCCAAAAATGCTATGGTTGTGATGTTAGGTCGGGCTTGTATGCTGCTAGGTAGACCATGGAATTCATTTTCTTCAGCTGACTTGGAGTTATTGGTACAAGCTTTTAATAGTGCTCGTGCCTTGGGGTTTAAAATTGATAGCTTGGAGAGTGTTGCTAGCAAGGCGTAAAAGATATTGCACCATCGACCATTAATCCAACGTTACGAGAGGCTCAAAGCTGAACTTGAGGCGACACAACTCGAATTGGAGAATTCTCTTGAGGGTCTTGATACTGCTTCTATAGCAGAATAGATTATTACATTGGTCATGATACTTTTTTTTTCAAGGATTGCGTTAAGTTATGTAACTTCATGAACTTTGTCTTTGTTTTGTTTCATGTTTCATGCACAATATTTCACATGATGCTACTTTCTCTTAGTTTTGTTCCCTTCACTTGGTATCGTATCATAGTACGATGAACTCGTGCGCTTTACAGAATGTAAGATTCATGTAGCGGCACATTATATGTTATGACTTTGCGGTTTAAATTATTATTTCTTTCGCGAGCAAAGACTTCTTGATTTCACAAGAATTGTCAAGGGGGTATTACCCACTACTTGACCATTCCATCAAATGTGATGGTTAACATAACATACTTAGGAAAAAATTCATATGCATGTATTATGCCACGCGCTTAGTAAATTTTAACAATTACAAGCTGCATGTTGTAACATAAATAAATGTCGCGCGCATAGGAGACAAGTCTCTTACTAAGCAGCAGCAACATACAAATATAATCATATAACCAACCCGATTGATCAAAATAATCATGTAAGCAAGCTCATATTATTCAAGCTATCATCATCACTGATCATGCTATTACATATGAAACTTCTTTACATATTGAAAATTTATAGGAGCTGTAATAGCATCAGTCTTTGGATTGAGGAGCTTGCAATACCCACTATCATGGACTTCATGTATAATGAAGGGACCTTCCCATTTTGGCGTGAACTTTGGTGCAGGTATACTTCGGCGCACATGCTCGGCTGCACGAAGTACAACATCACCCACTTGAAAGGACCTTTTCCTCACCAACCGGTCATAGGCCAGACCAAGCTTGTGTTGGTAGTTGATCAAGTTGTTTTTGGCTATATCTCGTCTTTCATCTAAGGCTTCCAGATCTATTGTGCGTAAAGCATCTGGCTCAAGCTCAGCATTGATCGCCAGTCGTGCTGAAGGGATCAGAACCTCTATGGGCACAATTGCTTCGGCACCATACACTAGCGAAAAAGGTGTTGCTTGTGTTGGTCGCCGCTTCGAAGTCCTATAGGCCCAAAGTGCTAAAGATAGCTTATCATGCCATTCTTTATGGTTGTCATGTACCATACGACTGAGAACTTTCAAAAGAGTCTTGTTTGTAGCTTCCGCTTGGCCGTTGCCCTTAGGGTAATAAGGGGTCGACTTCACATGATCAATACTATATGATTCCAACAGTTGTCGAACATGCGAATTGATGAAGGAGTGCCATTATCTGAAAGAATGCGCTTCGGAATCCCGAATCTGCATATAATGTTCTCCTTAATGAAGCTTGCAACTGTTGGTCCCGTCGCCTTCTTTAAAGGAATAGCTTCCACCCACTTAGTAAAACATTCGGTTCCAGCTAGGATCCAAATACATCCTTTAGACGGGGTGAATAGGACCGATTAGATCAAATGCCCAAGTATGAAAAGGCCATGGTGTTGTTAGACTATGAAGTGCGACCGCAGGAGCGTGGATCGCATCTCCATGTTCTTGGCAAGGAACGCATCGTTTAACAAAATTGGAACAGTCTGATTCCATGGTTGGCCAATAGTACCCCATGTCAAGTAATTGATAATACAACTTCCTCGCACCTTGGTGTTCACCACATTCTCCAGCATGTACCTCAGTTAATATTTGTTCCGTTTCAGGAGATGCAATGCATCTGAGAGGCTTTCCCATAAATGAAACTCTATACAATTCATCTTCATGCATTAGGTACTTTGCGCCTTCCTTTTTACTAATTTGGCATCCGTATTATTAGTTGGTAGCACATTATTCTTCAAGTAATCGATGTACGGACGACGCCAATCTCCAGCACTTGCGACAAAATTACATTCTTTTGCATCTGGTAACTCGGAGCACTTGGGACAATGTGTTTGCACCTGAGATGCATCCTTGGCCATTGTGGGCCAGTAATACCCTGCACGTTGAATGCGACGATACAAGGGAGGTCCTTCTTCCCCACACCAGATCTTATGATACTTGTCCAATTTTAGGCGAGCCTGTTTCGCACAGATGCATCGCGATAGAACGCCCTCAGGTCCTTTGAAGTATAAGGCGCCATTGATGTGAACAAAATTCTTCAAGGTAACTATGGAGGCCGCATTGGGTTGCGCCAATTGGGCCTTGATACCAACGGCCAGTCATCTCCTGTTTCCTCATCTTCTTCTAACAATTGCAAGGCTGTGCAAGGAATGGTTTTCTTGATAACTTTAACATCTAGGCTTTCATCTGAAGCATGCATCGGAATTTTGGATGCTAGTGTTGCCAATGCATCTGCATAACGATTTGTAGATCGTTTGGTATGTTCATACCTTACGACTCCAAACTTCCCAATTAGAGCTTGCACTGCAGCCCTATAAGGCGCAAGTGCTGGCTCCTTGAGGATATGGCTTAGCAGCAATACGTTGATTGTATGGGAGCTTGAGATCCAATACTCCCACATCAGACTTAGCTTGTATTTCCCTCAAGTACATGTCTAGATCTTCTTTCGTGATGAAAGTAACTTTAGGAGTTGAAGTAGTAACTTCAACTGGTGTAGCTGGAGTGACAGTCTGGAGTGGAGTTGTATTTGGTTGAGCAGTAGGTCCACCAATTACAATCTGTGGCGTAGTCTGTGAGGATGAAGATCCTCCGGGTTGAACATGTACTGTAGGCTGGGAGGTTGAGGGTCCTCCTAGCTGAATTCCTGTGTTCACTACCCGAGGTACAGGCAATTGTGTAACTATAGGCTCCAACGGAGGGGCTTGCTCCCTAATTCCAATAGTGTCATGTTCAGGAGTAGGAAGAGGATCAATAGGTCGAGGTACTTGAAAAGCTTGTGAAGTTTGAGGAGCCTGAGGCGCTTGAGGTGTTTGAGAAGCACGTTGCTGTGCGACAATGGTAGGGGTTAATGAAGTCGCGGCTTGTTGCGCGGCAGCAATAGCGGCTATACCAGGTAGGTATTGAGCAAACATCGCCATGAATTGTTGAAATTGTCTTGTAGACTCTTATATTGACTGGTTGACCTATACGGTATTTTCTTGTACAGCGCGCAAGATCGCAGCGTTGTCAGGTTGAGCACCAGTAAGTTGGTTAACATCTTCGAGTCTAGCATGTCATGCTCAACAACCTTAAGATTAGTATCAGTTTCTTGAGTCACACCCTCAGTGGGATCAGTAGGTCTTTTTCTTGGAGGTGCCATCACACAAGTATTGATTTCCCTGTCCCCAGTGGAGTCGCCAAAAATGTGTGAGTATGAATCCGGATGCAACGATCACGTGCGTGTCGCGTGACTATCGCGTTACGCGTGACCTAGGGAAACAACACGTGATAGGATGATCAAGAGATTATCGTGTAGGGAGGAGGAGTAGGCAATCTCAATAGGCTCTAACACACGTGTGACATGTGAGGGAGCTAAATAGCATCAACCTCACTGGGTACTATGGATTCATGTATGTTCTTGAGTAAATCAAGTGTTTGATTCACCAGAACGGAAATCCGGCAGCACGACAGCGTTCGTCTAAGATTTTCACCTCCTCCAAATGAGGTAAGGACTAAGGTATTTATAGAGAATCTAGCCGTCGATATCGTCCATCAGATGAGACAGACGACCGACGGCTAGGATGAGTCCCTCTCATTATGGATATGGATGTGGGCTCCCTTATGGACCCAGGCCCATAAGGCCTTCATTGTAATGTGTGTGAGCCAATTTGAGAAAGGTTGGAATTGGGCAGGCCAATTCCAACGAACCCTACTCCAAGCCTTCCATGCAAATTCTCCCATGATCATCCCAATTGAATTGGGCCTAACTCTTTAAGCCCTGTCACATTAGCCCAAAGAGTTAAATCCAAATAAGAATTAGGCTCAAGGCCTTTGTAATCAAATTTGTACATCTACAAAAGGTAAAACAAACTAATTCATAAAACCAAACCAAACCGTTTTAAAAAATATAATAATATTTTGCTACATATTCATATGATTTCATTTGGTATTTATTATTTGATGAATATTGATTAAAATCAATTTGTTAATTTTTAAATTTTTTTAGGCTTATGATATGTATTTTTTCAGTTGTTGATGAACTATTGTTTTTTTTTAATAGTTTTTAATTTTATAAAGTATGAAATTTATTTATGCAGTTATAAATTCTTGTTATGTATTAATTGTTTAATATATTTTATCAGTAGATTATTTTATTCGTTGATGAAAATTATTAGTAGATGATTTTTTATTTTCGCTAAATTTGTTGGTAGATAATTGACTTGATGGTTCTATTAAAAATAATAAATTATGACTTACTATGTATTGGTTGATTAATGTATTTTATTAGTAGATAACCAATTTTATAGAGAGCTATAGATTAAACGTATGATGAATTCATAAAGTATTTTACTGTAATTTATAATATAAACTTTGTAAAATGATATAAATATTTAAGCATCTACACAAATGCAAAAAAAACTAGAACAAAGAAATTTTTTAGTTAGAATTTTGATTTAATCCGTAATCCAAACCGAACCAAACCATTATTTAATGGTTTAAAAAATTTCTAATTCGAACCAAACCGTTACTTAAGGTTTGGTTTATGATGGAATAAAATCAAACAGTAAATAATGGTTTGGTATGGTTTTAGGAAAAACCGAACCAAACCGATCCATGCCCAACCCTAGTTCTAGTACAACTAAACTACAAGCACAATCAAATAAAGTAATTAAGGAAATAAACTCACGTTGCCATGATGATACTTTCTTCTTATGGATGAGTCGATCGGTCGATCCACTAATTAAAGTAATCATCCGGGTATGGATACTCTTCCTCAGAATCACCTAATCAAGAAGAATATACATAATGAGTATTTCTTGTTGATTCTATTGTACTTTGTCAAAACTATGTCATAAGATCGTCAAAATTCTTATAAAAAACAATTCCAACTTAAAACAGACATGACTTGGTCATTTTAACTTAAAATTGCGCATATAATATACTGTTTTCTATTTATTTGAAAAGATCTATCCATTTCTAAAATTATTTTCATCAAACTAAGTTATTTGGGCTCCGAAATAGTGGTGATCAGATTCATCATGAGATTTCCCACTTCCAAAACATTTGTTTCAATCATCAAATCATTAAAAAATTTTTGATAAATACTTAGTCATCTATATAGTTACAAAATTTCCTTTTTATAGCTACATAGCTCATTTTTCATGCATGCTCAAGTATTTGTTGTCCAACCAATAATCCTTTGGAAAAATCACAATTTACAAGAAATCCTTTTTGTAAATACTTTAAAATTGATATTTTGATTCTTTTATTTTCATAAAGTATTTTATGTCTATCTTACTATTTTCTTTGATGACTTTTTCTATAAAAAGAATGAATTTCTATTTTTTCCTTTTTGAAGCTTTTAATGCTAGTATCACTTTTCTTATTAGTTTTCTACGTATCCTTTATACTTTGTAAATCTTAGTTTGGAAAATTTATATTCCCTTTTTATTTTTTCAAAAGAACATTCTCATACAACGATTCATCTCCTTTATTTTTGGAAAACAATTCTATTACTTCTAAAATTATGGTTTGGAAAAAGTCTTTCAAAATGATGATATTTCCAAATCATAATAGTTCTTTCTAAAGTTTTGAGAAAGTAAATTCCTCTTATTAATTCTAAATTTCTCTTAGGACTTTCTTTTGGTGGGAAAAAATCTCTTTTTATAAAAAGTATAGTTTAAACTTGGTAGTTTAGACAATAATATTTAAATTGCATGAACATGAGAATAATAACAAGCAAAATTATAACAAAAAAAAATAAATAGAAAAATATATAAATCAAGTATTAAGAGTCTTAGCTTTGAATCAAGGCACTCGGATTAAGAATAGACTAGTCCCGAAAAAAAAATTGTTTTGACTTGATGAGGATAAGTCTAAGACTAGAGACTAGTTTTAAAACTACATGAAATAAATAAATAAATTGCATAACTTGAAAGTAAATAAATCACAAATGACCTTATATGCTCTAAAAATTATATATAAGTACATAATTATATTTAGTTAAATATATAAGACGTTAGCATAGTGATAACAATAATATGTGCAAAACATAATAACAACATAAAAATAGAGAAATAGATTTTCATGAACATGAACATGAACATGAACAAGAACAAGAACAATACATGAATATAATGTAGCTTCCATAACAACAAGTTTAGAAAACTCATACCATAGTCATGTAAAGTTACATGACATGGCAGAAATAAATATGGAAAGAAGTTTTTGCCTAAAGAAGATTTTGGATTAGTATGTGTGAATGGATTTAGTGTATGTAGAAAGAGGTTTAAGAGGATTTTGGGAGAGTTTTGAGAGAGTGCTTGGAGAGAGTTTTGAGAGGAAAATTTTGAAGAGTTTTAGTAGTAATTTGTGGATTGATGAAGTGTGAAAGAAATGAAAGAAGAGTGAGGTATTTATAGAAAAATGAGAAGCGAATTTGTGTGATTAAAAATAATTGAAAAAGAAAAAATAATATGAGTGAAATTGGGAGGGGGGCACCGGCCATGAGGAGTGAGAGAGGGAGAGATGTGATTTTTTTGCATTTTTGTTAATTAAAAGAAATAATATGTAAGGTAGATGTGATATAAAGTTATGGGAAAGATAAAAAGTAAAGATAATAGGTGTATAAAGTGTAAGAGTAGGTGTTAGAAAAAGTTAGAGATAAATGAATAGTGTAGAATAGTAATGAATAGTGTAATGTAAAGTAGATGTGACTAATAAAGTACCAGTAGTAAGAAAATATACATATAATTGTGATATCTGTTATTTTTAAATGCCGAAAAATTATAAAACTGATTTTTTAAAATCTTATATTTTTACGAGTTTAACAGTATATCAAGGTTTTTTTTACTATTCCGAGCCCCATAACACGTTTTTCGAAAACTATATCCGTTTGGTTTCAAAATGATTTGTAGTTTTACTAATATGATATTTTTAAGCATTCTTATGTTATTATGAACTATTTTACATATTAATCTCTTATTTACTCACTTAGGGTTGCGAACACGGGATTGCCGAACTTAACCTTGTTACGTCTAACTAAGGTTTTGTTGACTTTAGGGTTTAACCTTCCAATTATGGTTTAAGCTTAACCGATTGTAAAGCTTTGCGGGTTTACAACAAGACTATCACGGGGTCCGTCATGCCCATGATGAGTGCCCTATGTCCAATTTTCACCTTTTTCCTTGTTCTTTTCTTCAAAATTCAACTAGTTTAACTACTTGTTTTAATTCATAAACTTAACATATAAGCTATGGCCATAATTTATTGTAGATATACTTCTACTTCCTATATCTTCAATTCATTTCATCAATATCTAATCCACATATGTACATACATATACAGTTTTAACATATAGTTTATATATCCTTAGTTTACCAATGTATCACAATTCTATTATATTTAATTCTAATTCATCTTTCTCACACATAACCAATGATCAAACAAAGAAAAACAACAACTTACTTTTTTTTTATAAAAACTTCAAGTAAACAAAACTTTACCTCTACTCCTATTGTTCATGCTTAAACTCCATCTTTCTATTATGCTAAGGTTGGTCGCCAATGTTGCCATGCACCAAGGTGTAACCTTGTTAGGCTCCTTCATTACTTTACAACAAAGTACCCACCCCCCCCCCCCCCCCCCCCCCCCCCCAACACACACACACACACCTCATCAATCAACTCTCTATCTATCATAGTTAGCTAACTCTCCAACCACTAAGGCAAATGTACCTCAAAGAGTAAATGGGCATATACAACCACCACAAGTTGTAGTCTAGTAGCAACCAATGTTAGAAGTTAAGAATGTGAGAATCCTACTTGGTGGGTCATCTTCATCACATGCTTTGTGTCGTGGCTTTCATGCCTTAAGCGTAGGCAACACCCTAGCATCATCTTGGCTTCTACGCTTAATCCTAAGCAACACTCTGTCATCTCGGCATCCATGCCGTTAGCTCAAGCAATGCTCTAGCATCTCAGCTTCTATGGCTTAACCCCCAAGCTTGCATCATCCATGATGATCATCTTAGAGTCCATACGAGATTTAGAACTTCTTAAAACAAAATCCACAAGGGGTAATTCATAAGTTGTTGTTGAATGGTAAGAGCAATGACTCCTAGGCGCACGATAACATGTTAAGCTTGTGTATCGTAGACTGGTAAGAGTATTGACTCCTATGTGCATTACAAGCTATTATAATTAAAAACGATAACCTCCTTAGTAACTCATACTAAGTTGTCAAGTAGTGGAAAATTCCCCCTTAACTAACAAAACCAAAAAATTTTTATCACAGGCAACAAATGGCAAAATTGCTACTTAAGCAAGATGGAATACTTTCTCAAAAGGGATAATTTAAATATTATCATCAGCAAGCAAGGGACTTTCTCCAATGCATTGAATTCTATAAGTGGTCCCTTAGATCATTGAGTCTAAGCAAGCTTCATATTCACGATAGTCAATCATAATTATAATATCTTATACATTGCTGCTACTTAGTAAGGACATAGTTTTATAGTGCATGATGATACAACTATGACATGTTAACTGGTAGAAGCATTCTCTCTTGAATACATAACAATACAATGTCACACCTAGTATGATGAGAATGAATGTTTAAAAACAAGTGATGAACGGTTAAATATTGGGAAATACACTCTTAACCAACTAAACTTGATTACTAAGGTGGGAAGCCTATAAAGCACACGATACTACCACTGCTTAAAGCATGATCGATCTACTACTCTAAGTCATAATAATGTTGTAACTAACAAATGACAACACTACTCCAATGTACGATAAAAGAATCATATAACCTTTATTACTTTGTGAATCACTGCTACAAAGTGAAAGCATTGCTTCTTAAGTGCAAGCGCACAATACTAATGGCCTAAGTGGCATTTTGGTGTTCTCTGATATGAACGAACATGCAAAAAAAGGAAAAAAAATACAATACAAAGCAATAACTACAACAAGTCAAAGAAAAAACAATCTATTCATTCAATTAGAGAGGAGTGCTAACATATTGTTTACAATGGAAACAAAATAATATGCATATCTAATCTAAAGCTGGCAATCTCAGCTTATTATAGACTCCAGGTCATCATCTCTTAAAGAGGTCTCCATCTTAGTCTTTGATGTTACAATCTCTTCTTGAATCTCCTGTAGCTTCACCATCAACCGGTCATGCTGTCCCTTTATAACCTAGTAAATTAGGAAGCCCTTGCCCTTAGCATGGTAGTAGTTGGCCACAAGCTATCAACTTAAATTGCAACAGATGGGCCCCTTGACAAGCTACTCTAGCTCAACTTTTGATAAAGACTCTAGCATTTGTTCATTACCAACATGACTTCACCAATCATCTTCACCATTACCATGGCTAACTCTATCCTCAACACAAGGGAGTTGATCCAAAATTTCTTGTCCATGGCATCAAGATTCTCTATGGCTAACATCATTTCAGTGACATGAACTAAAAAGAGAATTTGTGTCTACCTGAAAAGTAAATAAAGAAAATGTTAGACAACAAAGAAAATTGATAACAACAAGTTACACACAGGAAGATTTGTTACCTCCTCAACGAATGCATGGTTCATCTACCTAGAATCCACTAGCTTAGGTAGTGGATTATTCCTCTTTGATCTTAAAGAAGGTGTCATAAGGTCCACATCAGTAGTGGGCTTTAATTTATCTGATGTAGGCCTTTCAGCTACCTAGACATTTCCATTCGACCTAATGTACATGTTCCTTAGTAGTCTAAGATAGAACTCATGGTGATATATGACTAGGTCTAGCAATGTATCACCTATGGATGCAAAGGCGTAGTCACAAAACACAACTATGCAATTTGACCAATGTGTCAGCCAACCAATAGAAGCAACTCCATGATGGTCCACAGAAGGAAACAATAGCTGTTATATTATGGGATGAACATTCCCGAAATCACTTAGCAATACTGGCTAGCAGTAAGAATTGAAGCTCTACACAATGTTTAAAAGGCACGACACTCCTTAATCAAAGCTAAGCTAGCATGTCGGTTTGTGTAGAGAATATGACGTAACTCATTGCTACAAGAAGTGTCCATTTGAATCTTCATTGTCAAGCAATGACGACAAGCTCCTTGGAATGCATCAAAAGCATGAATCTAGATTGTCATTCATCTAACCTCCCACGGTTGTCAACTTGGATGACCCTACCTTTGGAGCCTAGACAATAAGGCCTATCTCTATCTTCATAACCTTTAAGAGGCTTCATGTGAGGGTAGAATGTGAATTCCTTTTTAGCATCGACGAGTTGAAGAAGTGGCTGCCTGCCCTCTACTCCGATCTATACCCATGCTCAAGGAAGAGTAAGATTCAGATCCTTGTTGGTGGTAGGTGGTGCAAAGTGGTTCTGAAACTATTTACAAAAAAATAGCTGCAAGAAGGCTAAGTCTACATGCGACACATTCACATATTAACCATTGGAAGGCATAGAAGCTTGGTGGTATAAGTTGAGGTGCCAATAGATCAACCCTAAGTAAAAAGGAGCTAATGAAAAGCATTGACTTTGTGCAATTCGTACCACCAAAAGGAAAAGCTAAGGGTTTACACCTTCTTCTAACCTACCAGGGGACACAAACAATGACAACAAAAATTCAACGAAAAAAATAAGTTCATATCTGCAAATCAAAGAGCCAAAATAGAAGTATTTCAATTGGAAAGATCAAATACATTATAATCACATAAACTTAAATGAAAAGACTTACTGTTCTCCCTAAGCTTATCCCAAGACTTGAGGCAAGTTTTTTGTTCGTTCTTTAAATAAGTATGCCATCTAAACAAAGAAACATGATTTCTTTTTATCATCATGGGCAACCTTCAGTGTAGCCAAGAAAGATATCTCAAAGTTGTGCTTTTAGTGTGAAGTGATACTCGTAGGAGCATTGGTTATTGTAAGTCCCTAGATTTTTCGATAATATAAGCAAACCCTAAGAACCGGAAGTCAAACCAGAACCCTAAAGTTAACCTAGTTCTATGTTTAGTTTAGTGAATCTAGATTCGGCAATCCCGTATTCTTAAACCCTAGAAAACATAATTGAAATAATTATGGAATATGGTTCGTAATAATATAGGAAAGCTTTAAAATATCAGATTCTTAATTTTCTAGTGTCTTTCGGATCCGAACGGGATTAGTTTTCAAAAACCGTGCCCCAATGCACTGGATAGTGAAAATATTCCGACAACACCAATAGATTCGTAAAAATATAAGATTTTCAAAAATATCAGTTTTAGAATTTTTCGGTACCTAAAAATATCAGATATAGCTTATTTATGGGTATTTTCTTTATTACAGATATTTTAATTGTCTAGTCTACTATTCATTACTATTCATCTATCTCTACTTTTTCTTATACACTACCATACCTATACCTTATAATTTACTTTCCTCATACGACTTTAATCACATCACACTTTACATATTACTTCTTTTTATTACAAAACAACAAATTTAATCAATTTTTCTCTCCCTTTCCAAGCATTGCCGTCCAACTTCTCTCTCCTATCCCTCTCAATTGTTTTTTTTTTTTCAATTTATTTAATATATCTAATTTCCATTCCAAAACTCTATAAATACCCATTTCCTCATTCATTCTTTCACACAATTCATTTTCTACAAAAACTTTACCAAAATCACTCCATAAAATCTCTCTCAAATACTCTCCCAAATCCTCTCTTCTCTCCATAAAACCATCTTCCACATATTGCTACCAACCATTCCATTCCTCTTCTACAAACACCTAAACCTTAGGTAAAAATCTATCTTATTCATTCATCATGTTCATACAACTTAGCATGAGCTTAGTGTATGTTTCTTAGACTCATGAGAGTTAAAAAGTAATAATATGTTCATGTTTTGTTTTTGTTCATGTCTTCTATTATGTTATTATTATGTTTTATTATTGTTATATTTTTTTTTAATCTAACTTATATAAAGTATTATGTATATTATGTATATATATTTATTTAGAACATATGAGCTCATTTGTTATTTATTTACTTTCAAGTTATGCAATTTATTTATTTCATGTTATTATTAAAACTGATCTTTCTAGTATTAGACTTGTCCATATCAAGTCAAAACAATTTTCTTTCTTTGCTTTTCTTTTCTTTTGGGACTAGTCTATTCTTAGTCCCGGATACCTTGATGAAGCTAAGGTTCCTAATACTTTACTTTATTTTTATGCTCTTATTTCAATTATTTTATTATGTTGTTTTTATTGTATTTCTCATAGTTACATATTCTCATTCATGCATGAACATGATGTTATTGTCTCAACCTTAATAAAAATGAGTTTTCTTAAGTAATAAAAATAAACTCTCTTTAAAAATAAATTTTGTCACATAAGGAATAATTTTTCCATAAGAACTTAAAGTTTTATCTTAACAAATATTTTCTAAGATTAAATAAGTTTAGCTCAAGTTTTAGTAATAACACTATATGTGATTTTATCAAGAAATACAAAAAGCAAAGTTATTACAAACTCTCTTTTCAAACCAATAAAATAAGAAAGTTTCTTTAAACTTAATTCCTTGTTTATCCAAAAGTTTTCCTAAACTCATTTATCAAATTTTCTACCAACACTCTAAAATAATAAAGTCTAGATAAGTTTTTCAAAATTAACTTTTAAGATCATTGATATTATTCTTTTAAAGTGGATCTAACTTTGGAAAAGCTTTAGAACATACAACCATGAAGTATTTAGAAAGACTATGTTTTCCAAACCACTAGGAATAAAGTTATGAGAATCTTAAAAGATTAAAATTTCTTTTTGAAAATGTAATTATTCTCAAAATTAAGAAATGGAGTTAAAAGAAGTAAATACTTACTAATAAATTTTCCAAACAAAACTAAAAAGGAGATTTTCATGTCTTAGCTTTTCTCACATTCAAGACACATTGTTTTACAAGATCATTGTTGAGACAACACCAATAAATTCATACATATGGTTTGAGTCAGTATATATGTATTCAAAGGATTTTTTAACCATGCAATTATCTTTATTTTTGTACAAAAGCTCTTGAATGAAGAAAAGTTTGAAACTTAAGTTTTGAAATTGGAATTTTCGTATCAAATCTTTACGTTACTATTCTGAGACCCAATTAACTTATTTTGATAAAAATAACCTTAGAAATAGATAGATCTTTTTGAGTAGTTAGAAATCGGTATATAATATGCGAAATTCCCAGTTAAAATGAGCAAGTTATGGCCATTTTAAGTTGGGATTTTCATTCATACGACTTTGACGAATTCAATAAGATAGATTAGAGAAATTGAGTAGATCTTGGATGAAATACTCACTTCGGGTATTTCTTTTATTTAGGTGTTGAGGACCAAGATCTTCTCTTCCCCGAGAATTACTTCGACTCCTATAGATCGCTATGGACGAGTGAGTTTGCTTTACGTTTATGTATTCGCGCATGTGCTTGTAGAATAGAGTAGTAGATGTTAGGACAAGATAAAATTGATATGCATGTGGGATATCATGGGAATTATATATGTGAATTGTTATGTGCAATCAATGAACGATAAGTATATTGGAACCCGATCTGTGATTGATATAATTGCTTCTATGTATATATTGCTATGTGTGCAATTATCGCTTGATCGCTTTAAATGATTTAATATCATATTAGAATCCCCATATAATAAATTGCTCATGCATATCACTTAGAATATCATTTCGAAGTTTTGCTACTACTCCTCAACGTGGGACCAGAAAAGTAAGCTGCCTAGCTATATCTTGAGGGTTAGGACATTCGGGGAATACGACCTTAAGGTGTAGTCGAGCCGGATCGATCGCTTTGGGTAAGGAAAGCTCAAGGACTAGTAGTACGGTTCATTGGAACCCCAAGACGTGCACAACTTTAAGGAAGTCATTTGGGACCCAGTTCAAAGCATTCCCTAACCACCGATGGAGGGGTAAATCCATCACACATACGAAACCGGATAGTTGTATGTACTGTTTCGTCATATGGATGCTTGAATTAATAAACATGGTTGATTGCCTGTTATGAGTACTTTTGCGTAAGGAATATCTCACTAAGCAAGTTATGCTTATACCCTTATAGACTTTTGATATTGCAAGATTATCTTTCGAGACCATCTTGACTCTCCGAGTAGAATCCTTATGTTAGGAAGCTTTTGGAGGAATTCTGTTTTGAAGTCTTAGAGTAGATTTCTTCTAAAATCTTCTACCTTTAGTTATTTTATCTTTAGTAAAACCATGTTGTTATGGAAATTATCAGGGGAATTCCTCTTAGAATTTGTAAGAATTTATGTTTCAATGAATTATATTAAGTGTTACTTTGCATATTCCACTGCCAATATCTTAAAATGCATTACTTCACCAGTTTCCTTTTGATGTGAATGTATGCCTTGTATCGATATGGAAGCTTTCGAGTGACTGAAGTAGTCATTCTTAAATTTTAATATTACGTACGGTGGGCTGTCACGTTTAGGGTACCCGTTGGGGAGTGACA
Organism: Combretum micranthum; assembly: GCA_024138025.1. Classification (NCBI taxonomy): domain Eukaryota; kingdom Viridiplantae; phylum Streptophyta; class Magnoliopsida; order Myrtales; family Combretaceae; genus Combretum; species Combretum micranthum. The sequence goes on from JAMXBD010000323.1 coordinate 82,604, forward strand.
ATTATACCAGAGTAATGTAGGGTCAAAAGCATGACCACATCTTCAAGAGTTGGTCACATCTCCCTCCATGCAATGATGAGCGTATGAGTCTAGATGCTCCACCATGAGATGATAGCGTGCCATACTTCCATCTTACTCGTGCTTACATGCTATAAGCAAATAGAGGTGATGATGGTGCTATAAACTCTAACTTTCTTCAAAAGGCTCACATACTCTGGTTTGTCATTGATATACTCTACCCATGTGCTTTGTCCAGGTGGTGGCGGTAATCCCCCTAATTTCTCATAATCTAGTTTTAATAAATACTAAAAATATAATATAAATTTTTAAAGAATAGTTAAAACGAGTAGCAAAAATCACTCCAAATTTTTCACAATTTAAATTTTTAAGTATTAACAAATTATAATAAAGAATAAAGAAAACTATTTAATATTTACGAACTTAAGTTTTAATGAAAAAAAATATATATATATATTAAAACATTCAAGTTAAATAATTCTGAGTCTATAAAAACTAAAAGTCTTATCTAATCCAGTAATTTATAATTAGTAAAAAGAATTGAGTAACAAATATAAAATTAAATTTCTAATCTAAAAAAAAAAATCTAGAATAAATTTATAAATAGAAATGATTTCATATGTAATTTCAAATCTTAAAGATTTATAATAAAGTCGAATTAAGGGCAATATAATTATTAATTTATTAAAATACTACGAAACTAAACTTTTAAACAAATAAAATATAATTTATGATAGCAGGTATAAAAACTGAAAAGTGAAAGTACTAAACTAAAGATTCTATGTATACTATCATATTCAGAATATTTAATATCGTTAATATGTAAATTTTTATCCAAAAATATTATTAAATCAGTATTTATCATACGTGTCATTTAGATCCACAAAATTAATTTTTTTCAATAATTTATATTTTTCTCACTCCTTACATATTTATTGATTATAAATTTATCATCTTCTTTTTATTTATATATTTTCATATATCCTCACTCATTTGCATTTTTTTTCTTTGTTTTGTTTAGTTACATTTTACGTAACTCAATTGCTTTTCAATTCCAATCTCTCCCTGGACGCGGACGAATTCAAAAGAAAAAGCGAAAATTCAAACACATATATAGATATCTTTAATAGAAATTCTATGTATGACATAGTATTCATAATATTTAATAAGGAGAATATGAAAATTTTCATCTAAAAATATTACCGAATCAGTATTTAATATACGTATTACTTAAACCCGTAAAATTAATTTTTTTTCATAAATTTATATTTTTTCTCACTCCTTACATATTTATTAGTTATAAATTTATCATCTTCTTTTTATTTTTATATTTTTATACATCCTAACTAACTTGCATTTTTTTTCCTTTGTTTTGGTTTTGTTACGTTACGTAATTTGCCTTTCAAATTCAACTCCCTGAACGCGGACAAATTCAAAAGAAAAAGCGAAAATTCAAACACATATATGCAAATCTTTAATAGAAATTCTATGTATACTATATTGTTTAGAATATTTAATAACGCAATATAGAACTTTTCATCTAAAATATTACTAAATCAGTATTTAACATACGTATCACTTAAACCCACAAAATTGATTTTTTTCATAAATTTATATTTTACTCCTTCCTTATACGGTTATAAATTCATTATCTTATCTTTATATTTTATTATATATACCCTAAACCTAAGATAATTATTAACTAATGAATATAGTAGTATTTTACTCTTTAAACTTAGCCAAACTCGGGCGAATTGGCTTGAAGATGTGGCTAGGAATGCATTGGAGGTGCAGCCGCCGAAATCCTTCTTCAACTTGCACAAATAATGCACAATGAAAGACAACAAAACACACACATACCCCAATCAAACGGAGCCAGCTTGATAATCTAATAAATGCAGCAAATAACTTGTTGAAACAATATAAGAAGGAGGAGAAATCTGAAGCAAACTCACGTCCCTAAAACAAGCTACCTTCTTCTTCTTTTTCATCATCTTCTTCCTCTGTAAAAACCTCTTAATAAACCAACCAACAAAGAGATTAAAATCCATATTCTCTAGCCTTAAAACTACTTGAATCTACAACTAAAATAACAACAAAACAAACCCAAACTCATTCCATAAACCCAACATACAAGAACAAAATCAAAACTCCATCAACAAACTTCAAAAGCTTGGAAACAAGAGTTTAAGGTCCGAAACTAGTGTTGGAAGGGAGTTTAGAACACCCAAACTTGGATCAAAAAGGAATATAAATCGGTTCTCGAACTACCAGTAGCTTATTACAGCAATTTAGCGAGGACCACAGGTGAGGGACTTTGACCTTATCATATTGTTTGTGCTTGTAGTTAGTGGCATTGATAATAACATATCAAACTGAATTACATGTGGGTTTGGGTAAATTGCATGCTGCTTGGTGTATGTATGATTGCCAAAACATTATTATAATTAACAATTTCTTTGTATGATGACAATTGTTTGGAGCATGTTGATGTTTGTCTGTAATTGTATTATCGCCCTGAACCTGACTAAAAACTATTGGTACCATAAATGAAATGGGCATGCATCGCATATATTGCATATTTGCATTTCTAAAAGCGTAGTAGTCTATTACGTGTTGGCCATCCGGGACTTTGATAATGCTTGGTTGACCTAGGCTAAAGGCTATTAGATCAACGCAAGGTTACCTTTGATTCTATTGGTACCATAAGAACTAAGTGGTAAATGAAGGACGCCGCTTATGGTATTGTTTGGATGACTAATGCTTAGGAGTTGCTAAAGGTATGTACAGGGGATGGTTTGGTAGCTATCATATTAAAAGTGATAACTCTAATACGAGAAATCGTAGATTCCCTTGTATGCTTGGCTTCTTCTGGATAGACTATGTACTACTGGTTCCTTCAACCCTGATGAGAGGGTAAATCTCCATCCTGCTTTGGACTCCGGATTCTCCAGGCTTGTATTTGTTCATATGCTTGAATGTGGCATTACATATGTTTGCTAAGTAAACTTGATTTCCATTGTTTGATATGTGGTCTGGTCAGGTCATCTCACTGAGCGTGTGGTTTTGCTCACCCTCCAACAGTCTTTGTGCAGGTATAACGTTAGCTGGGATTGGGTTAAGCATGAGTGAAGAGTGCTACATCAAAAGACCTTGCTGAAGATAGTTTCATAGATTATATTGGTCTCAAAGAACAAATTAGATAAATGGTATAATTGATTAAGATCTTGTATTTTATAGGTTTAATCTCAATTTCATTTTTGGTAGGGGATACCGATTCTCTGCGGTTCTGGCAAACTAAGAAAAATCGGAATCCTTAGTATTTGTATAAATATTGGTATGACTACATTACATGTAACAATTATAAGATAGAGTCTTGTAATATCTGACTTGCAAGACGGTTCTCATATTACGGGTGCACACGTAGTATGACGACTACATGATGATACTACTAGGCCCTATTTTGGGGCGTGACAGTGGCTCCTTAAGTAATGCAAAGTGTGTAGTAGAAAGAAGTAGCTTCCTTTATTCATTCCTATAGCGTAACACGAAATCTCCTCTAATGGCACCTCCGAAATCAGAATGCAACTTGGGCTTGATTATTGGAGCTTACCATCAATTAAGGATGCTATGCACAACTCGTGACACTATACCCCAACATAGAATATTACAATGAGTACATGATGCTTAGCCTTCAACAAAAGGTGTCCGTACACCCCCAAATTTTTTGAATCGGTTTAGCCTAAAACCCTAAACCGGAAGTCAACCAAAACTCTAAAGTCAACAAAACCTTAGTTAGAGGTGATAGCTTAAGTCCAGCAATCCCGAATAAGCAACTCGGTAAGAGTAAGTAGGAGTTTATAATATAGAATAGTACGTAATTATCTAAGGAAGCGTAAAAAGAGCATATTAGTAAAACCCAAACTCGTTTCGAACCCAATCAGACACAGTTCTTGAAAGACGTGTCCTAGAGCCCGGAATAGTAAAAATATTTCGAATATACCGTTAGACTCTTAAAAATATAAGGTTTTCAAAAATATCAATTTTATAATTTTTCAGTAAGTAAAAATAGCAGATATCTCAATTATACGCGTATTTTCTTACCACCTGTACTTTATTAGTCATATCTACTTTACATTACACTATTCACTACTATTCTACATTATTCTTTTCTCTCTACTTTTTCTTATACCTACTTTTACAAACACCATAACCTATAACCTTTACTTTTTACCTTTCCCTAACTTTATTTCACATTTACCTTACTTATTACTTCTTTTAATCCATAAAAATACAAAATAAAAGTCCTCTTCCCCCCTCCATTATGTATGGCTGGTGCCCCCCCTCTTCCTTCTCTCCCAATTTTTGTTTCAATTTTCTTTTATTTAAATCACTCCATATTTTCCTATAAATACCCCCCTCCTCTTTCACATCTTTTACACAATTACTACCCACAAATTCCTTATAAAAACTCTCTCAAATTCTCCTCTCAAAACTTTCTCAAAATAATTCCAAAACTACTTTCTACCTACAACGAAACCCATAACCATATAACACTACCAAAGTCTTCTTTATGTAACAATTTCCTATTGTTTTTCTTCTTCTCATGTCATGTAACTTTACATGACCATAGTGTGAGTTTCCAAAGACTAAATGTTATAAAAGCTACACTATGTTCATTTATTGTTCTTGTTCATGAAAGTCTACTTATGTTTATGTTGTTATTTTGTTCATATTATTGTTATTATATCTAAATATTATTATCTATATATATATGCATATTCTTTAGAGCATGTAAGCTCACTTGCAATTTTTTTATTTTCATGCAATTTATTTATTTATTTATTTTATCGCAATTTATTTATTCCTTGTTATTTTAAGACTAGTCTCTAGTCTTAGACTTGTCCTCATCAAGTCAAAACAATTTTTTTCCTTTCTTTCATTTTACTTTTATTTTGGAACTAGACTACTTCTTAGTCCCAAGAGCCTTAAAGAAGCTAAGACTCTCAATACTTGACTTTATTATTTATATTATTTTTGTTTGCCATTATTTCTCATAAATCATGTTCATTTAAATTGTTGACCAAAAATTTCAAGTTCTAAAAATAATTGACAAAAAGGAGATTTTTTCACTTAGAAATAAGTTTATGTGAAGTATAAAATCTATGGTTTAACAAAAAATAAAGTCATTTTTTTTCAAGTTACAAGAAGAACTCACTACAATTTTAGAAACTACTTTTATTATGAAAAGCTTTTTAAATCATTTATTATCCCACTTTGTTTTTCAAGAAAATGATTTTTGATACAAAATGATTTCTATGAAACATAACAACAATCTTAAGAGCAAGAAGTGAGGATTTTCAAGTTTAGATCTTTTCAATAGTCAAAGAAAGATTGTGTAAAATAGACATAGGACTAACACAAGAATTTAGAAAAGAGAAAAAAAAAAATTATTTTTCAAAAGTCATCTAGAAAAATAATAAGTCAAAAATAAAGTAATTCTTTGAAAACAAAAGAACCAAAGTATTCATTAGAAGACAAATTACAAAATGAATTTCTTATAAACTATAGTTTCCTAAACCTTTAATTAATATTGTTTCTCTCAAGAAACATGAATGGACAACAAGCACTTGAGCATGAATAAATATAAGCTATGTAGCTATAAAAAGAGGATTTTTCAACTATATAGATGACTAAATATTTATCAAACAAATTTAGAATGTTTGAACCAAAATTGTTTTTGAGTTAGAAAATTCGTGGTGAATTTCATTGCCACTGTTTCAGGGCCTAAATGGTTTATTTCGATAAAAATAGTTTAAAAATAGATAGATCTTTTTGAGTAGGTAGAAATCGGTATATTATATGCGCGATTCCGAGTCAAAATGACCAAGTTATGGCCATTTTAAATTGAAACTTTCCTTTATACGAACTTTAACGTTCTCATAACATTGTTTTGTCAAAATTCAAGAAAAACATCAAGAAATACTCATTATGGGTATTTTCTTTGGCTAGGTGATTATAAGGAAGAATACCTATATCCCGAAGACTATTTCGATTAAGTGGAGTGTGTGAACGACTCATCTGTATAAGAAGAATAGTCGACATGGCATCATGAGTTTATTTCCTTTAAATGCTATACTTGTTGTGCTTATAATTTAGTTGCATTAGAGCTAGGAAAAGACAAATGGATATATATGTAAAATAATTCTTTGAAAGAATCCTAAGAATATCGAGACCGGAATTGGTTTAAATGTTTGTTTTAGTATAACACTTGATTTGTATGAGATTCTTTGATCGCCCTAAATTTGATAATAATAACGTTATGATATCATAAATAAATGGATTCATGCATACCATGAAGTGAGTCACATTGCATTAGGTTATTATCCTTAGGTGAGAAGGATAGTAAGCTCAGGTCGAAAGCAACACTTGGCGGAGTGTCCGAAAGCGATTGCTTGGCGGTGTTAAGAAAATGATTGGCGGAAGATCCGAAAGCAAGTCTCAATTCAAGTAGACTTCACATGCTTGGCGACATTGGTCGAAAGCATAAATCTTTTTAACTAAAACTACTTGTTTTGAGGTTATGTATCACCAAACCCTGAATGGAGGGCGCAAATCCATTCAACATATAGTTCTCGAAAAACTATATGCCTTGTTTGCCCACGTGTATATTGCATCTCATTTGATTGCTTAAACAACTTGTTTGAAATTTTGTTAGAAGAAGTTATTTATGGAAATAGTTCTCACTAAGCCTGTTAGCTTATACCCCCATAGATATCTTTTGCAGTTCCCTTATCTGTGGTTGAGGCCACGAGGATCCTGCAGTTAGGTAATTTCTTTTTGGATAAGGAAATTCTAGATGAAGTTTAGCGTTGGATAAGATGTACAATATTCTTGTGATAGATTTGTGAATAAGGGAAGTATCCCTAAGTTGTAAGATCATTGATATAAGTAAATGAATATTATGAATCCTCTTTTCTTAATATGTTATTATATCTTCTTAAGCTTCATAATTCCATGTATGGTCCTCTAAATTTGTGAAAGCACGCCTTACACTTAATATCAAAGCTTTTGGGAGTGGCTAAGGTTGTCATACTTAAGCTTTAATATTGAGTGTGGCGGACTGTTACGTTTAGGGTACCCCTTGGGGCATGACAGTGTCACATTAAGCTCACAACAATTGGCCTTGAACAGAGGTTCCAATACTATGAGTTTGCTTATGCCATGTTTGTACTTGCTTGATCACTTCGATGCTTCTAGCTTGATTGCTCTTCCTTCTATTAAAAATATAATTTGGAATTTATTTGTGGCGGAGGATATCTTGATGTTTATGTCAGTTGAAATTTGCTTCATTTTAAAGCAATATAAGGCGGTCATTTGTTGGAGATAATTCTGGAAATGAGCTGGAGTTTTGCCGGGGATACATTAGGAATATAAGTTGTCCTTGGATCATGCACAACATATAGCTTACAACCTTTGACTTTTCAAACATGTTTTTTCTTAAACCATCTCTTGTAGCTTTATAAAAGAGCATTTGTATCCCTTGTAATTGAATTAATGAAATGATTAGAATTAGCTATTAGGCACTCTTCGTACACCATTTTATTTCCATTTTTACTTGCCAATGCGATTGTCCTCCAACATTAGTAATTAAAATTTTTTGCACTCAACATATTTTTGGTATCAGAGCCAAACCCTTTTTTCATACATATACCTAAACATTTAAACACTATACATACAAACATTTGCAATGGCATCAACAAGCAATAATGCCACATTTAATTTTTCCCAATAAGGTATTCCTATGTTTGTTAGAGAAAAATATGATATATGTGCTAGTGATGTGCCCTAAGCCATATGGATTATTTATCATTTGTATGTTTGTTATCAAGTCATTTTAATTATCAAAGTTATTTTTGGCCTATTTACTTTGGTAATATTATTCCTTGAATATTTAGTTATACCTTATGTCGTTAATGTATGTGACTTTAATAGTAGAACCATAAGCTGAATTATAACTTTGTTCTAAATTATCCCTAGTCACTCATTATGTGGAATGATAATGAATTAAGACTAGTATGATTGCTGTATGATGATCAAGTTTTACTGATCATGGATATGGGATATCAATTCAGCACATAGATACAAACAGGAGTGTATTGTATTGGATTGACCAACTATAAGAATACTGTATGGATCAATGTAATAAGTATTCTTATTTACAGTGTTGTTTTAGTCCTTTGACCTAATGGCACCATGGATTCCTATATAGCAGTTTTCATGTTTTGATTCATCTCTTCATCATCTTTAATCAGATGATTGTAAGAATAAACTTGGGCATGCAATATGTTATATAGAGGAATGTGAGTGTTAGTAAAGGGATTTGTTCATCTCATTAATTTGAGAGAGATATCTATCAGGCCTTTTGATGAGTAAGACTAAGAAATGCATGGCCATGCTCGAATGAATTGATAAAGAGTTATCAATATCATTTGTTTAAGTCAGTCAAACTCTAGATTCAAGAAATAAGTAATTAGACAATAAAAGAGTGTTTTGATCCATACCTTATGTTTGATTATAAGATATTGTGTAACAAAAGGACTGAATAACTAACTGTTAGTAGGTAAAGTCGGATCATCGATCTTCACTAAAATTGGGTAGACATAATGTCTTGCTAAAGACCAATTATGTCTTGTAGTCCTAAAAGAATGTTTAAGAGCTACTACCAATTTTAAGTGAACCTACAGGGTCACACACAAAGAATGAATAAAATGGATCTTCGATAATCGTATTGGGAATTGATTGATTATTTATTTGTCGATTTTAATTAGATTAAAATTAACAAATAAATAAATTCAGATAATAAGGATATATATGTCTTTCTACATAAACCCTAATTCGTTTAGGGTAATTTAAAGAGACATAACCCTTATATATATCACTATATATATTCTCCACTAGGTTAATTTGTCATTTTATCTAACGCTTGCCGTCATTTAGAAAGAAATTTCGTAACCTAAAAGGAGAGTGTGAGGGATTCCCAAAGGTCGAAACTTTTCGACGTGCTAGCACACACGAAGATCCAACTCATTCGTGTGGATACCGGTAGAGGGAGTTGGTGTAATATGCATCTCCTTTGATCCCATCATCAAGATAAAAAAGGTATAACATGATTCCTTTCTTTTTGATTTAATTGGAGCGCTTGGATCTGATTGGAATTAAAAACAAAAAAAAAAAAAACGATTTTCCGCTGCACGATTCAGATTTGGATCGAGAATTCCCAACAATATGGAGCATGACGATGAAGACATTATTTATCTCACAAGATTTGTGGGAAATTGTTGAGGAAGGTTATGACACAGCTATTATTAGTCCAAAGGTAAAAGCAACCTGAACAGTACCTCAACGAAAAGAGCATAAAGAAAATATTATGAAAGACGCCAAAGCATTGTCTTTCATACAATAAGCGATTAGTCAATCAATATTACCACAAATTATGGGTGCAACCACATCATATGATGCCTGGGAGATTTTAAGGAAGCAATATGGATCATGATAAAGTTATGTCAATCAAACTCCAGAATCTGTGAAGAGAATTTATTCATGAAAGATAATGAAGAGGTGCAAGAATTCTTCTCGAGAGTTATAGTTATCATTAATCAAATTAGAGGCTATGGAGATATAATTCCAGATAAGAAAATTGTTGAAAAAGTCTTGAGAAGTTTGCCAGCAAAATTTGACAATATTGTTGCTGTTATTGAAGAATCCAAAGATTTATCAAAATTATCTTTACATGAACTTATGGGATCATTAGAAGCCCATGAAAAGTGTTTGAGTAGATTTTCTACTCAAAATCTTGAGCACGCCTTCCATTCGAAGGTTAATATCAAAAGGCAACAAAGAAGCTGGCAAGATAGAAATGAAAATAATTATGAAAGCTCCTCTAACTCTACTCGTGGACATGGTAGATACCAGAGTTCTCGAGGTCGTGGTAGAGGAAGAGAATCCAATATGAACAGTAATTTATCCCAATGCAGAATATGTAAGAAATATGGCCATGATTCCAAGGATTGTCAGTTCAAATGCAAAAGATGCAAAAATCCCAATCATTCAGAAAGGGATTGTTATTTTAAAGATTGAGAGAAGATAGAAATGCAAATTTCTCCGAGGAAAATCAGGATAAACAGGTATTTTATTCTTGCATGAATGCTGAACAATCATTTGAGAACACTTGGTATGTTGATAGTGGATGCAGTAATCATATAACTGGGAATAAGGACCTATTTGTTGAGTTTGATAATAAATTCAAATCTAACGTAAAGATTAGAGATGGCAAAACACATGAAATATCTAGAAAGGGTTTTATTGATATTGACACAAAAGGAGGTAATTCAAAATTGATTTATGATGTTCATTATGTTCCTAAGTTCACTCAAAATTTATTGAGTATTGGCCAATTATTGCAAAGAGGTTATAAAGTGAATTTTGATAATGGTGAATGCATTATTACTGATAAGAAGAAGAATTGTATTGTTGCAAAAGTAAGGATGAGCATGAATAAAGTTTTTCCTTTATCTATTCCTCTTAATGAAGAATATGCTTTGCAAAGTGTGAAAACTAATGAATCACACTTATGGCATTTGAGATATGGGCATCTAAATTTTAAGGGACTTCATTTGTTGAAGAAGAAAAATATGGTTATTAGTTTACCAAATATTTCATCTCCTAAGAAAGTATGTGAATGATGCATCTATGGAAAAATGCATTGATTGCCATTTCTAAAGTAATCTTATAGAGCTAAAGCTCCATTGGAGTTGGTTCATTCTGATATATTTGGACCAACAAAAACACCATCCTTGATTTTATTTTATTTGTTGATGATTATACAAGGATGATGTGGATATATTTCCTGAAGCAAAAGTCAGAAGCATTTGCCACTTTCCTTAAATTTAAAGCTATGGTTGAAAGGCAAAATGGATATAAGTGGAAAATTCTAAGAACTAATCGATATACATCACATGAATTCCAAAATTATTGCAAAGATGTTGGAATTAAAAGGCAGTTGACTGTACAACATACTCCTCAACAAAATGGCATTGCAGAAAGGAAGAACCGGACGATTGTGGAGATGGCTAGAAGTATGCTAACACATAAAGGACTTCCAAATAGTTATTGGGCTGAAGTAGTTAATACTGCAGTTTATATTGAACAGATCACCTACAAAAGTTGTTCTTAATAAGACTCCTTACCAAGCTTGGTATAAGAAAAGACCACCAGTTGATCATTTGAAGATTTTTGGATGTTTAGCGTATTCTCTGTTCCATCACAAAAGCGAGAAAAATTTGATGAAAAAGGAGAAAAGTATATTTTCATTGGTTACAATGATGAATCTAAAGGTTATCGTCTTTTTAATCAAGAGAAAAATGAGTTGGTTATTTCAAGAGATGTTATATTTGATGAAGATGTTGCGTGAGATTGGAAAGAGAAATCTCCAATTATGGAAATAATTATGCCTGCAGGATCTAATGCTATACAGCTAAATCCTCAATTAAGTTCAGAACCAAGCACTCCTGATATTCCAAGTACATCAACACCACAAGGTTACAAGAATTTTACCCAGAATCAGAAAGTCCAATAAGAAAGGTACATTCTTTACATGATATTTATGAATCTTGTGAATTTGCATTTTTCACTTATGAACCACAAAAATATGAAGAAGCTGCAAAAAAGGAAATTAGAGAAAGGTCATGGATGATGAGATGGCAACTATTGAAAAGAATCATACTTGGGAGCTTGTTGATCTTCCAAAAGATAAGGAAGTTATTGGATTAAAATGGGTCTATAAGACCAAATATAGAGAAGATGGTTCAATGCAAAAGCATAAAGCTCGTTTTGTTGCAAAAGGATATTCACAGCAACCAGGTATTGATTTTAATGAAACATTTGCACCAATTGCACAGATGGAGACAATTAGAATTGTTCTTGCATTAGCGGCTCAATTAAAATTGCCAATATATCAATTGGATGTTAAATCAGCATTCTTAAATGGAGAATTACAAGAGGAGGTATATGTAGAACAGCCTGAAAGATATATTATCAAAGGCAAAGAAGATAAAGTATATCACCTACACAAGGGCATTATATGGATTGGAACAAGCACCACGAACATGGAATAGCAAAATTGATAGCCATTTCCAGAAAAATGGCTTTCAAAGGAGTCAAAGTGAACCTTCACTTTACATCAAAAAGGAAGGTACACATGATTTCCTTATTGTATGTTTGTATGTGGATGACTTGATCTATACAGGTACAAGTCAATCCATGTTAGATGAATTTAAGATAGCAATGATGAAAGAATATGAGATGACAGATTTGGGTGTTATGAAATATTTTCTTGGCATTCAAGTTCATCAATCTAAAGGAGAAATATTTATTTCTCAAGAAAAATATTTAGATGATTTGTTGAAGAAATATCAAATGAGCAATTGCAAGCCAATTGCCACACCACTGGAAACAAATAAGAAATTGCAGATGGAAGATGGATCACCAAAAGTTGATGGGAAGATGTATAGAAGTTTAGTTGGGTCATTGATTTACCTAACAAACACAAGGCTGAATATTGTTTACCCGGTTAGTTTGATTTCAAGATTTATACAAAATCCAAGCAAGCTACATTATGCAGTAGCTAAAAGGATATTACGATATTTGCAAGGCATAAAAAATTATGGTATTCATTATATAAAAGAAAAATATTTTGAGCTTGTTGGATATACAGATAGTGACTGGACTAGATCAATTGATGATCGAAAAAGTACATCTAAATATGTATTTTCTTTAGGATCAAATATTATTTCTTGGTCTTCAAAGAAGCAAAAAACATTATCATTATCATCATCTGCAGTATATAGCAGCCACAAATGCAGCATGTGAAACGGTATGGCTAAGAAGAATTTTGGCATATCTAAATCAAGCCCAAGAAGCCCCCACAATTATCCATTGTGATAATATGTCAACTATTGCCATCACTAAGAATCCTTTTTTTTTTTTTGGAAGAACAAAGCATATTGAGTTGCGACATCATTATATAAGGAACTTGGTACAAGAAGGCCAAATTCAACTTGAATTTGTTAATACAAAAGAACAACTTGGAGACATATTAGAAGAAGTTTTAAAATTGCAAATTAAGAGGAGGTGTTAAAAATATAATTTGCAATTTATTTGTGGCGGAGGATATCTTGATGTTTATGTCGGTTGAAATTTGCTTCATTTTAAAGCAATATGAGATGGTCATTTGTTGGAGATGATTCTAGAAATGAGTTGGAGTTTTGCTGGGGATACATTAGAAATATGAGTTGTCCTTGGATCATGCACAACACATAGCTTACAATCTTTGACTTTTCAAACATGTTTTTATTTTTTTTACCCGTCTTTTGTAGCTTTATAAAAGAGCATTTGTAACCCTTGTAATTGAATTAATGAAATGAGTAGAATTAGCAATTAGGCACTCTTTGTACACCATTTTATTTCCATTTTTACTTGCCAATGCAATTGTCCTCCAACATTAGTAATTAAAATTTTTCGCACCCAACACCTTTCTATCTACCTTATAACTTCAATATTTTAGGTTTGATGGCTTTTCTTGTCCTTTTAATTGGTGATATTCTTCGCCTCTCTTGCCATTGGTATGTGATGCTATGTTATCGCTTAAAGGAGGAGACAATACCTAGAAAAAAAAGTTGCATGCAGACAAGTAAATATTATGATGCTTCGAGCTATGTCTTTCATATAAATAAATAAATACATAAAATAAAAAATAAAAAAACATTATGAGTTGCACAATTTGTGAAAGAAAGACAAGGATGGTATAATGATTAAGGAGTATGCATGCATTTGATTATAATGTGAAGACTTGATAAAGATTGATTAGATTTATCGTGGTGTATCCTTTGAAGAACTTGTCATTGATGAAGGTCAAGCTTGCTCAACAATTGTATACTTCTTTCCCTTTGCTAACATTGTACTGCTATTATCTTAACAAGGAACACTGCCCACAGTTGACAAAAGAAGTCAGTACAAGATATGTGCCTAATTCAAAGGAACAAGAAAGAACAGGAAAAGATGGAATTGAAAAGTATCGCAAGCTTACCATGAAAGACGCCATCTTTGTGTACTCACCGTTGAACAATTATCATGTTTCATCGCTGGATGGAAGAGCAAGGTCATGATGCATGCCAATAATGAGTAGAAGTCATGGGTTGATTCTATTTCTTTAATCTTGGAATATATACGTATATACACATATGTAGCTTTGAGGTTTAATTAAAGAAAAGAAGTAATGAAGAAAAAGTGAGACGACAGAAAAGGCAAAGGAAAGAAAAGGACTTGCTATTGCTCCTATGCCTATACTGACCGAAGAAGGAGATATGAAGGTGTGTGTGTTGGTCCGTTTTCAGTAGTTGTTGCACTGAACTCAAGGGAAACAAGTATTTATTGGTATGCACGAGGAAATCAATTTCGGAATTGTGGGCATGCGTTTATGTGTATCTTTTACCGGGATTTTCCTAATGAATAGCCAACACTCAGTTCATCCAATTTCTAAGATCTAGCAGTTTCCTGGTGGAAAAAAAAATTAAAAAAAAAAACCAACAAATACAAAGGTGGAACCTCAAAGTTTATCGTAATACTTTTACGAATGCATGAGTGTAGACATGTAATATGTGTGTGTGAGTGTAGCCAGGAACGGTTGTGGGGATATTTTGAAAGATCTGGATTTGGTATAAAGGTTTAATAAAGATTTATCTGTGAAAGTTTGAAGAAATAAGAAGGAATTTGGTTCGGCATCTTTTATAGTCACAAGAGATAAGTATGAGATGGTTTCATATTATATACATACACGTAAACATACCAAGAAGATGAAGATAGTTATGGAAAACCTGTATGGGAAAAGATTCATGGAAATTTAGCTCCTATATATTCTCTTTGTCCATGCCACTCACAAGCATCTATGCAAATTGATTATGATCATCAAACTTTTTAGCAGGGGTACATGGAGCTTTGGTAAAATTTGTTACCTAGAATAATAAATAATACTTTATATGCCAAAGATATATAATAGATAAAGAGAAAGATGATTGAAATATTTAAATCCAAGATCTGATATCTTCTTGATACGACGATGAGATATTGTGTAGCGTATTGGAATTAGAGAAGGATTGGGATAAGTGATATAGCACGAGATTTTTGTCCATCCTAGATATTTTTTTCCATCCAAAGGGATATGGAATAAGTTTTTTTTTTTTTTTTGGGGTTGTGGATTAAATTTCTTTTACTTACTGGGGAACCAATAAAAAAATTGTCGAACAAAAAAAAAAAAAAAAAACAGTAACACTAAAGTTTTGCAGCAAAGTTATCTCGGAAGTTCATGGGAGACATATTACTTCATGTGATATTTTCTTAATCTCGGCATATTCTAAAAGGTGGGAAAGGAGGAGGGAATTGAATATAAAGGAATAGACATCTCACCATTTGAAGTTTCCAAGACTATAAAACCAAAAGAATTTATGATGGGACTTCTGATGGAGAAGAATTTTGCTTTAAGCCCTATCATTAAAGGCATGGGGGTTAATCCATGATGTTATGTGGATATAATATATACATATATGAAGCAGGTTACGTTGGATCATTTTAATATCATTATTGTTTGGGTATTCTGAATCGAAAAGGAGCATCAATATATATATATGTATGTATATAGGTTAGTCACGATGAGATGTAGCCTGCGTAATGATATGGGGAAGGAAGCAAGATAAATATGAGATTAAAAAGAAACGCGAGAGGGTAAGAGTGAAATAGTCTAATCCTTAATACATAATAATTTAATATATACAATTTGATTTAATTAAATTATGAAGTTTTATTGAGTATTTGATTGATGAGAATATCATATGTTTGCTTGAAAAATGAAAATTATAATAAATAGGTAGTTAATAAAATATGGAGTGTTGGTATAATTTAGTAATAATAATGTATAGCACATATATGCTCAATTTGTTTGAAATATGAAAATTTTATGAATGTATCTTAGTTGACAAATTATACATCTTAGAATGTCATGTGTTAGCAAGTTTTGATAATTATGTTGATTGTTGGTTTTAATGCATGTAAAGCTTGAGTTGTCAAAACAAATTTAAACCAAAACCAAACCCAAATGTAACATGGCAGAAATTTTAAGCCTTAAACCAAGCTCAACTCATCGATTAAAAGCCCAAGCCCGTGTAGTTTTCTCTTCTTTAGCAGCTGCCATTAAAGTCAAATTGTAAAAGGATAATATCAACTTACTTTTGTCAAAAATCACAAATCCATAACAGACATCCAAAAATAGACAAAAAAAGACTCCATCAACAACAACAACAACTCTTTCGTTTTCTTCTTCCATTTGTCTTGAATTATCCTCCTAAAGCTTACACTAAGCTTGAATTCTCAAGTTTAAGGTCATAAAAGGTTAGTTGCATACTTTTATGGTTATTGTTTCTTTTATTTTTATCATAAGAATGATTTCTTGCTTTAGTAGTTTTATAATAGTTTGAATGTGGTTTTTATGATTCATGTTAACTAACGGGTTTATATGAGTTTTTGAAGTGTGTTATATGAGTATATGGAAGAGTTGAAGTGTTTGGAAATAGATAAGTTGTGATGGAGGAGTTGTGGTGAGTATTCGAGTTGTTTTGAGTATGTTTGAGTTAGTGAATTTGATGATGAAGGGTTTAATTTATGTTAAGTGATGTTTGAGAGTTGTTAATGTTGGGAATGAAAACTTTATATGTGTGATGATTACTAAGGGCATATAATACGTTGTATGATATTCATATTAAGCTTAGATAAGATTGGAGAAGTGAAAAGTGTGTAAAATTCAAGTTTGAAATAGAGGAAAGTCGAAATTTTTCAAACACCCTATCAAACACCATGTTTGGGAAGGTGTATAGGTCATATGCTTTTGATATAGCATGTATGGAGGGTGTTTCACCCTCCAAAGCTCCAAACACCTTTCGAAAACATATATGACAAGGTATTTCACTTTCTGGACTCTTAATTCGTTTTCCTTGGGTTCAAACAGTATCCCATACAACATGTATGAGACAATGTTTCATTTTCTAACCTTTTGTGTATTTTTCCCTGGTTTCAAACAGCATCTGATACACCTTGTATGGCACCCTGTTTCATTTTCTGACCTTTTCGCAAACTTGTATCAAACCTCCCTACACCGCGGCCTTTAGGACGTATGCTGCTGGCCTTCTTCCCCTACATCGTCGGCGTTGAGCCGGTATACCCTTAAAAAAAATAATTAAATTTTTTTGTGATGATTTTATTACTTTAAAGTTTTTCCTTAATTTTTCCTAATTTTTCATTAATTAAAAGCTTACATGAACCTGTTGTGAGTATTAATACTAAGTTATGCTATTATATGAGTTGATTTGAGATCGATGAATGTTAAATACTTGGAAACTAATTATGATTATATTCAATTGAGAAATAGTGATATTTGATATATATATATAAATATTTTTTGTTTGAAATGTGATATATTTGTATTTTGTGTGAGTGATTATGAATTGGAATATGATTATGAATTAACCCTATTTTACATGGAATGATTTCTTTAACAGATTCTCCTACTCAACTAAGTTCGAATATTGAACTTTTGCTTAATAAACCTAGTTACCAAGGTTCGCAGTAATATTATTATTGATATTTAGATTATATATGTATTTCTAAATTAACTCTAATTAAAGAGGAATTAAAAATTGTTTGAATTGATTGTGCCTTTCGCCATTGAATCCGGTCTAAGGAGCACAACCTTGTTAACAAGGTTAACATGGTATTTTAGGCATTAGGCCACTTAGTCATGATGCAACGACCTTTCTTGGTGGCTTAGCAGGTAATTGATAGGGGGTATCATATCATTGTAACGTTTGCTTATTCTTAAAAGGATATAATATGATTTAGTTCACGTTTATGGGGACGATTGAACTAGGTGATATTATTGATTAAATTAAGCAAAGTTGATAACGACTATAAACCCTAAATGAAATTACTTTTTCTTTATGAGGATATAACAGGAGATATAAGTATTTGGACTGCTTATATCAACCTCTTGAATAGTTGCGATTATTCAGGATCCCCATATTCTCAAGATTAAATTCGAAGTTTGAATGCTCCAGTATTGTATTTTTTACTTAAATAAAGAAAAATAAATTATGAATGCCTTGCATTAGTTTAGGAGTGTGCGCCACATTGTGTTTGCTTTGTATTATTATGTACTGAGCCTCTGGCTCACTTTTAATATTTCAGGTATTGAAGATGATGGGTTCTATGATTCCTTAGATTATGGGATGGGCTTTGCAGACTTTTTGGATGGGTGCGACAATTAAGATTCTGGATCGACCTTGTTATTTTCCTTGGAAAGAGAAACTAAACCAAGCTTTTTTTTTTTTTTAAGTCGGAATAGTATAGACTTGGTTTTCTTACAAGTCTAAGTATGTTATGTAAGTTTTTATTTAAGTTCCTTATATTGTATGTAATATATGGTTTGTAAATTCTGGAATACCAAGTTATTGGTATCCCTATATTGTGATATTAAAGTATCTACTCCTTGTTAAGTAGCTTTTGCTGAAGAATATGTATCAAACAGGTTAAAAGGCAATTCACATAAACACTTCTTTTTAGACAACCTTACATATAATATATCCGTATCTTATATGTGGTTGGCAGACATGATATGTCATATTTTAATATAGCACATGTCGGGTCCTTATAGGATTACACTAGAGCTTCAATGCACAACAGTGAGGGATTGACACGACATTAGAAATAATTTACATGTGTCAATAGTACAATATATGCATGGATGAATATCGCGAATTTGATAAAGAATGTTTAGAGAAACTTAAGGTGACGTGTGCAATTAAAGCAGTGCTGCGAGTTCGCGCATTATAATATAACCATATGTAATTGAGCGAGTTGCAGCATTGGTGCTTGACTTTTACTCAATGACTCACCAACAACAAGTAGAGTCTTCAACCCTATGAAAATACTTGGCAACATTATGCACTGAGCATTGATCAAAGTATGCATAAAAGCAACTAATGCCTAAAATACTTGAATTCTATCCAAAAAATTTTGGTTAGGGAGCAAAATGTAAAGGGATTTTAAATTAATTGTTATTAATTATTTACTATTTTGGGCTTGACTCGCAAGCTGAGTGATAAGATCCAGTGAGTTCAGTTTAGTTATTAGGATGGCTCGAGGATATATGGCTTGATGAGCTTGGAACAGGAATCGTTAGATCGGTTTGCCTAATCCAACCTTTTATAGGTTGACTCATCTACACAAGAGATGACTATTAGTGTTGGCCCATAAGGAGCTTATTCAAGATAACTATGAATTAAGCTTACTCCATTTCATCCATCAGTCACTGATGTGATTTAGCAGTCGTTATTCATGCCAAATGCTTATAAATATTCAATCACTTCTCTTCATTTCGAACTTTTGGAGAGAGAAGATAAATATCAATATATAGAGGAGGCTTTAATTAGAAAGATCAAATAAGGCAACTTAAGTGATTTCTACCCTTAATTGCTCAAGAACTATAAGGTTGATATGTGGGGCCTACTCAAACTCTATTACTTGTCACTTGTATATTTGAGACACTAAGACTATCTATTCCTCCTTTTCGTCATTCTCTTCAAGCTATCACGTCATTAAGTGTCATTTCCTCGTCAACACTCTGAAATCACATGCAAGATACGTGATCCACAAAATGCGTGCGTAGCTACTTTAGGAAGAACCCAACATCTACTATAACTAGTTTGTTATATACACACACCTATGTGTTATAATATTTTGAGTCATTATATCATCACCACCTGGTTGTGGTGATCATGGTTGCACTTCATGGGGATATCTACTATACACGTGCTAAATTGAAAAAGAAAAATAAAATTAATCAATATATTGGAATCACTAGCGGGATAAGCAATATAAAAATTGATGAGGTTATTGAAGAAATAGATCTATAAAATGTGAATTATAGAAGTATGACGCCAAAATTACTCTATTGTACTCTCGACATTTTAGATGACTAATGAACCGTATTAAATAAGTACATACTTAATATTTTAGTTTTAGTTTCATGTTCAACTATTGATACGTTGACCCGTGACTAATCTCCTCTAGGTATAAATTTAGGTTGAAAACTTTCATACAATCTATATTTTTACTTCTTAATCTTCATAACTTTAGTATTATTTAATTTATTCATTGTTGTTTATGTTAACAAATAACTTATTTATTTAATATTATCATATTTTTTAGAAATCACATAAGCGTCGAATTTGCAGTAGTTGTGGAACATCTTCTTCTCTTTAAGCTGGAAGAAGCAGTACTCATTGTTGTACATCACTAATTCAAATGAACAAATAGAATAAAATAAAACATATCAATAAGTTTATTGTATGTATATAGTTTTTAATAACGTCCGCTAATACAAATATACATAGGACAGGAAGTATGGTATGTTGATCTTCCAAAGTGAAAATGGACAGCCTACCAGATTTGTAAAAAGGAAAAAAAATTGTCGAAATACAAATTATAAAAAATTAATTATCATATTAGTAGTGCAAAATCATGTGTAATAAATGAGATTTTCAAAAAGTATAAATATCGCATTTATGAATATTTTTCTTTTGAAAATAGAAAAAAAAAAAAAAAGCAAATTCAAGATTGCAGTGTTCAACCGAGAAAAAAAAATTCAAGATTGCATTACTTACCTACAATTTTAAAAGCATCTACTATCCTAAATTGTATATTAGATACATGATTTTGCAATAGTATTTAAATAATTATTATTTATATGATTAGTGTTTGCACAAATATTCTTGTAATAAATCGGTAAACATATAATATCTCTATTTGCAACACAACACATTACCTTTTATTTTTCTAGAGGGGTATGAAAATTTATATTTTTTTCAAACATATTATTATTATTATTATTATTATTATTATTAGAGATAATGTCACGAATGATACCTGAGTTTTGACAAAATGCACAATTATGTACCTGAACTTTCAAAATTGATCAATTTAATAAAAAAAAACTTGATGAGGTATTATTGGTATGTATAAAAAGTTCTTTCAGTTAATGAATTAATCAATTTCTTAGTACCTAAAGAACTTTAAAATCGTTCAATTTAGTATCCAAAAGAACTACATGAAGATACTATTGACATGCATAAAAAATTCTTTCAAGTATTAAATTTATTAATTATTAAGATTCAAATATCAAATTGATAAATTTTAAATTTTAAATAACTAATTATATATTTTTTTAAAACTTAGGTATGATTTGAGGTATTAAATCATATTATTATTATATGGCGATGTTGTTTTGCCCGTAGCTACAGTAAAAGCAGACATCCACAAAAGCACGTTTTTTGAGAGTTTTACCACGAAGAAGAGAAAAGGAAAATGGAATTTGTTTTGTATTTTAATTTCTACAATGAGAAATTTCTAGATCTTATCCATGGGAAAGAGCGCAAAGAAGTGGCTGTGACAATTTAGTGTAGCCTCAATTTTTTACTGCTGTAGCTTACATATATAATTTTTTTAAGTGGACGAGATATATTGATTGGATGAATAATCCGTTCATTTAAGATGAATAGCTATCTTTTTTCTTTTTCATTCGATATAAAGTTGATATTACAATATTCAGTTCAAAAGAATGATAATTCATAATAAATTGATATTACTTAAAATGATGAATAGTAATTCTTATATACAATCATTGAATTGTCATTCAATGGTCTTTTTTTTTTTAATTTTATCATAAATATCTCTGTCTTGAAAATAACATCTATACAATTATTTTTATAATAAATAAAGAGGGCATTATAGATATTTTACCTTTTACTCTAATAATTACTTGTTTTACTTTTTACACCAAGTGAATATTAGAATAGTCATTGCAACTCTTTTACATTATACAGTGAAGTAAATGAGTTATAAATAATTTGCTATTAAATTTGAGTTCCGTTCCACCTTATTCCATTAGCAAAGTGAACGGACTATAAATAATTTACCATTAAACTTTAAAGATAGGGAGCCACGGTCTTATAGACATGACCGTTAGTCAACTATCTAATAATTAATATATGTAATAATTAGAATATTAACTATTAATAGTTGGATCATGATTGGATATTGTGTGAGACGTTGGATAGTGTCAGGACAGATCCTATTAAAATTAATGATGTGGCAATAGAATTTCCCAACCTCTCTTCATACACTATTTATAATTATTAAATATTGTAAATGCTAGATTATGATGGGATATTATTAGAGTTTAATAATAAATTATCTAATTTAGTCAACATGAAAAAATTATATGTGTAAGTGAAAGTTAATATTTATTGAAATTATAATGGGGACAATAAATTCAACAACCATTAAAATTTTTGCAACATTTGAAACTTCAAATACTAAACTGCCTAAGGTCAAACATGACGACCTTCTTTATTCCTTTCCCCAATAATCTACACTTGAAATCAAATTAGTAAAAAATGTATTATGAAAAACACGATTTTTAGGTGTAATAAACTTTCAACATGAAAAGACCAATTTTATGACGAACTTCCAATATTGATATCGTGTTTTTGGAGACATAATTTCAAACAAACTTTCAACGTTTGAAAGCCTCCGGCATGTAAACCCTTTTTTGGAAAAAAAAAAAAAAAAAACATCATTTCTTCATAATTCGAAATAGTATTCTGAAGACAAGATTTCAAAGTATTGCAATTTTTGAATTATTTTTAAAAGTTTGTAATACTAATAAATTTTTTTCGAAAATTACTCTTGTTATGTCATTATCGGAACGCAGTGGCTCGATTATCTAACGATGAGCGTTATATTACACATGGAGCGCATGCGTGCTGTGCTCGTAATGTGTATCTTCTTGTAGTTTTGACCTTAATCAAGATTCGCAGAACCCATGCCCTCTTCGTTGCACTTGTCTTCCACCTTCCCATATGGTCGGTCGCTTTCCATATGAAGGGAATTCGATCTGCAACACGATTATTTGCAGTCCACGTGTTTCATGTAGATGACCGAATGATTAGATTCGAGATTAAACCTAATTTATTGCTTTCAGTCCACACTTAACGACCTAAGGCTATTACGCAAGATTTGCATCTTGAGATGGATTTGCCAATAGATGTATGACGGATTAGCAGTGGCTTAAATGTGCGTCGTACATCAAAAGGCGGGAATTTAAAAAATAATAATAATAATGCAATTTTATCAACTCCCACTGCATGTCCCTTGATGCTTCTGCAATGAATGACGTTTGTCTTATCTATCTATCTTAAAAGCAGAACAAAATTACAAATAATTTCTTTAATTTTGGCCTGCCTATAGATTCATCACTTAAATTTTATAAACAATAATATACTAATTGTGATAAAATATATAATTAAATATTTAAATTTAAAATTAATCAATTTTAAGATATAAAAAACTTTAAAATTAATCAATTGATTATCTAAAAAATTTGATAGAATACCATTAACATACATGAAAAATTTTCAAGTGCTAAATTGATAAATTTCAAAGTTTAGATACCAAACTAATCAATTTAAAAGTTTTGATACCTGATTACACATTTTACCAAAGTTTGGTATCATTTGAGACATTAACCCATTTTAAAATGTAATAATGGTTCCAATTTAATAGTATAAATAACCCCAAAAGATAAAAATAACTTTATATCGTATGTGCAACTTATATATGAAATATACCAAGGTCAAAATTTAATGGATTATTTGTAATTTTACATATATATTATCAATTATTTCAAGTTACTATTCTTTTGTCACTAAGTTAACTATTTTTGTTAGTTTATTTCTAAACAAATGAAGACTTTTAGCTCATTCACTTTACTGTATGGAGCAAAAGGTGATGCGAATTATATTTAATGAAAATATAATAAAGTTATAGAGACTATCATATAGTATATTCGACTATTCCATTTTTTAATTAGTGCACATGAAATAAGGCCCCTAAATGAGCATGAACAAGTACATATAATTATTATATTTGATTCCCAAACATAACGTAAGTATTATTTTGGATCATATAATACATGACAATAATTCAATCGATTAAGTAGATATTCCATTATTTATTGTTTTATTTAAATTTTTTTCCATCTAAAACTTGTCACTATGCAAACCTTTGAAACTTCATAGTCTCGTTTCATCCCATGCATAATTTAAAGGTTTCATGCCTTGGAAAGAAGTTGATTGGACCTTGTTGGTAGGAGTAGCCACATAGAAGCAAAGTTAATATAGATTTGAGTAGGATCAAAAAGAGTAACTCAATTAAAACCAAAACCTAGAATCTCATCTGCCTCGTGCAGTGGGTAGGTTTCATGTTCAACTTAGGGTTTTAGTTTTAATTTTCCAAAATCTAACAAAACAGTTACATATAGGGCATTGTATTTTCATACTTATACCACCCATCCTAAAACTTGTATGCCTAAATAAAAATTCATATTTGATGATATGGTACACAATATATATATATATATATATATATTAATTTTAGATTAATGTGCATTAAACGTCTAACCCTATTTGCTCATTGCAAAATCAAAACCAATAGAAAGATTAAACAAGTTTTGTTATTTATTTTAAATAAGTAGAATTAGACCTTGTGATAGATTGTAATTTTGTGATAGCACTCCATGGTAAATTGTTTAGAGCTATAGTATAGGTCCATGACTATGCCTTTGTGAGAAAAACGTGATTGAAAATATGTGTTTAACTTGTCGAAGATTAGTAGACTGATGAATGAGTAAGAAATACATAGAAAAAAATTGGTAGCATCTTTGGCAACTTACCTTAAGTGTCACGCCCCGAGGGTACCCTAGTAGTAATAAACAAGTTACACTTGAATATTATCACTAGATTACCTTTAGAGAATGACAGGTTTTCAAAACAACAGGATCTTTTATGTTGCTTGATAAGAAATAACAAATATATGAGAGAAATGATTTAGTGAATAACCATTACAAACTATTACAATCCATAGATCTCCTTTGAAATAAACATCTAAATAATCTCCTTTGAAATATACATCTAAATAATCTACTCTAATAGTACATAACCATCAAACTAAAATAGATCTGTAGACCTCTAGCTTCAAAGCTCTTACCGGAGCCATATTCCTGGATGTAACTAACCAAGGTCGTAAAGTGAACCTGAAAAGACTGTAGGAGTATGAGCGAAACCACAGCTCAGTGAATAATCAGCATACCACACATCACACAAGTCATTAACAAATCATATGCAATACAAGCACTCAACCATATGCACAGATACAAGTTTGGATGATCTAGAATCCAAACAGGAAAAAGATTTACGCCCTCTTTTTAATAGGTTGAAGAACCAGCATTCAATGACCCACCTGCCCAGGAGAGACTAAGTACACAGGAGAATCAACGATTTCTCGTTTTAATGTTATCACTTTCAATATAGTTGCTTGCACAAACCATCTCCTGCAATCCTTAGAAACTCCTAAGTATTAATCATTTCAAAGCGATTCTACGGGCGACGTTCTTCGGTGCCTTTTAGTTCCTCATAGGACCGCCAGACCAAAGAGAACCTTGGAAGACTCACACATTGGATCAACCAAGCAAAAACAGAGATCCGAAATATTAATACGTAGTAGGCTATCACAACCATATATGCAATAATGCAATTCGTGCAATGCATGTTCATATTATTTTGTTAAGTCCATAATTCTTAAACTAATTCGGGGTGACCATACATTACACACAATCATCATTATACTACTGCACAACACCAACCATTGCGTTATCGCTTGTATAAAGATATTTTAACAATCATACAATCAGATCATATCATACTTTTAACAAACATTCATTTGATTATCTTGCATTACATATTCGACTATTTACAATCACAACCAGTACAATATGACTGAATTACTCACCTGCTCATACCGACTCAGTCGTAGTAATCGCTGGTAGATCTTTTAATGAGTCAAAGTCACCTATTTAAGATAAAGTATTCATTAATACAATCTAGTTAAATTCCTATATGTGCTTTGTGTCCTAGACTCGATATTAATACTTAGTATCGTCGTTTTTTCCTACTTATTCTCACATAATTATTTGGTTATTTTAGAAGTCACATTGCTCAAGAAATTAACTTATTTCAATTTCCATTCTTATATATTTTATCTTATTAGAACAAATATTAGACTAATAATACTTTAACTAACATTAAATATTTTCTTAACTCTAGGGTTTCAAAAGTTATTAGATATTAATCTATTTATTCTAATCTCTGGTAATAAATTTTATATTGTTGTACACACACACACACACATATATATATATATAATATACTAAATAGGCTTTAGATATATATATATATATATATATAATAGTTTCTGTTTGGACTTGAAAAACTTTCGTTGGAAAATTTTAACTGTAAGCCAACTCAAGGCCGCCGGCCAACATTCCCCAGGTGCCGGTGTAAATTGCTTTTGAAGAAAAATTTCAAATCGAGTGCACCGGTGTTGAAAGCTACCAGCTTACAATGTACACCGGCCCTACGCCGCCAGCGTAGATCTCCAGGTAATCGGCTTACGTTGAATTTTTACGTGAAAATTATTTTACGTAGCCTCTGTTTGAGTGTAAGCCGCCTATAAGCCGCCGGCATACAGCGTTTACACTGCCGTTGAGGCAGTATTGTCACGCCCCAGCGAGTACCCTAAACGTGACAGCCCGCCGTACGTAATATTAAAACTTAAGAATGACTACCTCAGTCACTCGAAAGCTTCCATATCGGTACAAGGCGTACATTCACAATAAAAGGAGACGGTGGAGTAATGCATTTTAAGACATTGGCAGCGGAACATGCAAAATAACACTTAATATATTTCATTGAAATAAAAGTCTTACAGCTTCTAAGGGGCATTCCCCGATAATAATAACATGGTTCTAAATATAACATAACTAAAGCTAGAAGATTTTAGAAGAAATCTATTCTATAAATTCAAAATAGATTGCCTCCAAAGCTTCTCAAAAATAAGGATTCTACCGGAAAATCAAGGTGGTCTCGGGTGCAAAAGATAATCCTGCAATATCAAAAGTCTATAGGAGTATAAGCATGACTAGCTTAGTGAGATATTCCTTACGCAATAGTACTCTAACAACAATCAAACAAGTTTATTAATCAAGCATATGAATGCAACAATCATATGATCAAACATTACATACGACTATCCGGTTTCGTATGTTTGATGGATTTACCCTCCATCGGTGGTTAGGGAATGCTTTGAAATGGGTCCCGAACAACCTCCTCAAGTTTGCACGCGTTGGGGTTCCAACGAACCGTACTACTAGCCCCCGGGCCTTCCATGCCCAAAGCGATCGATCGGCACGGCTACACCTTGAGGCCGTATTCCCCATATGTCCTAACCCTCAAGATGTAGCTAGGCAGTTTACCTTTCGGTCCCACGCTGAGGAGTAGTAGCAAAACTTCGAAATGATATTCTAAGTGATATGCATGAGCAATTTATTATATGGGATTTCAATATGGCATTAATTCATTTAAAGCGATCAAACAATATTTGCACACATAACAATACATACATGGAAACATTTATATCACTCACAAATCGGGTTCCGATATACTTATCGTTCATTGATTGCACACAATAAATCACATACATAATTCCCATAATATCCCACATGCATATCAATTTTTATCTTTTTCCTAACATCTAGTGCTCTATTACAAGCACATGCGCAAATACATAAGCGTAAAGGAAACTCACTCGTCCATAGCGCTCTAGGAGTCGAAGTAATCCTCGGGGAAGACAAGATCGTGATCTTCGACACCTAAACAAAAGAAATACCCAACATGAGTATTTCATCCAGGATCTATTCAAGTTATATACTTCTATCTTAAAGAATTCGTAAAATCGTATGGAATGGAAATCCCAATTTAAAATGGCCATAACTTGCTCATTTTAACTCGGAATTTCGCATATTATATACCGATTTCTACCTATTCAAAAATATCTATCTATTTCTAAGGTTATTTTCATCAAAAGAAGTTATTTGGGTCTCGGAATAGAAGCGTACAGATTTGAGACGAATTTTTCCAAACTTCAAAGCTAGAGTTTTCAAACTTTACTTCACTCAAGGGCTTTTGTACAAAAATATAGATATATTGTATGTTGAAAAATCCCTTGAATATATGTATAAACTCAAACTATATGCATGAATTTGGTGTTGTCTCAACAATGGTTTTGTAAAACAATGTCTTGAAAGTGAGATAAGCTTAAGGCTTGAAAAGAATTTTATTTTTGAAAAATTTCCTAAGTTATCATAAATGAGTATTTCCTCCTTTTAACTCCATTCCTTCAAAAGTTATTTTAATCTTTCAAGATTTCCATAAATTTATTTCTAGCGTTTTGGAAAACAAGTCTTTCTAAATACTTTATGGTTAGTTCCACTTTTAAAAGAAATCATCTTATAAGTTATTTTTGAAAAACTTATCTTAGACTTTAGTGTTGGTGGAAAACTTTGACAATTGAATCTAAGAAATCCTTTGTTTAAGTCTAAAGAAACTTTCTTATTTATTTGAAAAGAATTTATATTAACTTTACTTTATGTATTTCTTGGTAAAAACCATATATTGTTACTATCTTTAGAAAATATTTGTTTAAGATAAATTTCAAACCTTTAAGGAAAATAACTTCTTATGTGACAAAATTTATATTTAAAAAGAGTTCTTATTCTTATTTTAAGAAAACTCATTTCTATTATGATTGAGACAATAACAACATATTCATGTATGAATGAGATTTATATGAAAAATATAAAAACAACATAAATAAATAAGAGCATAAAAGTAAAGTCAAGTATTGGGAACCTTAGCTTCATCAAGGTATCCCGGGACTAAGAATGGACTAGTCCTCAAAGAAAAGAAAAGCAAAGAAATAAAATTGTTTTGACTTGATATG
Organism: Combretum micranthum; assembly: GCA_024138025.1. Taxonomy (NCBI): domain Eukaryota; kingdom Viridiplantae; phylum Streptophyta; class Magnoliopsida; order Myrtales; family Combretaceae; genus Combretum; species Combretum micranthum. The sequence goes on from JAMXBD010000323.1 coordinate 111,737, forward strand.
GACAAGTCTAAGACTAGAAAGACTAGTCTTAATATTGCATAAAAAAGTAAATAAATAAATTGCAAGACTTGAAAATAAATAAATAACAAGTGAGCTTATATGCTCTAAATAAATATATACATATATACATAATACTTATATAAGTTAGGTTAGAAACAATAATAATAACAATAACAACATAATACATAAAGAAAAATAGAACATGAACAAAAACAAAACATGAATAAATTGTTGCTTCTTTAACTCAATGAGTCTAAGAAACATACACTAAACTCATGTTAAGTTATATGAACATGATGAGAAATATGAGAACTTTTACCTAAAGTTTATGTTTGGTTGAAGAAGAAAAGAATGGGTTGTAGTATTATGTGGGAATGGATTTTCTAAGGAAAAGAGAGAACTTGAGAGAGATGTTGGGAGAGGAATTTTGTGGAGTGATTTTGGAGAGTTTTAGTATGAATTTTTGTTGTGTGAAAGAATGGAAGAGGAAGGGGGTATTTATAGATTTTTGGAGTGGAAATTAGATGTAATAAAATAAATTGGAAAAGAAAACAAATTGAGAGGAAGAGGAGGAGAGGTGGAGGCATGCTTGAGGGAAGAGAAAAATTGATTAATTTTGTTGTTTTGTAATAAAAGAAGTAATGTGTAAAGTGTGATGTGATTAAAGTTGTATGGGGAAGGTAAATTGTAAGGTATAGGTATGGTAGAGTGTAAGAATAGAGTGTAAGAAAAAAGTAGAGATAGGTGAATAGTAATGAATAGTAGAAAAGTACTATGAATAGTAGACTAGACAATTAAAATACCGGTAGTAAAGAAAATACGCGTAAAAGCCTATATCTGTTATTTTTAGTTACCGAAAAATTCTAAAACTGATATTTTTGAAAACCTTATATTTTTACGAATCTATTGGTGTTGTCGGAATATTTTTGCTATCCGATGCTCCGGGGCACGGTTTTCGAAAACTGATCCCGATCGGATCCGAAGGACACTAGAAAAATTCGAATATGATATTTTTAGGCTTCCCTATATTATTACGAACCATTTTCCACAATTATTTCAATTTCGTTTTCTAGGGTTTAAGAACACGGGAGTGCCGGATCCAGATTCACTAGACTACTCACATAACTAGGTTAACTTTAGGGTTTCGTTTTAACTTCCGGTTCTTAGGGTTTGCTAATATTATCGAAAAATCTAGGGGCTTACAAGTATTGCACTGTTCATCATCTTTACCCTCGGTTCGATTCTTTTTCTTTGATTTTTACACGTTAAAAACTTACTTAAGCTACTTCTAAAGATTTATATATCATATATAAGGATATATAACAACTTTCAACACGTTTAAACACATAAATATATAGATCTCGATTTTGTGAAAGTAAAACTAGGGTTTTGAAGTTTTACCTCGTTGGAGCTCGTTTGATGAAATCCGAAGCTTGTGTTTGTGTTTAATATGTTCCTAAGATAATTTTAAGTCAGATACAACTCTTATATTTGAACGAAAATCCTTTGAATCATGTCAACTTACCTTTGAGCTCGTTTTTAAGGGTTTTTGGCTTTGTTTTTCCTTTGATCCGAGTTTATGTTTTATAATTTGTTTGTTCTTTGTTTCCAGTTCGTTTTGTTTATTGTGTTTGGGAGTGATTTCGTGCTGGAGGATGTGAGGATTTATGGCATTTGTTGGTTTTCTCTTAATGAGCTTCTAATGTTTATATATAAGAAGAAGAAGAAGATGGCTGCAGCTGTTTCCTCCTTCGATTCTCCTCCGATTTTTATGTCTCTTGCTGTTGTTTTCAATGCATTTAATACTAGGATGAGTTGTCATCAATTGATTGGTTTGGTAGTTGTTTTTGTTGACAAATTTGGGTTGATTATTGAGAAGTTTCGGCCTCTTTCTTCCTCTCTACAATTTGCACCGAACTTAGCCGAAAAACATACATATACATTAGTTTATTTATTCTAATTAAATTTTGAGTTAATTATACAGGTTATACGGGTATAGATTAGCTAATATTTGAAAGTTTTTGTACAAAAATATGCTTGTAAATTTATACAAAATACTTAGATTTTCAAATAATACAAATTGAGGTTATATATATACGTAGTTAATTATTCGTATAATTTTATCTCCCGCGATTTGGATTTCTTAAGCTCATTAGGTCAATTTTTGTTTCAGGCTCCGATAGCTTAAGAAAACTCGGTTTAGAACAATCGCGTGATCTGATTATTTATTTGAAGTGTAGATTTTGAGTTATTTATCAGTTTATATTTTCGTTGTGTATTTAAAATCTTAACAGTTCATTTTTGGATTACCGTTTTCTGTTTAGGAGCATAAATAGTCATTTATGCAGTATTGGACTTAATACAGAGATGAAACTATATATACATCTCTAGTTTTGATACTGAACATAAATTCTTATTAGTAGCTTTTAAATTTAACTAGGGATCTCGAAATTAGGGTTTAAGTCTAAATATAAACTCATTACTGCTTGATATTCTAGTCTTGAATCACTATCGAGATAAAAAATAATCATTTCATCTTTATATTCATATTTTCTATTTAAATCTATTTGTATACTAGGTTTTCGGGTTTAGATTTTAGATCATATCTTGAATTAGTTATTCAAGATACAAGATCTCGTTCTCGGTATTAACTAGGGTTAGAGAATTTCTTTATTCGGTTCCTAAATCTTTCATTTAACCAAAATTTAAATATTATTCTATTATTAGACTTCAATCAGAATCTAAATCTATTATCTAGTTTATACAATCTATTATAAAGTCGAGTACTAATGTGAAAAATTCCCGAGGTTTACATTAAGAGTTTTAAATTGTTAGAATATAATAAAAATTCACATTTTCTTTAGGTACTTTGTACCTTATAATTTTTATACAAGATTCAATTTTAGGGTGATTCTTTATCATATAGAATGGGTTTCAATTCCAAAATTGATAAATTGGTACAACTTTTAGATGGGATGACCTAATTGTGAACCGATGCTATATTGTTTATCACATATGATTGGATGAATGGGTGATGTATTATTGTGAAAAAGAATTGGTTGATTGTGCAAACCTAATTTCTACCCTGCTTTTGGTTTCATCAAAATCACAAGATGATTTTCTAGGCAGTGAAAAAAGAGGACATTAGGTGAAAAAATGAACAAAGTATCTAGATAATCCTAGAAGGTTTGTTCCTTTAACATGCAAAAAGGTGACTAAAGCACTAGTATGGTGCACATCCTTATTGAAATTATCCAAATACCAATCATAATTTAAGAGATTTAATTTCTAATTTGAAGTGAAATTCAATTTCAAACAATACCTTTAGAGCCCAAAATTTTCACAATTTACCATTTTGGCCCTAACTAGGAAACTAAGGGAAATTTAAATTGGAAGTCATTTAAAAAGGTAATAATAATTTGGAGAATAATAGACTATATTCTACGCTTATCTAAAATTTAAATCTTAAACAAGCCAAGATTTTATATATAGAAAATTGGACCCTCTAGATTTTGCCACGTGGCACAATTTTTAAAAAAGGGCATTTATTTTCATTCTAAAACCCTAGACTTTTCCGTTCACCTTCGACATATAAATATCTTCTTTCCATTTTATACTTTTTTTCTTAAGAAAAACCTTCTCCAAGTTTAAGATAAAGTTTATAAAATCCTAAACCATTAATGACTTCATTAGTGTTAAGTAAGTAGGATAACACAAAACTAGCACTACATAGTCATTACACCATGTTTTCTACAAGGTAATGAGGAAAACAAAGAGGTCTTAAAGGAAGGGAAAGCTACCCAACACTCCCAAAAATCAACATCAAATAAAGGCAACATTTTAAAGTGCTATATCATGAGTTTTGTAGTCTTTTAAATAAAAAATCGAGTTAGGTATGTGGGTTTATGTTAAAGGTAGCTAAAATCCAAGTATTAGTCTGATTTTGAGGTCTCGAACCTCCACATCAATTGAAACAAGCTAGATGTTGTAAACTTTGAGTATGTTAAGACATCATACCAATACATCATGCAATTTTTTTTTTTTTTTTTGTTGATGGGAATCTACTATTTACCATGCAAATTTGTGAATAAGTTTGGTTTGGAGATGGCTTTGTTGTTGAAATTCTTGAAGGGGTAATGAATATGATATTCAGAGTGATGCATAAATAAATTGTTACAAAATATGCTAATATGGGTATGATTTTTTTTATGTAGAAGTTAATGAGCTATGAAAGTTGATCAAATTGAGCATTATGAATTTTAATTATAGCATGACATTGAAAAGAATGTGATGTTGCGACTAAATTTCGGAACTCAAAGATTAATGTAGAAATTTTGGAGTGTCTAAGTCATGAGTTATAAAAATACAAAGTAACATTAGACTCTTGAAGATGGAAACCCTACTATTAGAGATGAAATATGATGAATATAAGTTGCTTTGTTTGGGTAGTAAATGCATGACCTGCTATAAATGAAGTTGAATGAACGCTTGATGGATTGATCATGGTTTTATATTAAGGAAAGACTATTGTGGAATTGGTAATTTGGGAAGATCAAATATACTTCTAGGAGACTTAAGAAATGTGTTTATGACTTAATGTGTAATTCGAACATGCTTGGTGAAAAAACTCCTATTTTTGTATTCAAGAGATACTTGAGAAACGAAGTAAGATTGAAGCTCATTTGATTTGAATTTCTTCCAAATCTTCATGATTGCTTTCCTTCTTTATGATATTCCTTGAGCTAGTTATGATCTTCCTTTCCTTTCTTCTTCAAAACTGGGTGATCTTGCTTGGAATTTTTAATATAAAATATTTTCACTTCATAAACATATTTATCATCTAATTCTTTGCTTAGCTATGTCATACTTTGAAACATTTCTATTTTTCAACTTAAAAACTTTTATAGTAACTTGTGAAATTCAAAGTCTCCATTAGATTTATGTCCTACTTATTAGTGGAACAATTGAATATATGTAATTAGGTCTTCATTGTAGTTCACTGCTCTAAAAATGGAAATTTTGTCTTCTAATTTTGCATCCGAAAGATATTTATTCTTCTAAAACATTACAAATACGATACATAGTTAGATTTATTAAGTATATATTTAATCTCTAATATTGATCGTTCAAATTTAATATTTCTTGTGGTTTTTGTTATCATCAAAACAATATAATTTACTTAAAGAGATTCTATCACATATTATTTTCCTAACACTTTAAATGTGTTTTTCCTTATAACTTCTTTCGAACAAGTCAATTTTTAGGTTATGGAATCAATCAAACCATGGAAATACTAACAACAACCCTATTGGAATTTTTTGTCAAATCTAATAATGATTTCCTCACTAAAACTCAATTAAGAAACCAACTAATTAGTAGATGCCTTACATATATCACTTAACATGGTATATGTGGTGAAATTGTCACCTCCTAACACTTATCGACTTAGGTCCAAACAAATAAGCTCACATGGCTAGGAGAAACTTGCACAACATATTGGTTTCAACTTACATCATGTTATGTGAAAAAAGAAAAAAAAAAAAGAAAAAAGAAAAACAAAGAAGAGGCAAGTTTTCATCATTTTGAAAGCAAAAGAAACATTGAGTTGCGCAAATATGTACATTCTCTTTCCTAAGAAAACTTAACACTTCAATGAAGTTTTATTTGTCAAAGTGGACATGTTTTAACACAAATTCAACACAAACTTCAAGATTCCAAGGACTTGAGCATTGGAGGCCACATTTAACACAATTGTGCTATTTTACATACTTAAATGCACAAGACTCATCAAATGAACTCGTTTAAGCATAATTCATATTCCAACATGTTTCTTGAGCACAAAATTATGTTTAAGATGATATGGTTTGAAAACGTATTTCATTTTTCTCAATTTCACTATCTTGGCTCCATGTATCGACAAATCTTAAGCAAATTTAATTCTTTAATGCATGATCTCTAATGGAATGATGTCTAATTTCGATATACTTAGTCCTTGAGTATTAGATTGGGTTTTTAGTCAAACTTATAGTACAAATACTTTTGCATCAAATTGAAATATGGTCGTACTTAAGTCTATAACTAAGTAATGTTTGCTTCATCCACAAATATTAGCAACCAATTCAAAGTAGCCATATATTTGGCCTCGGTGGTTGAGGTTTCAACTGAGTTTTGCTTTCTAGAATGTCATGATATCAATGAGTTCCTACAAAAGTGACATGTGCCACTTGTATTTTTTTTAATCAACTTTGCATCTGATAAAGTTGGCATCAGAGTATTTGACAAGATTGAAAGAAGTAATGTTTTGATACCATGAGTCAATGCCAATAATGCTTGTAAGATACTCAAAAATATAGTTTGCCACACTCAAGTGAAATTCTTTTGGACAAGATTCCAATAATGCGCATAAGCACACCAAGAACACAATATCGGATCTAGAAGTGATAAGATATTATAAACTATCTATCATGCCTCTATATAGTTTTTTACATATGAATTTTCCACTTTCATCTTTGTCAAATATTAGGGTTGTTTGACAGGGGTAAGTCAAGATTTGCAAATATCCATTTCAAATCTTTTCAAAAGCTCCTTAATTTATTTTGACTAATTGATGAATGTGCTATGATTGGTTTATTTTACTTGGAGACCAACAAAGCAGTTGACTTCCCCCATCATGACCATTTCAAACTAACTCTCCTTGAACTCCACAAATTCATCTAGAAGATGCATGCTACTAGCTCCAAACATAATTTCATCCACATAGATTTGCATAATCCATATGTTTGACGTGTGATTCTTGATAAACAATATTGTATTAATTTTTTTCTCTTGAAAAATCTTTGTTTATTAAGAAGCTACTAAGTTTCTCATATCAAGCTACATGAGCTTCTTGAGTCCATAAAGAGCTTTATTCAATTTATAAACATGGTTAGGGAAGTCATTATGTTTAAAACTCACTAGTAGAGCCAAAACTCATTGGTTGCTCTACATATACTTATTCTTTGATGAAACCATTTAGAAAAGCACTTTTGACATTCATTTGAAGAATTTCATGTCTTTGAAAAAATAATCTTAAATGAATAAATGTTGATATATTTCTTCAATGAATCAAATGATGAATCAATTAAATATAAGAGAAAGTGAGAAAGTGTAGGGTAGGTTGGCTCTACCATACCAAAAATTTTAGGCATCAGTTTTCGAATTCTAAAATTGAAACTTAACCTACAACATACAAGGACTATTCAAAAATCTATACCTTATACACAATATATGGTACATTGTGGAACTTGTGAAAATTTATTACATTTTTACAATATAGAATTTTGAGAGATGTTATCTAACAACTTGTTAATTTTTCCTCTTATTATTAAATGATATGTTCATCATTTTGGTAATATTAAAAAATTTAGGAGCATTTTTCAAGAAACATGGAAAATAAAGAAATATGTTAAAAGCAAAAAAAGAGTTGAGACTACTTTGGAGTTGAGAGAAATCACACGATTGCAATGAAAATGAGAAGCACAAAGGAAATGAGAATTGAGAGAGCATGGTTAGTGACAACATTTTGGGGAGAAAATAAGAGGCAACAAGGAATGAAGGATGTAATATGCTTTAGATTTATTACTTTCCACTTTGGTCAAATGATCTTGGGTCTTGAATAATGTTAAACGAAAAATATCATATTTTATTATGTATGGTTTTTTCAATTGGAATTTTTATAGGATAGGTATAGAGTTCTTTAGACCTATATCATGTATATTTTTTGACTACAGGTTATATGTTTGGTACATTGTATAGAGATATTATATTCTATACTTTACCTTGTGGAAGTAAGATTCAAAAATTAAAATTAGAATCTATCCTATTATCTTGATACCCTAAACCTATTAGACCACATAAGGTACAGTATGTTCCTACTTTTGGTAACTCCATCACCCTTAATATAGATTGCTTAAAGAAAAAATTTGGAGCTAAGAGTCACCTTACAACAAAAGAAGGTTTAACTAGAGGCCTAGAATTGTAAAGGCTACAAAAGATGCTTTTAGGCCTATAAAATAGAAAACTTGTCAATGGAATAGCCAACAAGCTGCTTAGAAAGGCCAATCAGATGCTTCAGTTAGTAATGGGAAGCAAATTTGACTAAGTAAAAGTAATATCAAAGTGTGTGTAAATAGTTTACCATTGATTTAGGGGCTTATAATAGGAGAGAAGGCTATGGCAAATTAAACAAATAGATCACCATAGTAGGAAAGTATATATGATGTATTAGAAAAGTGTATTATAATATATTAAGAATGCATATCTTCCTATTATGGTAGTTTTGAGATCACTGGAAAAGAGCAACAAATAGCTGGATAAGTTTGTTAATTGCTCACTTAGCATAAGATTAATATGACAGGTTAGAGTTCTCCCAAGGTCTTTTTAGGGTATCCAATATAATGACAAGCAAAGAGTGATTGTGCTATTATTGACTAGGGAAATTAGGTTTGATTTTGCGGTATCAGCTCAAGGTCCATGACAAATTGAATAGGGCCTAAACAATTTGTCCAATGATGTAAGCAAGTTAGCTTAAGCTTAGGGAGTTGGTTTTCTATTTGTAGACCGAGTTTTAATATATATTTTTCTAAAATATCTTCCAAACTATGGTCTAAAAAGGTAAGCGTACCTATCAGAGTAGCACAGTAAAAAGGTCTAGGTCGGATTCCACAGGAAAGTTGGCAATTACTTCAACTCACTTTTCTTCCTATTATCTATCTAGCCTACTAAAATTAAGATATATCAATTCATAAGGCACTTAGGGCATGCTTCACCTTAAGTGTATTCATGTACCTCAAGAAAATCACAATAAGTGTTGTATTGATTTCTTGAATGGTGAATTCTCAAATACATGTTAAATCCTCTCTCTAGATCACTAACATATAATCCTAAATTTAATAATTTAAATCTCTTCCTAACCATTAGCAACTTTGAACCCGATTAAGAATTACAATTCAATGATTAATTAATCAAGTTGCAGAAGGATTTCACCACTGTATCTCTGAATGTTATAAGTGATCCTCATCAATTGCCTAGATCTATTCATTAAAATGACCTCTCGATCTATTCATTAAAATGACCTCTCGATCTATTTTAATGAAATAGACATGAATCCATATCATATACCATTCAAATTTGAGATCTATTAAGCTTAAGCTATTGAATTCAAGAAATCAATATTGGTTTAATTTAAGATCAGTAGAGTTACATGAATTCAACCTAAGGATCCATAAGACTTAAGCTAATTGAACTACTCCTCCATAGATGTAACAGAACAAATCAATAGTTCAAAGAAGTAATTGAAGAACATAATGAGATAAGACAATAAAGCCATATTTTTTATATATTGAAGGCAATGAGGTCCAATAGCAGCTGTGAAACCTAGAAAAGTCTGTTAAAAATCCGCTAAAAGTATTATATAAATTCTCTCTTGTGTGTAATCTAACAATTTTAGTCTTATTCTCTATGTACATTCAGTATATCCCTAAGGTGTTGTGAAAAGCGAGCATTTATAGCACAAAGAATGTTGACGTAGCAAAAAGATATAAAAATTACATAAAACACTTCAGACGCCTAAAACCCATATGATCTATGATTACTTGATTGGCTATGTCTGCATTAATGCATATTAACTCTCTTCATTCGCAGGCATGGTTTGTGATGTGTTCTTAGCTGTGTTAAAGTCTTCAAAGGAAATGCCTCGACGTTTATTATTAATGTGCTTTCAATCGTGAAGGTTCTCTTGATAAAAGCTCAAATCTAATCACGACCATGAACCCCATTATTTTGGGATGATGTGGAGAAATTAGTTCTTGGACCGGATCTTATACAAGATGCCGCTGATAAAGTACGGGTTATCTAACAACGAATGAAGGAGGCTCAAGATCAACAAAAGATTTGAGCAGACCTGAAAAGGAGGGTTCTTGAGTTCCAAATAGGAGATCACGTGTACTTAAAGGTAAATCCTATCAAGAGTATTCATTGAATCCGTTTACAAGGAAAGTTAAGCCCTCGATATATTGGTCCATTTGAAATACTTGAGCGAGTTAGGGAATTGGCATATCGCCTTGCTTTACCACCAAATTTGTCTGGAGTGTATAATGTTTTTCACATCTCTATCCTTTCGAAGCATGTAGCTGACCCGGATCAAGTTGTGGAATTGGAACTGGTGTTGTTAAGGGAAAACCTCACTTATGAAGAGCATCTAGTGCAGATTCTAGATCAAAAAGTTCAAAAGATGAGGAATAAGGAAATCAAGTATGTTAAGGTTCTTTGGAGAAATCATTTGCAGGAGGAGGCAACCTGGAGGCCGAAAACGAGATGCGACAAAAATACCAATTTGTTTGAGGAATCAGGTACCTGTTTCAAGTTTTGAGGACAAAAATTTCTTTAAGGGGGGTAGGTTGTAAACCCCTAATTTTTAGGATAATATCAAGTTTAAACCTTAAATCGGAAAGTCAACCAGAAACCCTAAGTCAACAAATCCCTAGGAAACCCTAGTAGTTTAGATCCGGCAATCCCGTGTTCCTAAACCAAGAAGTTGAAATATGAGCGAAGAATGTAGTTTGGTTCGTAATAATATTAGGATGTTTAAAAAGATCAGATTAATGAATTTTTGACCTATTTCCAACCCAATCGGATACATACTTTGAAAAGCGTGTCCCGGGGCTCGGGATATTAAATATACGTTATTAGCACCGTTAGACTCATAATTTCATAAGATTTCCAAATATAATAGTTATATAATTTTTCGGGTTATAAAAGTTACAGTTATAACCTTTTTATCATATTTTTATTAATACTGATACTTTTAATGTCTAATATACTTTTTGATTTCTTTCACACTATTCACAAGTATAACTACCCATGACCTATGTCTTACATCCTTACAACATATTCCTACAATTTTATCATTTTCCTTACAATTTACTTTTCCAATACAACTTTTATTACTTAAATTACTTATTTAATTTTGAAACTTACACAACACACATCTCTCTCTCCCCTTTGTGCAAAACTGGTGCCCCTCTCCCTCTACTCCCTCTCTAACTTTATTTTATTTTTCTTTTTTTAATTAAAGCAAACCCTAATCTTATTCCCTATATAAACCCCTTTTACACCTTTATCATTTCATTTTCTTCTTTCTTCATTTTCTCTTTAGAAAAATTTTTGCAAAACACTCTCTTCTCTCTCCTCTCAATTGCCATGAGCCTCCCTCCCTCAATATACACACACATTTTTGTTTTTATTTCACATTTCTTACTTCATACATCCAATAGGTAATAGATCTATACCTTATTATCTTAAAAACATATAATGGCAAGATCATTCATGTGTGATTCTACTCAAAAATCCCCATGAGCTTCAAGCTAGGGATGTGAAAATACTTGAACATGAGATCCTTGTAATCACAATGTTATAGATCTTGTTATTTGAGTTATTTTGCTATTACCTTGTTTTATTATCAAGTTATGTTGTTATTATTAATGATTTATGCATATATTCATCATCTAATCATATTCACATAATCATCATAATGCTCATGCATTTATGACTAGTATAGTAAACTAGATCTAGTTGTTTTTGAGTTCATAAATGCATTAGGCTTTTGTTTTATATTCATAAATAACTTGTAATAGCATGATGATAGTAGGAAAATATTAGAAATCTCAATATCTACTTTAGTTTCAACAAAAATGATTTTTGAAAATTCGGATAAAAAAGGAAATCCATTTAGAAAAGCTATTTTTCAACTTCAAAATGTGTATCTTACATTAAAAATGAAGGACTTAGGGAATAGATATCACAAATGAGTGATTTTGATGAGAAAAGCTTAGATCTATTAAGGAATATTTCCAAAATAAGGAAAAGTTTACAAAAGTTATGTTTCAATCCCAATAAAAAGTTTTAAATTTGTAATAAGAGAAGCTTGAAGTGTAAACACCCATTTTTCAACTCCAAAACAAGATTTTTATTAAAGAAATGGAAGCCTTAAGAAGTAGGTTTGATTAGAAAATGGTTTTTGAAAGACTAAATGAGTTTTACAAAGAAAATAATCTCAAATGAAACTTTCAAAATTCGGATTTCAAAATGGCTACTATTTAAACACCTATTTCCAAATGCCAAAATCATAATTTTTATGGAAAAATGGAAGTCCTAGGGGATATATGTAATAAAGACCAAATTTTGACAAGGATAAGAGAGGTTTATCAAAGCATAATCCTAAAACAAGGAATGGTTTCAAAGAATAGATTAAACAATGTTTTCTGTAAACCCCGGTTTTCTTAGTAACTGAGTAAGCTCCGTAAATCGGAAATCAAAACCCTAAATAGGATTAGTACAAGTAACCTAGAAACCCTAATTCCGGCTTTTCTTAGATTTCTATATAAAAGAACCTCTATAAGATAAATTAATGCGGATTATTGTTTTATAGTATATTTCGAACCATACAAAATTTTGATTTCGAAAAATTTTCTATTCCGAGCTTTCCCGAGCTTCATTACGGAAAAGCGAGCCCCGGAACTAGAAACTCAGAAAAATATTCCGGAATACTCGTTAGAACCGGAATTTTATAAGGATTTCAAAAATATATATTTTATAATTTTTCGGGCTATAAAAATTACAGTTATAGCCTTTTTCCCGTATTTTCGTTGCTACCGATAAAGTAAATGTCTTATCTACTATTTATTACTATTCACAAGTACAACCTACTACACACATACCCATGCCCTATTCTTACAACCTTTCAATCACTCAATTCATTTTGTTTTCCAAGAAATTTTGTCTCTTCACAAATCATTACAATTAATACAATTTATTACACAAATTCAAATTTCAAATGAAATCAAATATATCTTCCTTTCACTCCCTCATTGGCCGGCGCATATCCCCATACTTTTCCCCCCAATTTGTTTCATTTTAACTCCTTTTATTACACAAACAAACCCTAAATCCACCTAATATAAATACTCATTTACTTTTCTCTCTCTTCACTTTTCATTCCATTTTCCAAAAACTCTCAAACCCTCTCTTTTCCCTTTCCTTCTCTTCTTCTTTGCTTTGTTCTTCTTAAGAACAAGTTGCCCCATTTTTCTTTCTTGCTTCCACATATATTTCTTGCAAATATTTGAGGTAATCTTTCCCTTTTTGCTCTTATAAGATGTTCTAGGATGATACCATGGATGTTTCATGCATCAAAGGACATTCCACAAGCTTAAAAGGCTATGGATGATGATGCCAAGAAGTGAAACACTCCTCTAGATGATGATCTCTTTTGTTCTTAGTATTTTGTTATAAGGCTTGTTTATTCTTATTTTTGTGATAACTTGTAGATCTAGAGTTTTACAAAGCTTTGGTTATGTTTATGTGTAGATCTAGAAGCTTAAGGCCTAACTATCAAGTTCTTTTTATGTTTCCATGGTTGTATTTTGAGTAGATCTTAGATTTGAGTTTGAATGAAAAAGTAAAATTCGTAACTTGTCAAGGCACTATTTTAAAAACCCTCTTTCAAGTCTTAAAATGGAAGTTTTTGTTGAAAAATGAAGGTTTGATGGATGTATATCATCAAGGCTTCATCTTACAAGGATCAAAGTTGATTTTCAAAAACAAAATGGTATTTTCGGATCAAGACAAAGACCTAAAATAAAAACATGTTTTCCAACTCAAAAGGAGGATTTTGTTCAAGAAATGAAGGGTTCTTAAGATATAATATGTAATGGGTTGTTTTTCATGAGTTTTGATGAATTTCTTCAAAGATATGTTCAAAATAAATTTATGAAAATTCGGATCTAGACCAAGACCCATTTTTGGAACCCATCATTCAACTTTAAAATGAAGATTTAGACAAAAATATAAAGGGCTCTTGGTATAGATATCTTAAGGGATGAATTTTCATAAGTTTAAATGAGTTTTCCAAAAAGTATTGCTTAAATCAATGTTTTGTAAAAGACAAAATTTAGGTCTTGTCTTCATTGTAAACTTCAAAGAGGAAATTCGTAATTATGGGGAGACCAATTTTAAAACCTTCTTTTTGATCTCAAAACAAGTATTTTATATTAAAATGGAATGCTTTGATATATATAATATAGGAAAATTATTTTCATTAAACTAAGTAAGTTTTAGCAAAGGAATTACTCAAAACAAACAATGAGTTTCAACTTGTAAATTTCGGATTTATGAAAATGGATTCTTAGAAGTTTCATTTGAACTTTATGTTTGGTATTAGATAAGTGTGTAATCTCTTAATTTTGTTTTGAGAATCTCCTTGTAAGCTTAGGACTAAAATAAATTGGTCTAAGTAGTTAAATAGAGTAGATATGGCAATTTTTCACAAAGGTGCAATTCTTGGATTTTCGCAACCCTACTGTACATTAGTTTCCGACCCCTAAATGATCTTAAATGTTTGAATTAACTTTAGAAATAGATAGCTCTTTCGAAGTAGGTATAAATCGGTATATTATAAGCTTAATTCCGAGTTAAAATGAGTTAGATATGACCTTTTTAAGTTAGGGATTCAACCTAGACGGAAATTGACGAACTTAGTAAATAAAATTGTTAAGTTTAATAGAACTTCATAAGAGATACTCATTGAGGGTATTCTTTGTACTTAGGTAATTTGGAGGACGGTTACCACTCCCCGAGGACTATTACGACTAGTGGATTTCACTACATGGACAAGTGAGTTCATTTCTCAATTAATTATGCTCTTGGGTGTGCTTGTAGTAGTAGTGGCATTAGACTTAGGAAAAGATAAAATTGTGATTGAATGGTGATCTAAACTTGTATGAATGAACGATAAGTATATCGAGGCAAGCTTTGTTGCAATAACTTGTATGAGCTAGTATAGATTTGGAGTGTCTGAAATCTGTATGATCACTTTTAAAATTATCTAATTAATATGCCATGATTATATGAATAAATTGTACATGCATATCACGTAGTGAGTCACATTGCATTACGAGAATGCTTTTGGTGGGAACAAAAGTATGATCGGGAGGCAGCGGGTCTTTAATGAAGGGGACTAGGGTTGCATGACTTATGGACCACCCCATTCAAATAATGAAAACTATGGTTGCATGACTTATGGACCAACATTAAAATTGTGGTTGCATGTCTTATGGACCACCCCACTTAAGATTGGGACTATGGTTGCATGTCTTATGGACCAACATTGGAACTGTAGTTGCATGACTTATGAACTACCCCAAACCCCGAATGGAGGGCGTAAATCCATTCACATATGACTACCGGAAAGTCATATGCTTGCTTGCTCATTTGCTTGTGCATTCATATGGTTGCTTAATTATAACTTGCTTGTATAGATATTTTTAGCTTGATCGAGTATGTTATTGGAAAATGAATCTCACTAAGCAATTAGCTTATACCCCAATAGTTTTTGTTGCAGTGTCCCTATTTTTGGTTGTTCCGAGAGGACACTTTGTGCAGGTTTATCACATTGGATTAAAGAGCTTTTGAGGAAGTCGGGACCTAGTATAGGCGTGGACTTCTAGGAAAATCTCTTTAATGTAGACTCAGATATGTGTAAATTGGAGCTAGATGATGAAGACTCCCATTATTTTGGCGGGGGTATGCCCCCTTGGTTTTTTGTAAAATTTAACTATTTATCTGTTGTGATTTCTATTCTTAATGCTATGTATGCTTTCTTAAGACTACTCGATTCAAAGTGTGATCCTAAAAGTTGTGTAAGTACACCTTACACCCGATATGTAAACTTATGGGATGACTAAGGATGTCATACTTAAGTTTAAATATCGAGTGTGGTGGACTGTCGCGTTTAGGTACCCTTTGGGGCGTGACATTTTCATTCTTTAAAATTTTGTAAAATTCGTAATTAGGTAAACCACCTATCTAACATCTATTTTATAAACCCCAAATGAAGGTTTTTATTGCAATAATGAAGGTGTTGACTATATAGGTCATCAGGGTAGAGTTTTGATAAAAGCAAGTGTGATTTTATAAGAAGAAAAATTATTTTTCTTAAGTCTAGTAAATTTCAAAAGTTTCGCAAAGCAAAAGTTTTTCAAAAAGGGTTCTTGGTACTATATCATTAAGAATATATATATAGATAGTTCATCTCATAACCTTCATAACAATAGCTTGTAGGTATTGCATATATACATGGTGCACTTGATAGAAACAAAGTTAAGAAAAATAATGTCTTATACATCCTGTTTGATATTATGTAAGTACATGAGGAATTAGAATTACCAATACCCATGAATCATGCATGATATTGAGTTATATATGTATATAATAGAATCTTACAAGATATAATATAAGCTAAGTATCTATCAAAACTTTAGTATGATGCTTGGTTTGAAATTAGGAGTTGAATTGTGGGATGGGAAATTCGTATAGTATTTTGTACCCCACTGTTCATGGACCAAACGATCTTGTTTCTTAGGAATAAATCTAGAAATAGCTAGCTCTCGTTGAATAGGCAGAAATCGGTATATAATATGAGAAATTCCGAGTTAAAATGATCAAGTTATGGCCGTTTTAAATTGAAATTTCCTCTTAGACGATTTTTGATGGAATTGTTAGAATAGAATTTACAAGTTCATTTAAACTTCATAGAAATACTCATTAGAGTTATTTCTTTTGATTAGGAGACTTGGGAGATGAACTAGACCTTCCCGAGGACTAATACGATTAAGTGGATTTTCGCGCCATGGCAAAGTGAGTTTATTATCTTTAAATTATATGCTTGTGAATGTGCTTGTAATGTTAGTGGCATTAGAATTAATGCAAGATTAAAATTTTATTGTGTGTATATGAGTTCCACTTGGGTGAATTGATGATAAGAATATCGAAATGAGCTTGTTGTAAATATTTGTATGATTAGTATAGAATTGAAGTGTTTGCAATATCTATGATCACCCATAAATTGTTAAATTAATATGCCATGATCTTATAATCAAATTGGTAATGCATACCATATGTGAGTCACATTGCATAGGTTATTATATCTTTGTGGGAAGAAGGCATAACAGCTGGGTAACGAGGGGCCTGTAAACTCGAATGTTACGTAGGGGCTGGAATTAAAAATGTGTGTGGGTGGGCATTTGTATCAACCACAATATAAATGAGAAAAATCGAAATCAATGGTCGTATGGGCTTAAAACATCTAACCCCGAATGGATGGCGCAAATCCATTCAGCATAAGACTTCCGGATGGTCTTATATATTGTATGCTCACGTGTTTGTGCATTTCATATGGTTGTTAATATAACTTGTCTGTTATATATTACTTGTTGAGTATCTAATTTTGGAAGTGGAACTCACTAAGCTCGTAAGTTTATACCCCCATAATTTCCTGTTGCAGTATAAATATTTATGGCTATCTCCAAGAGGCCAATTTCACAGGTACATCTTTTGGAACTTAAGGAGCTTTTGAAGAAGTCCAGACCTAGATATAGGCATGACTTCTAGTTAAATCTCCTTAATCAATATATATGATGGGTGTTGTAAAAGACTTTTGAGAACTTCAGAACTCTTAATATTTTGATGGGGGTATGCCCCTTAAATCATGTAATAGATTAAATCTAGATATAACTGTTATGATTGACATTCTTGTCACTATATATGTCTCCTTAAGCTATTTCGATTCAAAGTATGGTTCCCTATATGTTGAATGTGAACCTTGCACTCGGTGTTTAAACTCATGGAGTGACTAAGGTTATCATACTTGAATTTAGATATCGAATGTGGCGAACTGTCGCGTTTAGAGTACCATTTAGGGCGTAATAGTGGCATCAGTTGTGAAGAGAGGGAGAGAAAGTATTGATTTTTATTGTTGTATAATTTTTGTGATGAAAAGTGTAAAGACCCGACCCTCTAAATCCCGAGACTTAGAGTACCGAGTCCCCAACCACATATAACATTTTCACATTATATGTAAGGTTGTCCTAAAACTAATAGTTTATGAAAATTGTTTGATCAAACCCACTATACTTTGTAAAGAACTTTTAAACAAAACAAGATTGCTAACAAAAGCAATCTATATATACATTTACATCATATAAACATTGTTTAGTGTCAATACAAGATACTACAAAAATTACATGTTTTCTTAAAACATAAGAATCCTAAAGGATCTTAAGGTCATTACAAAAATTAGCTTAACTAACAAGCCTTCTATACATAACTTTTCTTACCTAGCAAAATTCCTTCCAAAGGTCCAGGGTGATCGGATCCTATTCGTCCCACTCATCCAGAAATCTCTCGAAATCGGACCCATAGCCCAAATCATCATAAAACTCGTCTCCAATACTGCAAAGCAACAAAAGTGAGCCAGAAGCCTAGTACACAATAACCAATGCAAAAACAAATCATCAAGTCAATGTAATGCATCATTAGACCGTGATTATCTTTATTACACTTTCTTTCACAAATCAACAAGAGGGTATTCAAACCCCGATTACGCTTCGGGAATTCAGGGATCCTGAGTAACAGCAGCTGCTCAGGGGGTTGATATAAGCAGTCCGAATACTTATATCTCTTATATCTATTTCATGCAGATAATAGCTTCATTTAGGGTTTAAAAGCCGTTGCCCGACTCTACTTAAACTCAGTCCATAACATGAGCCTAGTTCACAAGTTCCCATAAACTTTGAACTAAATCATGTTATTTCCTCCTAAGTTTAAGCAAAAGTTACTCAGATACTATTCCCCCCTATCGGCTACCCACTTAACCAAAAAGAATCGCTATTGCATCATAGTGTACCATTACATCATGGTAAAGTCATTGCATCATGACTTGGTTAAGCGCCTAACTAACATGTCATTGCATCATGACAGGTTTGCTGCTCCTCGGACCAGATTAAACAGCGTAATAGACATCCAATTCATTCAAATGTTAAGTCAAATCGATTTAAATCATATTAGGAATGCCTATTCCTAGCAATCATCAAACAAGTCATTGCGTACCTGAACCCGTTAGTATATAACTAGGATCTCTCGGTGATGAACTAACCGAAGAATCCTTAACTGAAATAAGAATATCATAATAATCAATAAATTAATAAATATAGATTTCACTCTCACAAATATACATATTATATCTATATATCACAAATAAATCAAAGAAATTCAAATAATTGAATACAAAGTCATAAATAAGCATTTAAAGGTCCTATTATATCATAAAATCGCTTAATAAATACTTAATTGCTCAAATAACAAACTTTGAAAAATTTTAGAAAAATTTTTTAAAATTCAAAAGCACGAGGGATAAGCCGGCCGCTTTGAGCCGGTGTTTGATGCTCTGAAAAACAACACTGCCAACGCTGGCAGTGTTCAAGGGTACGCCATCTGCCTACATTCTACGTCGGCGGCCTTGAGCCGGCGTAGAATCCAAAACCCAAAATTTTTCAAAGCGTCCAGAGAGATCTAAGCCGTCCGCTTACCCAGATACGCGGGCAGCTTTGACACATACGCCGGCGACCTTGATTCCCAGCGGCCAGCGTACAACATGAATGAAAGAATGCCAGCTGACTTTCCTAGTGAAAGCCGGCAGCGTAGAAACTCAAATTGCCGGCGTACGATCTGAAGAACAAACGCTGGCAATTCTTTGTAAAAGCCGCCGGTGTTGCAAAGCGGTGTTAAGAGATTTGAATCCAACGCTGCCTCTACGCCGGCAGCGTTGGATTCCCAGGTGCCGGCGTACGTTTTAAAAACAGGCTTAAACGAAAAATACAAATCCCCTGTTTTTCAACTTTGAAAAATTCAATCCTAAAACACTTTAAAACCTTCCTCAACTACATTTTCAACCTCATATGCTAACCTCTACCTACACTACTCAATCTTAGCAACTCAACACAAAATCAACACAATTAAACACTTCAAATTCCACTTCAATCCATTCTAAATTTTCCTACACAAATCCTCTTCACCTCCTCCCAACACTTCATATCACTTCAACAACACATGCACAACCTCTCATACTCATAAAACACATTCCTAGCTCATCCCAAGCATGAACAAACAATTTAGATAACATTTAACTCATTTCATCCAAGAATTCATACAACCATTTCAAGAAAGAAAAACAAAACAACAATCACAATTAAATCAACTCACATACATATACTTTGTCTTGAGGAGAACTTTGATTTTTAAAACTTGATATTGATCTTGACTTGAGCTTGGAAATGGAATTGAAAGAGGAAGAAGAAAAGAAAGAAAGAAGAAGCAAAATTCGTATAAAATATTAGAGCTACAAAAAGAGAGTTCAATTAAGCAAAATTCAACTTTAAACATATTTCAAATTTGCCCTTTAAGGCATATATATAAATTTAGGATGCATTTGGGATGTATTTAGGTCTCATTTGGGGCTTATATTGGCTTAATTACTAACTTACTACTAAGAACTTTATCAACTAACCTTAAGCAAAATAAAAGTTGATTTATAAATCTAACTTAACTTAACATCTTAATATATAAGAGACATAATTAATAATTTTATCTCACACACACACATTAATACATATAAAACAAAGATATTAATTTCAATATATGCATGCAAAATAATACATTTTAGACCACTAGCAACATAACCACTATAATCATCATGCTCATTCAATTCAATACTTAAGATAAATAAATAAACACATGGAATTTAAATAGAATTGAAATCTAGGTCATTTCAAAAAGTAATAGTGTGTAAGGTATGATATGAATAAAGTTTTATGAGAAAGGTAAATTATAAAAAATAAGTATGGTAGAGTGTAAGAATAAGTAGTAAGAAAAGTAGAAATGGATTAATAGTAATGAATAGTGACAATAATAGTAGATAAGACACATTAATACCTGTAGTAAAGAAAATACACGTAAACAAGCTAGATCTGATTTTTTAGATACCAAAAAATTCTAAAATTGATTTTTTAATCCTTATATTATTACAAGTTTAACAGTGTTGTCAGAATATTTTTACTGTCTAGTGCATTGAAGCATGGTTTTTGAAATCTGATCCTGTTCGGGTCCGAAACGAACTAAATTTTAATGAATATAATATTTTTAAGCTTCACTATATTATTATGGACTATAATCTATGATTTGCTCATTTTTATTGTTCAAGGGTTAAGAGTGCGGGATTGCTGGATCTAAATTCAATAGGTTTATTATAGATTTGTTTACTTTAGGATTATTGTTGACTTCTAGTTTTAGGGTTTAAGCATAAAAGTAGTATAAAATCTAAGGGCTTACAATAGGTTTTTCCTATGACATGAAGTGACATGCTATGAGCTCATAAAAAATGATGAGGAGAATTTATTTTAAATGTTACCTAAGGGTAATAAAAAAATTGTTATTCTGTATATTGTCAAGGGAAATATATAAATAAATATATATATAGCCTAAATCGGTGCGTGCAAATAAGTCTACTACGAACACTAAAAAAATCTGGGAGCACTGGCACTAAACTAAAAAAAAAAAAAAATCTTTCATTTGAAAGACAAATGAAAATATCACACAAATTTTGCAAGAAAAAGTGGAGATGTACTTACTTGAGCAGAATCTGATTGGTGCTAAATTTGAGTAGAAATTGCACAATTTGAGCTCCTATTACTTTAGAAAGCTGGAGGAAAAAATAGCATTGATTTGTGTTTTGTGTAAGAGGGATGAATTAAGGCTTCACTCATTCATAGCATTTTTAGGTTTTTTTTATTAGGGTTTCTATGCAAACGAGGAAGAGGAGTGCATGAACCTGGCAATAGTAATTGAACTAGTCTTTCCTTGCCAATATATTGACTTCATTTCTTAAGGAGATGAGTTCATTGCTTTCATATTAACCATATCTCTTAAAAAGACAAGTACAATTGCTAATGAAAGAAATAGAGATTAATTCTTGTTTACCCATTAATTTTAAAAAAATTACACGAGTACAATTTAGATAAAAATAATTACTCAAATACCATCATTGTATCACATGTTAAAAATGTGATACAATGATTTTTTTTGTATCGAATGTTGAACATGGGATACATATATAAATGATATATGTGTCTTACACTGGCAATACACGCTTATATCACTCATCTAAGATGAGGTACACATTATGGTAAATTGCTGTATGGCATCCTTTATATGTGATACATATGTAAATTTTGCATCTCATATCCATATGTAATATAGTGAAGGTAATTATTTTTTCTAAGTTGCATTTATGTAAGTTTTTTTTCTTCTAGGGATAGTAAACATGTCTTTTACATGGAAGAAACGAGTTCAAATTATCTATTTTTCAGATTAATTTCCTTCTGGTCATATTTTGTAGTCATTTATTAAAATTTTATTTTTAATATCCTTAAACCCTATTTGTTTGTGTCAAAAGCCAATTAATTTTCTATATTTGAAGGAATTTATTTATATCATCTACATGTGTGCCCATATAGTAAATAAATCTCTGGATTTTCATTTCCTTTCATAACCTAGCAAATCTAATATGATATCAGTTGTACATTGCCCCAGAGTAAGATTTTAAATAGCTAGAAATACATATATTTTTAAAATTAGCTTTTAACATTTCATGATGTTTATTAAATAAAATTTTAAAGTAAAAGGTTCAATGATATGCTAATAAAATAGGTTGAGAACCACGATGGAAGATTTATTTGACAAAGAAAATAAAAATGAAGAAATTAATTGATTAAGTGACAGTTTACAAGTACAATAAATAAATTGTGAAAATTGAAACTTGAGAAAACCATACCGGTTAAACTCAAACAAAAATGTGCATGCACATTTGAGTCTGAATAATTTAATATTTCAACTTTCATATTAGCGACGATTTACCTTCCTAATTTAACATGTTTCGCATTAAAGATGGGACTGTTTCTTTAAATCAATCGTAACTGACTAACCCTTTTTATTGTGCTAGAGAAGCAAAAGTTGATTTTTGTATTTGCTGAATATCCAGAAAAGATAGCATTACACTCCGATCTTATCTCCGTTGCATCAAGTATGGCTGAAATGAAACATCCTTATCATGAATTGGGTTGATTTTATGTTCCCCGACAATCTATGTATCCAAAAATAAATGAATGAAACCTAAATTACACGAATAAGACCGTAATCCAATCACATCCGATTTTAATTCTCATCCTTAAGATAACAGGTTTGATTGCTGGCTCTAATGACCATGTTATTATAATGAGGAGGAGAAAAAAAAAGAAGTTATCCATAACTACATTTACATACCATAGAAATGGAAATTGATAAATTATTTCATTGTACTTGCACATTTATTTATGAACTGCTAAAAGACGAATAAAAATCTAAAAACGAAGTCTTACACTAAAGAAACTATTCATTTCAATGTTAGCAGTATGATATTACGGTACTAAATTGTCATTTATAGAACATAAAACAAAATAATTAAATTTAAATAAGGAACTCACTAAGTGGCTTTTTATTCGTCTATATCTATATCGTTAAAACTATGAGAGGTTTTAATTTCGTATCCTTGTTTATTCATTAAAATTATTATATATCCTACAATACTATATAAATTCATTTAAGCTAAATAGTAAGGGTTTTATGAGACGATTTTTTTTTTCCTATAATTAGTAAAAAGACAGTAGCCAAACTCGACTCCTAGACCCATCAAGTCATAGGTCTGGTCTAGGGTAGCTCAAAACCATGGCCTAGTTCACAGCTTGTTGGACCACTAATTTATTTTAAAAAAATTAAAAAACATTGTAAAAGTAATTTTATTTTAAAATATAAAATAGAAAGTAGGAAAAAAATAAATATATATAAATTATTAAATAAAATTCAAATTAGCAATAATAAAGTTATAACTTCAAATAAAATTAGATCAAGTACAATAGTCTCTATTTCATCTACTAAAGAAATTGTTAAAGATATTGTTAAAGATATACATCCATTTATACATATGCAAATCCACTTTTAGTCTTTAGTGGTAAACTTAGCAATATCGAACTACAAAACTCAAGACATAACAAAGTCCCACATTATTAAGAAAAAAATTTACCTTTGGTTTCATGTTTATATAAATCAATTATGTTCATTTTTAAAAACAGTTATTACTTGTGTTAATAACAAAAACACATAAAATGTCGCAAATATGTAATTAATTTTTCCTAAAGATTAGTTTAAACTTTCTTCCTCTTTTCCCTTTTTCTTCTTTTTTTTTTTTATTATGATGATTTGGCTCAATCTAATGGGTTGACAAGTTAGAGGCTTTAAATTACCTCTAACTCGACAACCCATTGGATCTTGGACGAGTCATGACCCATATGATCGAGTTAAGGATTGTGTTTGTCAGCATTGGGTCGGATCTGGTCGAGCAGCGAGTCAAACCCATCTTATGCCCATGCCTAGTTATTGCAACAGGGAAGCAATTTTATAGAAATGGAAGTGTTGCTTCAGCTGAATTCGGTTGAGATGTTCGAATACAAACAATTGGGAAATAGAAATTAGCCGAATTCAGCCAATTTAGCTAATAAACAAAGCAAATGGAGCAATATGATATTTTTGTATATTTTTTTGAGTACTACACTGTAGCTATATATAGATGTAATACAGGTAGTTTGTTGTAACTAATTGCTCTCATCATGTACTATAAAGATTCTAGATATTCTGGCATGTAACAGAAAATGCCATATCAGCATACATAATATAACTGTTTAGTCTATAAAAATATTATACTGGGCTTAATCCTATTATTTAGTAGTTTGTTTTGCTATTCAGATGATGTTGGCGCATGGGCCTAGTCCATCCATCATTAAGCAAGCCCGTCCTCTTTGTTCCTCTGCTTCCTTATCCGAACACGACACGTACTACACAACTTCTTCCCTTTACTTCAGATCTCAATATCTTCTTTAGATTTCGGTCAAGACTTAGGAAACCCTAAGTCAGCGTGCGTACTCCTCCACTTTGAACCTTCCTTCTCCAATCCCTATAGCATTCTCCTCCACTTCAAAATCCCTTGTTCACAAGGGGTGGTTAGGATAACGCAGCTACATGTCGTGGAAGGACTCCCAAGTCGCCTCAAATGGATCTTTGCTTTGCCAAGAGATAAGTACCATGGTTACTATTTTATTTCCTCGTTTAACTAATTTTCGCCCTAATATAGCTTCCGGTTCTAATTCCTCTTCATGTATTAGGTTAGGCAAGCTGGACGAGATGTTGGATCTGGGACCATGGTATGGTTTGAGCTGCGAGACATGAAACGTATGGTGTATTGCTGCATATGGAGGTAGACCTAAACGGTACGCGATTGTTCCAACTCTGGCAAGTACTTTGTGAGGTCCAAAGTATTTTGGTAGAAATTTTTGAACCCTAGACTGTTTTAGTGAATTCTGCTTGTAGGGTTGTAGCTTTAACAAGACTAGGTCTCCTATTTGAAATTTCCTTTCACTCCTCTTTAGATCTTCCACTTGTTTCATTCTCTGTTGTGCGCGCCTTAAATGAAATTTAAGGAGTTTGATCCTGTCTTCCCTGTTTGTCAACATGGAGTCCACAGAGGCGTTCCTTGAGGCGCCTGGAACATAGGGTAGGTGTAGGGGAGGGCTCTAACCATATAGGGCTTCAAATGGGGTAACCTTAGTACTTGTGTGGTAATTTGAGTTGTACCACCTCTCTGCTAAGGAAAGAAATTGGTTCCAGCACTTGGGTTTCTCCCCAGTTACACATCTTAAGTAGGTCTCCAAGCATTTGCTGACCACCTCCGTTTGGCCATCATCTGGGGGTGGTAGGCTGTGGACATGTTGAACTCCACTCCTTGTAATCCAAAAAATTCCTACCATAAAGAACTTATAAAAATTGAGTCACGATCGCAAGTGATCGTTTTGGGCATACCATGGAGTTTATACACATTATCATTGTATACCTGGGCTACTGAGGCAGCATTATAAGGATGTGACATTGATATGAAATATCCATACTTGCTAAGGCGGTTGACAACCACCATAATGACCACTTTACCATTGGATTTAGGTAACCTCAACAAAATCCATGTTGACTTCCTGCCAGCACTCATTGGGAATCTTTAATGGTGATAGGAGACCTGGAGTAGCCACATTTTCAAATTTAAACCTCCGACATATGTCACAATCTCGTACATATTGTCTAACCTCTCTCTTCTGCTTAGGCCAGTAAAAGATCGTGGACAGCCTTTTATATGTTGCTTGAGCACCAGAATGACCTCCTAATGGTCCTCCATGATATAGTTTCAACAATTTCTCCTTAAGTGCTGGTGCTGGTCCCACGACAATCCTTCCCTTCCTCCTCAGCAAACCTTCATCAAAGGAAAAATGGCCTGCTGTACTTCCATCCTTCAACTGAAGTAAGATTCTTCCATATCCCCCATCTAATTCCCAACTGGCTTTGATTTCTTCTAGAATATCAGGTATAGTAGCTTGTACCTGCAAATGATTAAAATGGTTAGTATCACATCTGGAGAGTAAGTCTGCTGCAATGTTGGTGGTCCCACTATTGTACTCAATTTCATAATCGAGTCCAAGTAATTTGGTCAACCACTTTTTGTTGACTTGGGGTGACTAGACGTTGCTTAAGTAAATACTTGAGACTTTGGTGATCAGTTCTGATCATAAAATGTCTTCCCAATAAGTAATGTCGCCACTTCTCGATCGCATACACCAAGGCCAACAGTTCCTTCTCGTACATTGACATTTCTTTTTTGTCTTTGAGCTAGTGTCTTATTGATGAAAGCAATTTGATGCTTGTCTTGCATCAGTACAGCTCCAATTCCTTCTCCGCTTGCATCGTTCAATTACAAAAACCTAGAATAAATCTGGTTGGCTAGGGACTGGTGAATGTACCGGTGCCTGTTTCAACTTCTTAAAAGCTTCTTGTGCTACTATTGCCCCACTTAAATTGATCCTTCTTTAATAGTTGGGTTAGGGATGAGCATTAGCTCCAAAGCCTTGTATGAAGCATCTGTAGTAACCAACTAATCCCAGAAATCCACATAGCTGACGGGAATTTGTGGGAACGGGCCAATGAGTTATTGCTTCAATCTTCTTAGGGTCAGTAGCTAGAGGCGGACAAGTGGGTTTAAACGGGCCAACCCGGCCTGGCCCACTTTGGCCCTGGGTTAAACGGGCCAAAAAATTTTGGCCCCTTTAAAAACGGGCCAGCCCACTTTTTGACCCTTTTAACCCACTTACATATTTTGTGAGTTAAATGGGCCAAGTTGACCCATTTAACTTATTTATGCTAATTAAATAAGATTATATAATAAAAAGAGAGTTTTATAAGGTTATATATATTAATGATTAATTTCATTATTATTTTAATTACTTTTTATATAAAAAGTTTTCTAAAATAACTTATTAGATAATATATTCATTTAAAACAACAATAATATATTTTAAAAATTTTATGGTGCATGTGCATTAATTAGTCATTCTTTGAATTAACACATAAATTTAATCTCAAGTATAAAAATCTCAAGAATAACCTTCATTAATACATATTTATCCTATAATTATTTATTTTATTTTTATAAAAGTAGGTTGGTGGGTCAACCCACTTAACCCGCGGGCAAGCCCACTTTGGCCCGCGGGTTAAGTGGGTTGGGTAAAATTAACCCACTTTTAAACGGGCTAAAAAAAGTTGACCCTAACCCGTTTTTAAAGTGGGTTAAACGGGTTAGCCCGCGGGCCATAGCCCATTTGTCCAGCTCTATCAGTAGCTACCCCACATCTTGTAATTATATGCCCGAGGTATTCTATCTGTTGGACACAAAATGCACACTTGCTTTTCTTCAAGAACAATTGTTTGGCTCTTAGTGTGTTAAACACTATCTTGAGATGCTCCAAATGCTATTCAACACTAGTGCTATAAACTAGTATATCATCGAAAAACACCAAAACAAACTTCCTTAAATATGATCTGAAAATTCCATTCATGAGACCTTGGAATGTCGATGGAGCATTTGTTAAGCCGAAAGGCATAACAAGGAACTCCTAATGACCCTCACAAGTATGAAAAGCCGTTTTGTAAATGTCATTTGGGTGCATCAAAATTTGATGATACCCAGACCTCAGGTTCAATTTTGTAAGAAAACTTGCTCCATGCAGTTCATTGAATAAATCCTCAATGATGGGTATTGGGAATCAATCTTTAACTTTTAGTTTGTTCAAATCTCTGTAATCAACACACATTCTCCAGCTATTATCCTTCTTTTTTATTAGTACAACTGCAGATGCGAAGGGACTATTGCTTGGCCTTATAACTCCACTTGATAACATCTCTTTCATCATCTCCTCAAGGACTGTCTTTTGTATGGCTGAGTACCTATAAGGTCTTAGATTAACTGGAGCAGCTCCATCAATCAAGTGTATACGATGATTACATGCTCTACTAGGGGGTAACTCCTTTGGTTCCTCAAACAAATCATGAAACTCCTCAAGCAGATCAATAACCATGGGGTGTGGTTTTGGAGAAACGCCTTGTTCCTTCTCATTCTCATTCATAATCATCCAACATTGGATACCCCTAGAGCTGGAAGCCTTACTCAGTAGGGTGTTCAAGTCTGTACAAGAGACCAATTCTACTCTTTCACGTATCCCCAGTAAGGTGCAAGTGTTGCCTTGCCAATCAAAGCTCATCCTCATATCCTTAAAATTCCATATTACTGTCCCCAAGGATACTAACCATGGCATTCCCAGAATTAGGTCATAGGAATTCATTGGTATGGTATAAAAATCTACTTGAAAAGTAATACATTGCATCTCCACTGAAATGCTTGTATCACTTGAGTGCTCTGAATCTTAGTACCATTAGCTAAGATCACTGAGATCAGAGTTGAATTTAAATGATGGCACCCCAATTTTCTGGACACTTGGACATCCATGAAGTTGGAGAACTCCCAGTATCTATCAAGACATTGAGTTCTCAATTCTTGTAGGTTCCTTTTACTCTCATACAATGTTCTTTAGGACCATCATTACTAGTCAATGAGTTCAATCGTAACTGAGATAAATCCATCTCTAGTTCCCCCACTAGATCATCAGTTTGACCTTCAAGTTTACCTTCATCCTCTTGTTCTACCGCCAACAGATTTAATCTCTTGTTCTTACATCTATGACCTGGTCTAAACTATTCGTCACATCAGAAACAAATCTTCTTACGCCTTTTTTCCTCCAGTTCCTCAAGGGTTAGTTTCCTTGTGTTTCGATTGAGAGCTGCTCTGTCTGTATTAGTGGAACCAGAACCAAAGTTTGGATAAGTGTTTAAGCTAGGGGTTGGTTTCACAGGTCGGTTGGAACTGGGGTAGTAAGGGGTAGTATATTTGGTGTGTTGGGTGGGATTGTGAGTTTGGGTCTTGAGGGTTTGGAGGTTCTGTTTTGATGATAGGTTAGTGGCTTCTTGCAATTTGGCTAGTGTGTATGCTTGGGTTAGTGTTTTAGGTTGAAACATGCGGATGGGGTATTGGATATCTGGTTTCAATCCACTGAGATAACAGCTGATTAAATGTGATTCTGGTAATTGAACTTGGGTTGACAAGTGTAGGAATTCATCATTAAAGTCTTGTAAAGACTCAGTTTGTTGCAGCTCCTTCAATTCTGACATAGGATCCCCATAACCCCTCTCACTGAACCTATCATTCAATGCCTTGGTTAATTCTTCCCAAGTCAAGGGGTTAGTATCACTCCTAACTCTGACATAAGCACTATACCATTCGTAAGGTTATCATCTAAGTGCATTGAAGCAATTTTCACCTTAAGGTTCTCAAGTTTCATCTAGGATGAAAAACTGTTCAGCCCTTGACACCCAACTTCTAAAACTATCCCCATTAAAAATTGGAAATTCGATCTTAGTGCTCCTGGTAGGTACCTAGTACGTAGACGAACTTCCCATGGAGGATGGTGCAACCGCACTTATATTGTTGTTTCGATAGTTTTGGACCCCTCTATCATTGTGGCTTTTCCTTGTATGTATGATTTTAAGGACTCGATGGTTTGATTTTGCTTATCTATCATTGTTTGCTGATGTTGCAAGGCTTCCGTGAACATCTTGACCCAGGATTCTTGTTTTTCAGACTGTTCCTTGAGCATATCTTCTTGTTCTCTCCGTCTACTCCTTCAAGACAGCTTGCACAGCTTCTTCCATGCGCTTGTAGTCTCTCGTCTCTATTGGCTTGCTCTGATACCAAATGAAATAGGGAAGCTATTTTATAGAAATGGAAGTATTGCTTTAGCTGAATTCGGCTGAGATGTCCGAATACAAACAATTGGGAAATAGAAATTAGCCGAATTCAACCAATTTAGCTAGTAAACAAAGCAAATGGAGCAAAATGACATTTTTGTATATTTTTTTGAGTGCTACACTGTAGCTATATATAGATGTAATACAAGTAGTTTGTTGTAACTAATTGCTCTCATCATGTACTATAAAGATTCTAGATATTCTAGCATGTAACAGAAAATGCCATATCAGCATACATAATATAACTGTTTAGTCTATAAAAATATTATACTGGGCTTAATCCTATTATTTAGTAGTTTGTTTTGCTATTCAGATGATGTTGGCGCATGGGCCTAATCCATCCATCATTAAGCAAGCCCGGTCCTCTTTGTTCCTCTGCTTCCTTATCCGAACACGACACGCACACACCAACTTCTTCCCTTTACTTCAGATCTCACTGTCTTCTTTAGATTTCGGTCAAGACTTAGGAAACCCTAAGTCAGCGTGCGTACTCCTCCACTTCGAACCTTCCTTCTCCAATCCCTATAGCAATTATATTTAAAGAAATATTAATCACAAAAGATTCTTTCATATTTACTTCTTTCTTCTTTAAAGTAAGCTTAATTATATTAAAAAATAGGTTAATTATAAAAAATTGACCTGTGTTTTTGCACTTTTACAAATATATAAGCTATGATATTTTTTTTTTTGACAATTAGGTGATTTGTGATTTTCTCTGTCTTGTTCCATTTAATGTTCTATTAAATTGGTCACATAGACAGCAATTGTCACACGTGTTAACCTTAAAAAAAAGTATACTCCTAGTCTAGGAATCAGTCACTTCTCGGAACTTTCCTGGTTTTACGATTTTGTTCACTATCATGAGCATCGAAATTACGATTTTGTTCTCACCGTTTTCTTCTTTACATAAGCTGAAGATTTTCATTTATTATTACTCTATAGTGATTCCCTCATAGTAGGCATGTGCCTCACACAGGAACACTCTTTGGAGTTCCAATCAGGAAAAGTCATTTTACTCAATAGGGAATTATATAAATACAAGCTTTCAATCACTGTCGGGAATGTTCTCGCATCAGAAAACTTCTCTCTCTTCGTCTTTCTTCCCACTAGGATGTCCTTCATAACATGGCTTGTCCTAGTAAAACAATTTTGGATGTTAAATTGAATAATATCTTCTTAGATTAGGGTTTTTCGGTAAAAATTTCATGCGAAGGAGAATAAAAAAATTAGGAATGGGAATGTTAGGGTTATGGTTCAATCAAAACAAGGGTTTTTGTTTTACATTTGATGAATAAAGGTGAGAGATCGGCTATTTTAGTTTTTTTTTTTTAAGTTAACACATGTAATACGTGTTGTTCAGTTGTTGATTTAACTAAACATTAAATAGAACAAGACGGAAAAAATCAAGAGTCACCTAATTGTCAAAAAAATATCATAGGTCATAGATTTGTAAAAGTGTCAGCTCAATTTTTTTGTAATTAACTCTAAAAAATAACATTCTATTTATACGTTAAATATAGATGAATAACTTACTATTTGAGATTTTTTTTAAGGCTCACTGTAGATACATGTATGCTATATGGGTTTATGTAAATGCCTATTATTTCTGGTTAAAAGAAAAAATAAATATATGAATGCATAAAAACCTATAGAGGGATTTCGTATTTGTTTTTCTTCATTAACTTGATGGCGTGATGATATAAAGAAGAGATTCCAATTAAAATGAAAAGCAAAGGCATGAACTGGCGATCCTGTTTCTTGACAAAAACTAAAATAAATATGTATTATTTATTATAAATATAAGAACTATAAACAAAAATAAACTATAAAGTAAAGAAGAGTTGAAAGTGAATAGAAAGTATTATCCATTTAAATGTATCCGATAAGTCGTTAATGAACACATGTAATAAATATAATTTAAAAACATATTTCATACTTTATATATAGAATTCCTTTAATAGTGCAATCCCATCTCTAAATAGTATGAAACTTTTTTTTAAACTCTACTATTTTAGAGTGTTATTCTAATCCCACATTGTTAATATTTCAAATCAAAAGGATGTACTTGTATATAAATAATTGCACATCCTTAATAGTTTTAAATAAAAATGGGTTAAAGTCTTAAGAGTAATATATTCTTAAAATCAATTTATTTTAAGTTTGAAATTTAATTTTAAATTAAAAAAATTGTTTCATCATTAGCTAAAAGATAAAAAAGAGTGGCAGTTAGGCCTCCAACTGAACCTATGGGTCTACGATGGCCGGATTAATTCTAAGTTCTATATTTTAGGAACCGGATCCTAGAGATGTATATTTTCGTCATCATACAACCCCTTCCTAATTTCATACAAAGTTAAATATAATAAGATTTGTGCCAAATATGACAAAAACTCTAAGACCTTGCAAAATAAATGCTAATAAGTTTCAAATTTTTGATAAAATACATATTCGAGAAAACGGTTCTATAATTTTGTATTGTTAATCAAGGTACATAATAATTAGTTTTAAAGTATATGGTCCTTTATTTTTTTATTATAATAAAAATTAAAGCTTGAGATAGTAAAACTACTCTGTAGGAATTATGCATTTAGCATTATACGTTAAAGTGCAGAAAAAAAAATATATATATATATATATATATATTCTTGTAGTCTTAATATCTACTTATTTTCCTATTTTAACTCCTCTATCTTTCTTTTTTCTTCTTCTATTTGAATTACAACATTTTGAAATTCTTATATTGGTATAAATTTGTATATAATAATTAATATAACAAATTGATGATATTGAATGCATTTATTTACATGATATAATAAAAATAATGTTAAATATATTTAATAATATATAATAATATTTAAATAAAAAAATAAAAAATTATTTAAAATTAAGAAAGCGATTGGAAGAATTGTGCCGCCATAATCACCTCAACCTACTAGGTCAAGGCTAAAGGTAAGTTGATAATGCTCATAATAAATAGAAAATCTAACATATTTGGTAGAATTTTCATTTTTTAGGTTTTGAAAATGTTAATAACTTGAATAGGGAAAAAAAAAAAAGAAATAGTTGAACAGTTAAATAGAATGTAGGTAGACATTGATAACTAAAGGAGTAAAGATATACTTTTTGTATAGGGTCATTTCGGTAATTGAGTTTGAAGCCCAGTTTAATATCAAGGACAGATCTTTTGGGCTAGTGGCAAAGTCAAGAAGATAGGTCCAATAAGGGATATTGTAGGGAGATTCACCTACTAGGTTTAAAATAGGGATTTGCTAAACAGGCTTATTCCACTTTCAACCTTATTCGGTTTTTTCGTGCACGAAAAGTAAACTCCAAAAATATCTTTGTGGGCTTATTTGAATTTTGTTTGACTAAAGTTTGGCTTATATGGAATAAAATATGTCTTAAGACATTTTATATTAAAAAATGGGTTGTTTTCAAAAGGATAATGGGCTACTCTTTATTTTATAAAAGTCCTCATGCCCATTTCCAAGCCCAACCTAATCCACTACTATAGAAAAAAATTTTTAAATAGCAGCCATTATATCTTTTGGAAATGATCCAACAGTGATCAATCACGCTTGATCTCATCCATTCAATCAGATGTCATCCAATTATTGACATCAACCTCTAAAGTCTATAAATAAGATGTTCTCCTTCTTATGGAAGGTGATTCCGTGTATTTTTAAGATTGAAGAAATATGAAAACCTGTTGGAATATCTTTATGAAAGATCAAAGCATTTACCTTGTGAAATACGAGTTGAGAACAATCAAATCCATTTGCTTTGATTTTATGTCACACTCGTGCACTTGATAAACTAGGTTTGCCTACTCCTCCTTCTACACCTTTCCTTATAACATCTTACACGTGTCATTAGTTCAAGACTCCACTCAAGTCGATCCTCATGCCTATTGCACATAAATGGACAATTGCAGCAACCCCACTATACACTTTCTTAAAACAATTGAATGAAATTATTGGATTAAAATCTTCACATAATGTTTTTTCTTTCTTTTCGTAACGGTAAAAGGAGATTCAAATTTCATCAATATCTTCCTTAAATAATATTGAAGGGAAAAAAAAAAAAGCTAAATTAAGGGATTAAGATTGCCATATACCATCACAGCATTTATATCTTACTATTATGCTTGAGCACCATGAAACAAGATTCTCCTGCCTTTTAATGTTCCATGCGAACCTTTTCCCTTATCCCAATTTTCGTTCCCATGTCCCAATTTTCCCTCCACTAGGTTTCCTTTTGATATTATTATTATTATTATTATTATTATATTATTATTATTATTTATTATTATTATATTATATTATAATGAATCAAAGTTTCATAAGTTATTCAAGTTTGACTCAATATGTACTTTAATTTGACCTAAAAATAACTTAAACAAGCTTAAACTCAAGCTACTAAAAAAAATGAGTTAAATTCAAGCTCAAAATCCTTGACCAATTCGTCAAATTGATCTTAAAATTCATGATGTTTTGTTTGTATAGTTTTTGGGATTAATTAAACTCGATTTAAGTTTAAAAATCAATTGAATTTAAAACAATTTAGAATGTTAAGATTATCTTAATATGAATTAAAAAAATATTTTTTAAAGTTAATTTAGATAAATTTAATCAAGAGTTAGGTTCAAATTTGTTTAGTAATATTTTAAGTGAAGTTTAAGTTTGAAATCTTGAACCCCATCGAATTTCATGTTAATTAGAATTTTAAAAGTTTTAGTTGAATTTGAGTTTAAACTCAGCCTTAATACCTTACCAATTATCTCGAGTTGAAATTAAGACTTTTCAAGGAGATCGCTTGCCCTTTTCCTGTGAAATGGAGCTAAATTAATCAAATGGGTTAATGGCAAAAATGGTATATGAACTTTGTAAAAAGACAATTAGGTACTTGAAGTTTTGATTTGAACAATTTGGTACATTAACAAAGATTTTGTTGATTTTTTCATATTTAAAGTTTGGTTTTGAGAATTTTGGTGCATGAACAACGTTTTTGTTGATTTTTTTTAATACCTGAAATAAGTTCAATGACACATAAAAAAAAGTCAACGAAAAGTTTATTCGTGTACCAAAATTATCAAAATCAAATTTTAGATATGAAATAAGTCAATGAAAACTTTGTTTATGTACCAAATTAATTAAAATCAAACTTCAAATACTTAATTGTTATTTTTGCGAAAGTTTAAATACCATTTTTATCATTATCGCTAATCAAATCAACTACTTAGATTTACTAGCAAACAATTCCTTTATGTTGAATCTTTAAAAATAGCTCCACTATTTTATTCGAATTTTTTAAATGAGAATGTGTACCTTTCTATTAAGTGGAATAAGTTTAGTGGATAAATTAGGAAAATTGTAATGCAACCACTCTTTCTGGATAGAGAGGAAAAATAAACTATATTATTCTATTCCTTTTTAAAATATTTTTTCATTTTATTTAAATTTTCAAAAATTATATACTTAATAAAAAATTCTATGGTTGATTCCTCTTTCCTTAAATTGATCGGCCTCATTACTTATTTAAAGCTCTAATTTACATTTAATCATGATTATACCATTAAAATAATTAATATATCAATTATATTTTAATGATTAGATAATTGACTATAACCGTAGAAGTTCTCTATACTTTCTAATGTAGATTACTATATATATGATTTTTTAAAAAGGTAATGCAGAATAAAAAAGAATTAGAAAGTAAATTGTTTTATGTTTCATCTTATGTATCCTACATTTGATTTCATTACTATGTTTAGCTTATTATTAGATTGTTTTTCTTATTTCTATAATTTGATTATATTGATATCTAATTTTATAATAGTGACTCTTTAATTTTCTAAATTTTTAATAATTAATTTCCTGAAATATATTGTATTATTTGTCATGCCTTTTAGTGAACTTGATGCAATATATTTACTTTGTATTCTTCTTATACATAATATCATAGTAATAATTCATAATTTAAGATATGCTTCCAACTCTTTAACTGAGATTATACACTTATCTTGTAATGAAACAAATAATATTTTGAGCAATGCTAAAGTTAATATAAAAAATAAAAATATATATACAAATAAATGTGTTTATTCAAATACCAAAATAAATCACTTGGAAGATCACATATAATGCCTAAATTTCTTGAATGAAAATTTACAATATCAAGTATGAATAGAGTGAAAAGCCATATGAATAAATAACATACCAATAACATAAAATGAAAATTTTATTTATCGACTTTAAATTTTTTTAAACTAATCTTAAAAGTCAAAATTATCAAATATTACATGATTGTTGTATGCATAATAAATAAGAATTAAATTAGCATAGTTTTTATAGAAGAAGACACTCCACTTAAAAATAACAAAAATGCATTAAATTTAAATATGGGGAATTACAAAATATATATCCTAGAATGTGAAAAAAGGAAACTGTAAGTCCTAGAAAATTTCAGTAAATAATTTCAAGATGAACTTCGAAAATAAACCCTAAAAATCACTCCAAATTAAAACCAAACTTCGATAAGTCCTAAATCCCGAACGAATCTAGAAATTTTCGAATCTTGAGAAAAATAAGAATCCTTAAAAACAAAATAAGAACTCAATATACTTCAATTCCCAAAACCACTATGTACAACAAATTCTATATTTAATTCCAACTTATAAAAATCGGGTAATATAGAACCAAAAAAAATTATTAAAAAGTAAATAACGATTAACCTTCGAAAATAAAACTCAATTCAAAAATTCCGAAAACGTTAAAAGATATTAAATACTTACAAAAATAAAATTTAAAATAAATTTCTCAAATTAAATATATTGTATAAACATAATATATCAGTTTCCAAATTGGCAAAGATTTAAACCGGAAAAAAATCACCCGGAAACCCTAACCGGAATACAATAGCTTAAGTTTGGCAATCTAGCGTCCTTAACTCTAGAGGCCGAGGTGTAGTTTAAATATGTAGAATATCTCGTAGTAATATAAGTTTGTTTAAAAATATCAGATTGGTAAATTTTGACCTATTTCGAACCCATTCTGATACAGACTTCGAAAAGCTTGTCCCGGCTCGAGGTATCAAAATATACCACTAGTATTGTTAGACTCGTAATTTCATAAGATTTTCAAATATATCAGTTATATAATTTTTCGGGTTATAAAAGTTACAATTATAACCTTTTATCGTATTTTCATTACTATCAGTAATTAATTAGTCTTTTGCACTATTCACTTTTATTTCATTACATAATTTTATTATTCTTATGAAGCCTTATATTATCAGATAAATATTTTATATATTATAGAAAAATTTTTTTTCTAAAATTTAGTTCGTTTCGGGTCTTTACGGGATTAGATTCTGTTTCAGACCCAATACTAAAAATAAAATAAATTAATTTAATAATTAGAAAATATTTGAAAAATATTTTTATTTTTATAAAATAATTTTTTAGAATTTTTTGGGTTATAAAACTATCATTTATAACCCATATTCGCGTATTTTGATCATACCGGTAACATATTTGTTAAAATACTAAAATAATTCAAATAATTATTTAATTTTAATTATGAAAAATATGCTACAAATATTTGAAATAAATTTTTAATTTTATTTTATTTTATTAAGAAAATACTCTTACAACTAATACTTTTAAGTACACCTTTCACATATCACTTATTTTTCACTTCAATCTTTTTACACTTCATGGCAGATTTTTCTTTCTTTTGGCTGCCATTGTCCTTTAATTTACTCCTATTTTGACTAAAATAAATATATTATACTCCTTCTTGAATAAGCAACACATACACATTTATTACACAATTCAATTTTAAGTCAAATTTCAACAAACCCTCTCTCTCCTCTCCTCTCTAATTCACGTGCAGCACTCACATATTGGCTGCCCTTGTTTTATTTTTTCTTTCTTTCTTTCTTACAATTAATACACTTATTTTCTCTCTCTCTTTCATTTACTCATTTTACCCTTTTTCATTTCTTAACTTTTTGGGAGCTTATCATTTTCTCTCTCTTTTTTCCTCTCTTTTCTTCTTCATTTTGTTCTTGTCTCTTCAAGAAGACAAGCTGCCCCCACTTCTAAAAATTGCTTCCACACGTCATTCTTGAAGATTTTTAAGTAAACTTTCTTCTAAAAGCTTCCATATGATATAAGTAAGATATAGTGAGAGTTTCATGCATCAAATGACCTTCCATAAGCTTAAGAGTTAAGGATGATGATGCCAAAAATGAAACACTCCTCTTCTCCATTATTATTCTTGTATCATTATTATTTTCTTTTTAAAGTTGTTATATTTTGTAGATCTAAATTTTTGTAGCTTTGATTTTCGTTTATGCCATAGATCTTATTATTTGAGTTATTATTTTTGTTATTGCTTATGATTTATACGTGTATTCATCATTCACATGACTACATGGTGTTCATGCACTTATAACTAGTTTAGAAGACTAGATCTAGTTTTTTATTCATACATGCATTAGACTTTTGTTTATGTTCATGAACAACTTGTAATAGCATGATGATATAGTAATGTTTTAAAAAACTCAAGATCTATTTTATTTTCAACAAAAATCATTTTTGAAAATTCGGATGAAAATGGAACCATATTTAGAAAAGTTATTTTTCAACTTCAAAATGTGTATTTTTCATTTAAAATGAAGGGCTTAAGGTATAGACAACATAAATGATGATTTTGATGAGTAAAATTTAGATCTATGAGTTTATAGTTTACTACCATGGATTTCTTTTATGTTTATGCTCATATTAAGTGTAGATCTTGATTTGAACTCAAACAAAAATAGTGAAATTCGTATTTTCAAGACCCCTATTTAAAAACCACTTTTTCAAGTCAAAAATGAAATTTTTACTTAAGATAATGAGGGCCTAATGCATATATAACATCAAAACTTATTTTATATGTTCAAAGATGATTTTCAAAATTAATTTTCAAAACAAAATTTCTATTTTCGGATTTTGGCAATCATATTTAAAAACATGTTTTCCAACTCAAAAAATAAAGTTTTTATTCAAGATATGGAAAGCTCTTAAGATAGATATGTAAGGAATGGATTTTCATAAGTTTAGATAGATTTTATCAAAAGATATGTCCAAAAATAAATTTTGTAAATTCGGATCCCAACCAAGACCAATTTTAAAAACCCATTTTTCAACTTCAAAACAAGACTTTTATTAAAGAAATGGAAGCCTTAAGTGGTAGGTTTGATTAGGAAATGGTTTTTGAAAGATTAAATGAGTTTTACAAAGAAAACAAGCTCAAATGAATTTCTCAAAATTCGGATTTGAAAATAGCCACTATTTAAACACTCATTTCCAAATGCCAAAATGATAATTTTTATAGGAAAATGGAAGTCCTAGGGAATATATGTAGTAAAAACCAAGTTTTGACAAGATAAGAGAAGTTTATCAAAATATAATCCTAGGATAACAAATGGTTTCCAAGAATAGGATAAACAATGTTTTCATTCTTCAAAATTTTGTAAAATTCGTACTTAGGTAAACCACCTATTTAAACATCTACTTTCTAACCCCAAAATGAAGGTTTTTATTGAAATAATGAAGGTGATGGTTATATAGATCATCAAGGTTGAGTTTTGATAAAACAAAGTATGATTTTACAAGAAGAAAAACTATTTTTCTTAAGTCTAGTATAATTCAAAGTTTTGCAAAGTAAAAGTTTTCAAAAAGAATTCTTGGTATTATATGTATACATATAGGTAGATCATCTTCTAATCATCATGACAATAGCTTGTAAGAAATACATATATGTATGATGCATTGTAGAAATAAGGTATGAAAATTGAGTTTATCCAAAATTTGTAAATTCGGATGATTTCAAAACCATGCCTTAAAAACCCATCTATCAACTCCAAAACTTGTGTTTTATATGAAAAATAAGGAGTTTACGTCATAGGTATCATCAATTAATGATTTTGATAAATTAAGATGGGATTTGCTAAGAAAAATATATAGAGCAAGGAGTAAAAATGAAGTAGGAAAAATTTGAGTTGTTGTCGTTTTTAAGAAATTTGTAATAATGGAGTAATGGCATGAAAACTCATATTTTTCAAACTCAAAATAGAAGTCTTATCGAAGAAATGGAGTCCTTAGTGGCTATGTATGGTTGAGCCCTAATTTTCTAAGTATCAAATGATTTTTACTTAAAGGAATCACTCAAAAACAATTTTTACAAAATTCGGATTTTGGAATCAACCTACTTGAAAACATGTTTACAAAGTGTAAAATGGAAATTTTTATGTAGAAATGAAGGTCATAAGTAATAGATATAATGAAGACTCAATTTTAACAAAAATAATTATTTTTCTTAAGAAATAAATCCAAAACAAATGGAAATGATCAAAGTTAGAAAACTAGATTTTTCATAAGTAGTTGTTATTATGGTCTTGCAAAATAAAAAGTTATAAAATTTTTTTTAGCAAAAATCATCAAGATCATGCATACATAAGCTCATCTCATGTCATCATGTTAGGAAATCATCATATTGCATGTATAGCTAATCTATATAGTAGGAACATTTCAAACATTTACAAAACTATTTTTCGGAATTGAAGTTTGCTACTGTTCTGATCTGATCGACTTTTCGAAGCTTCAAAGTTTTCAAAACTTAAATATAATATTAGAATTAGATAGATCTTTCGAAGTAGATAGAAATCGATATATAATTTGCGAGATTCCGAGTTAAAATGACCAAGTTATGGCCGTTTTAAGTTGGAATTCCCGCTTAGGACGAGAATTACAAATTTGATAGTTTGTATGAGATAGTTTTGATTAGTTAAGTGATGAAATACTTATTAGAGTATTTCTTCCTTTTTAGGTGATCCCGAAATGATGATTCCCTACCACCGGATTACTTTTACTAAAAGACCGGTGATCCAATGGCCAAGTGAGTCTTCTTCTTATTTTGTTACCTTGTTTGTGCTTGTAGCTAGTCGCATTAGAAGTATAAGAACAAGATAAAAATTGATATGAATAGGGATGGGATATATGATGAGACTGTGATAAATGTATGCTAAAGAATACTAAAGCATATCGAAACCACGATTTGATTGGATAACTGCACTGTTCATATTATTTTGTTATATGTATGATATTGGTTGGTCACTCTAAAGAATGTATGAATATTTGACCTAAGCAAAAATTAAATTGGTCATGCATCGCATCGGACATATTGCATTTGGTAGCGTGCTACTCCTACGCAGGTCGATCGGTATGGTTCGATGATTTCTCGTTTGGATAACGGGGCCGGTATCAGAGCTCATTCATGGGAACTAAGGCGCATGTGATGCATTCCATGAATGAGCCTAGCCGAGTCGAGTGCTATGAGCCGAGGGCTTGGGGACTAGCAGCGGTTATAGACTTCAATACCATTCCTAACCCAAGATACGGAGGCGTAAATCCGTTCTGTGTGGGTTCCGGATACCCATACATAATTGTTTGCTCATGTGTTTGTTCATGCATAGCATATGATTGATTATAACTTGCTTGTTATGGTACAGAATTAAGGGAATTCTCACTAAGCTAGTGTAGCTTATACCCAATAGATGTTTGAATGAACAGGTTATCTCAAGAATGCTAAGTGGGGACCGAGATGGTTGGAGCCGAGAATGACTTCGGGATTTCGGCAAAGAATAAGAATGTTTGAAGTTATCAGCTAGGTTTTATGATTCGCCTTGTAACAGTTTATGTAGGGAGTCTGTGGATGAATGTAATTGAAGTTTAATGATTTGTATTTTGAAGTATAGTGATTCGTATATGAAGTATAGTGATTTGTATCTGCAGTATAGTGAATGTGTTTCCTTTACATTGTTACTCAAGTGTATAATAGAAAATGTATCTCTCCAATGTGTCTCCTCATGTGTTAGACGCCTTGTACATAGTATGGAAGCCTTCATATGACTGAGACGATCGTTCCTAGACTTTAATATTGTGTATGGCGGATTACCACATTTAAGATACCCTTCGAGGCGTGACGGAAACAAACAAATAAATAAAAATCCCCGAAATGTTGAAGAATTAAATTGCTTCACTCAATGGTGTTTATAAGAAAGTGAAAAAGAAAATGAAACATGAAAATGCAAGAAAGGTGAGACGTCGATGAATGTAAATTGCTCAAAGAATGGAGTAGACTAAACCGTAGTTTAAGAGAGAGAAAACTTACTTATAAAGAGAAAAATATCAGTAATTTATAAAAATTTTATGATTTTATAGCAGTTATAATAGAACCAATCCGATGACATCATTTAATAGTTTGGATCTAATTTAGCCTCGATCAAAATACCTAATTTTTTTTACATAAACTTTCAATAATAAATTTAATAATAATATTATAAATGAGACCATCGCGTGACGAGATTGTAGTTCCTAATAATTTAATGCTTGATTGCAGGAAATTGATAATTGCTTTTGGAAAAAGAGTAAGAGTATAAAAACTTATAATAATAAAGAGTCATGTAATTTATAGATTGAGGCTTAAATTTTCTGTTTCAACTTTATAAGATTTCTTTCTTTCTTCTTTTATTTATGAAAGTTACAATATAGAAAGGTATAAACATAAAAAGATGTAATATGTTATGGAATATAACAATTGAAAAAGTATTGATACAAATTGGGAAAAAAAAATAATCATTGCGGCTTTTGATGGATCTAACCAATTTGTTAATCATCATACAGAATAATTACATATTAAATAAATAACAATAATGCAACAACTAAAGTTATAATAAAAGGAAAATAAAAGAAAGATTCATTGATATTTTTTTTAGGGTCTGTTTGTTTTGGCTTTTTTCCGGCAAATACAGACACTTTTTCAAACTTTTTGCTAACAAATTATTTATCAAGAAATAGATATAGATAAAAAAAAGTTGACAGTTCTTATCAAAAGATCAAATAGAACAAATATAGATAAAATTTAGATACAAATCGAATATATTTACACATATCATTTTAAAAAAAATACAGATACAGATGAAAAACAGACAATCCAAACAGACCATGTTTACTTTGATTAAACAAAAAAAAGTAACCATACCCGTTTGTTGTGGTACCTATATTCTATATAAGTAGGCTGGACGAGAAGAAAGCAAAAAGAAAAGAAATGAAAAGAAAACACACACAGAGTCTCCACTGTTTGAAATCTAAGTAAAAGAAACAGAGTTTTAGCCTTTTTCCGTTTTAATCCGAGCAAACAACAATGTGTGGCACAGAGAATACAATCCGGGCAAACCAGTCTGCCATTCCCAAAGGCACACCCAATAATCCTCCTCCTCTCTCGCCTCACTCCATCGTCAATCTCGACCAGTAAGTCATTTCCAGCCACCGAATAGTTTTCAACGCATACGAAATTTCAAATATAAAATAGAAGAAAAAATTTGCCACAATTTGACTTTAGTGCTTCTCACCTTGAAAGTTCTGATATAGACTTAGGTCTTTATAAACCGTGACAGGATAGATATCTTAGGAATAAGGTTTTTGTTACCTTGGTGGGCGATTCGGTTCATAAAAAAATCCGTCCACAGAAAGATTCTTGTACATCCTACTTATGGGTCATGCTGCATGTCTGTAGTGTGTAAGTTTTTTGAAACAAAAGGGTGGTGGTAGGAGGTTTTTTTTTTTTTTTTTTTTTTTTATTTGGGTTATTAATTATTTTTTGTTTTTTTCATTATTATTTTTATGTTGGTGGCAGTGGTGACCCAACGTTGTTTGAGGAGTATTGGAAGAGTACAGGGGACAAGTGTAGGGTGGTGATTCAAGGGGATGAATTGATGAGTTACTTCAGCAACAAAGGAAGTGTGTGCTGGTTTCTGGAGGTGGAGTTGGAGGCTGCTATCAGGCGGCTTCACCGTGTAGTGGGTAATGCTGTGGTGGAGGACCGCCATATCCTGGTTGGGACAGGTTCCACGCAGCTTCTGCAAGCTGCCCTCTTTGCTCTCTCCGTTGATCGTCAGCCCAAGCCCGTCAGCGTTGTTTGTGCTGCTCCTTTTTACTCCGTGAGTAATTAAATATTTTGTTATATATAATATGTAAGTATTGCCCTTCTTTTAATATTTCCTTTCTGTTTTTTCGATTAGAATTTATTCTCCAAATTGCATGCCATTAACACTGTATAATAAATGCAGAAGTGTTAGGAGAGTAGGAGACCATGTTTTAGCTAGTGAACTCCGTCATCATTTATTTGATCCCACCATTAATTTGTTTTTTTTTTGGTTTGACTCCCCCCCTCTCTCTTTCTCTCTCTGTCACTCTCTTTTAAAATTTATTTTCACAAATCTTAAATGCAGCAATTTTTTTTTTAATTTTTTCATTTAAATGAGGAACCATATTAATGGTTCGAATCATAACTATCTTTCAATTACGTCTATTGCGGCTTTT
Organism: Combretum micranthum; assembly: GCA_024138025.1. Classification (NCBI taxonomy): domain Eukaryota; kingdom Viridiplantae; phylum Streptophyta; class Magnoliopsida; order Myrtales; family Combretaceae; genus Combretum; species Combretum micranthum. The sequence continues at coordinate 156,417 of JAMXBD010000323.1, forward strand.
TTATTTTTTTATGCAAAATATAAGACTTTAAAAAAAAGAGAGAGAGAAAAAAAAATTCAGTGTTAATGAACCGTATTAGCAGTATGAATCATAACGATTTTTATATTTAGATTATATAAATAACTTTCCATCACTATTAACACATAGACGGTCTTTTTAAATGAAGGTTTGAATATTACGATAATGACAGTTCAAACCGTTGCCTGTCTTCAAAATTTGCTTTATATGGGACCATCTTCTATAGGATGAAGCACATGTTTATAAAAATTGTAAAAAAATTTACTTAAATACAAATGGGATAATTTTAATTACAAAATTATCAACTTAAAATGGCAGGTGTAAAATACAACTGTTGATTTAACTCGATAATTGTAAATAAAAGATGTGATTCAACCATGCAAAAGCATATAAGCGTTAATGAATTGCAATTTGTTCTTATACATGAATCGTTCTTATAAATGAATCGCATGTATGTCATATATGCAATTTATGCTTATACATGAGTCACAAGTACTGATGCAATAGTATTTGGTAATTATTTTTTTTAACAAAGTTAATTTAAATAAATCAGTAATAGCGCCATTTCCTACTATAATTTAAATTAGAGAAGCCATTTCAATGCCATTAGCTTTGCATATACAAACGGATATATTATATGTATAATGTGCTTTAGAAAAAAATTCGACAAAACCTGATCGTGAAAAAAAAATTACAAGAATTGTGTTATTGTATCACACGTTGGTTATAAGATACACTTTGGACGTGTATCGCATAATCAATGGGCGATACACGTATAATTATATATATATCGCTCATTGGTCATGTGACATAGGGTGAGACTTGTATCGCACAAGCCTTTAAAATTTTTTTTTCTTAGGTCACTATATCTCTACTTAAAGATGAGATATAAGTATAATATTTGTATCTCCATACCAAGATGCAACATAGCAACAGTAATTTGGTAATTTTTTTATAATTTGTATTTGTGTATTTTTTTTAAAGAACCCTAGATATGTGTTCCACTTAAAGTGTACTGAACAATAATAATATGTGTAATCCCTTTGTGAAAATTGTTTTTGCATTAGTTAAATTCTCTTGACGAAAAAATAATAATCCTCAAATAAATAACTAGAAATACAACTAGTATATGCAGATATTATCATATAATTTTAACAGCAAAGTGAGCATCTGAAACATTTTCTAAAGCTAAAATCCAAATAAAACTGAAAATTAGACATCATCATGGGTCAGTTTTAAATCGAGAACCGACTAATCCGTTACAGGTTCTTGAATCGGGAATCGGCCCGGGGAGGACGGATTCGAACCAGAAAAGGATCTATCGGGTCCTTACGGTTCCACCTCTAAAAACCACATGACACGGTGATTTTAGATTTGTCGGTTCAATAACCTATTGAGAACCAGTAGCACCAATGGTTCTACATCATAAAAATTATTTAAAGAAAAAAAGAAAACAAATATAAAAAAGTAGTAATTAAAAAATAAATATTTAATACTATTTTCACATGAATAATAAAAAAATTATTTTCTATTCACAATATTTAATGTGTTATTATTAATAATACAAGTAATAAATATATTTGAAATCATATATTGTCAAGTTTATGTAGACTTTTAATCAAAGTAGACTTTCTTTCTTTATAACTAAAGAAATGCAAGTGATTGTATATAAATAAATACATTATTGTAGATTTTTTTTAAAGTAATGCTATGAACAATTATTGCTAGGCTTAATGTTATTGCAAGTTAAAAATTTATTTGTATTTTTTTCTTATTTAAATTAAGTAAATTATTTAATTAATATTTTATCTTTTTTATTTCTTGGTTCCTAATTCATCTGGAACCGGAATCGAACCATACGAATTGGTGGTTCCTACAAAACAGGAACTGGATCGGCTCCCACGGGTCTAGTTTCGGTTCCATCATTTTTAGAACCAAAACCCGGCGATTCAGATCTAGCTCCAGACCCGAACCAAACGGTGATAACGCCCACTGAAAACAGTGCGTTTCAGATTACAACTCCAAAATTATGTCGATAGTGACTTAGCTATGTTGGGACAAGCCAGAGAGGATTACTTTGATTTTATTTTGGAACCCATTTTCTGGTTCTTCACTTTTTAGCAATGCGCCACCAAGGCAAAATGCCCGCCCTTTTATTTTTCTCCTCCACTTTGTTTACGAGCGAATGATAGAATATCCCGAAAACAATTGATCAGGTTTGGATGCATCGTTAAAACTTTTAAATTATATCTTTTATTTTTTATTTTTATAACTTTTAGGCTATTACTAAAGTTTCAATCTCATTACTATTTTGGAAGTTTTGAAGTAACTATTTTAGGGTTTTCGCAAGATAAAAGTATACTTTATGAATTTAGAGATCTATTTCTATATAGACAATAGATTTAGGGATGTATTTGAAATAATTTTCATTTATTTATTGTTATAAGTGTCTCGAAGCATTTGCTAGGATCCACTAGAAAGAAATAAAATAAAAGATTCACCTATTCATCAAATAGTTAAAGCGTGAAAGTAGTTTTTTCTTTTTTATTTTCTTAACAAGTGATTGAAATCCATTAAAGATACAATCACTATATTAGGCATGAAAAAGAACACTCGAAAAACTTTTTCCAAGTAGTGCGGTATCTCGTCAACGACAGGTTGTCTTCTTTTATTTTATATTTTTAGTACATTAATTACTGGTTTACGTTACCATTAAGATTGCATCAAATTATCATGAAGAGTTGACACTAAAATGTCCTGTCACAATTATCTTCCTGGGAATTTTTATTATTATTTTGTTTGAAAAAGGGTAGAGTTTAATTGTCCTTTTCCGGTTTTCCTTTTCCTATTCCTTATGATGGCGGGGGTGGTCTTTGAACCCTAGATTTTGTCCCACTACTTTTGTTGTTTTAAGGGTCCGATATCTTGGTCATCATAGCAAAGAGATTTCCAAATTAGATAACGTATTTAGAGAAAAATAAAGCGATGTCAACGGAGGAAAATTTTAGAAACGAGAAGAATCTTAATTGGCTTTACAAGATTATACAGTTTGATACGGCTCAAAATTTGATAACAGTTAAATTAGATGACCCGTTCACATCTTTTCGGTAGTGTTGTCAAGCCTGATGGGATTCCAGTTTAAAACATGACTTAGCTTAGAAATGGTTCGGTTCAATTTTCGGTTCAGCATGGTTTGCCGATTGGCCCTTCACCACCCTACAACTTCGGGTTAAATCCCCGGTGAGGTGTGAAAACAGCCTTGCTTTTAAGCGGTGAAACTTAGAATCATTTTTTAATATCATCATCATTCTATTATTTTTATTTTTTGGCCTTTTTCTTTTAATTGCACAAAACTTGACTAGCGCAATATGAGAATAAATATGACTTCTCCACTGAGCTCGTGAAATACCTTTTTGACCCACCTAGTGTGTAGAATCTCATCTTATCGATTAATAAATGTGTCTAGCCATTGTCGCATTAAGGTTTATAGTAATGGGGTAATTATAGCACACTACTTGAATGTGGGAAAGAAACTTTAATTTATGGCCTAACTAAACTTAAGGGGTCGTAATTATATTATTTAATAGGATCATGGTCTGTTGACCTTTTATAGTAACTTTAAAGGGGAAACCAAAAAATTAAGAACAGAGATAAAGCCAGTTAAGTTGAATCTATATCCTTGGGGGAATGGATATTGGCTTGTTTCGGAAATGCTTAGGGAAGAAACAAGCACAAATACAACATACCAGACAAACTGGACAGACATGTTTCTCAAAACCAACACAGGTTAGGAAGAACAAACATGCATCATGTTAGGCTCTAGGCGTTCTTGGTAACATGGTCACGTGTACTCGGCTCCCCAAAATTAACATTAATAACATATTACATATTTAAATAAAATAAATATATCAGAAAATTTAAGAATTGCACGTTAATAATTGATTAAACTAAACAGTATTGACTCAGTTAGCTAATAAATAGCACATGAATGAATAAATGCTCGATATTGAGTTTTGATTTATTAAGATACCTTTTTCCTTTTCAACCGAATGAAAGCACTACTTCCTCTTTTTTCGTTGAGGCAATCGATTAATTAATTAAATAATTAATCATTTTTCTTTTGCTTTTTCTTTTCCAATTAGAACTAATTTTTCATCCTTTCTTTCAGAAAGGTTCTTCATAAATCAGTATGACAAGAATCCAGCGTATAGAAGTATTTAAAAAAAAAAAAAAAATTCATACATAAAGCACCTCAGAAAAGCATATTCGGAAAAGAGCAAAGATGTACTGGGGTGTACCTACTCCATTCTGTGTATTTGATAAAGTTCTTATATAACCTCATCGTCATCCATACACTAAACCCGTATTCTTTATAATATCCCAAAAAAAAAAAAAAGTATGGAAATAAAGTCTATTTCAGTATACGGCTGCACCTACATATTATATATATATATATATATATATATATTATTCACACTGAAATCATCATGGACCGGTCATATCAGTTATTTATTAGTTTAGATTCATATATAATTATTTATTGGTTTAGATTCGTATATAACTATAATCACAATATTAAAATATTTAATATATCAAAACTGTATTTTTTTAATGGTATGATGATTAATCAAAAGAATGGGACCTAAGACTCAATTGAATAATTAAACCCATCAATTTGAAAAGGACTAGTAATTATTTTTATAAAAAAAAGGGAGAGAGAGAGAGAAAGGGAAAAGATCTTTTAACTTAAATAAGGCTTAAATCCCCACCATGGAAGTGATTAGAATCTGCAAAAAGTTACTCGGGAAACAGAGTTATTTTTGGGTCTTGCGTGTGGTATTATCTTACAAGAACCAATGTGGACCACACATCACGTTACCACCATTTTCAGACAAATATAAAAAACCAAGCACTTTCTTGATGAAGATGAAGATGAACATGCATCATGTTGTGAGCTCACATGCATGCATGTTAGCTTATTATGATGGATGCTAACCCCACTCACCACACAGATCTATTTATTAATTGGTTAGTTTCACAACCCAATCATTCTCAGGACACCTTATCCTAGGAGAAAAAAATTTGAAAAAAAAAAAAAAAACAAAAAAAGAAACAGAAAAGCATCTTCATGTGACCCCTCGATTCCTTTTGATTTGTTTATACTTTCTGTTTGCATCTGAAAAATGGAAGCTAAAGGACTGCACATATTGAAATTCATGTCCTACCTAACAGGCGCCTGGACATTGGTGAAGATACTGAAAAGAAACGTTTCATTGCACTCTAGCATTGATTGCCACTTTAGGAAAAAACAAGTGCAAGCAAAAGTGAACTGTTCTTTTTCTTATTTGACATTTTAAAGAGTGTGCCGTGGGGCACTCAAATCTTTTGCAAGGCTAAAAGGATGGATTAATCATAGTATAATACTTCATTTAATTGGAAACATATGTTTAGAAAATTATCTAAAAGACTAAAGTAAAAGCATTCAGTCATTGCACTGTGTTTGGATTAGCCTAGTGTTATTTAAATGAGGTAAAAAAATCACAGCTTTAGAGGATTTTGCTTGAGTGTTATGCAGAAGTCACAGAGTTCCTGCAATCGGGGCTGTACAGATGGGAGGGTGATGCCTACAGCTATGACCAGAATGGTCCTTATATAGAACTGGTAACATCGCCAAACAACCCGGATGGTTCAATTCGAGAGGCGTGGTGGTGGTGAACCATGGTGATGGGCAGGTGATCCATGACTATGCCTACTACTGGCCGCATTACACACCCATCACTCGTCAAGCTGACCATGACATTATGCTCTTCACCTTTTCCAAATGCACTGGGCATGCTGGTTCCCGCATTGGGTAAGCTAGTCAGATATACAAATGTGCATGAATTCCACTCCAGGATATTGCACATTATAGTACTTGTCTAATTGTTTCTGTCTTTGTTTTCATCTTTTTTAAAGATGGGCCGTGGTCAAGGACAAAGAAGTGGCTAGAAAGATGGTCAAATTCATGGAGGTGAGTTCCATAGGTGTCTCCAAAGAATCAAGCTTCGAGCTGTAAGATCATGGGAACAATCTGTGATGACCGTCAGAATTTGGGTTGCAAAGAATCTGAGAATTTTTTTGAGTATGCAAAGGCTTCATGATCAAAAGATGGGAAAGGCTCAGGGAAACTGTCAAAAAGAGTGAGATCTTCAGTCTTCCAAAATACTCCAGGAGTACTGCATCTTTTCTGCGAGTATGCTGAAACATATCCTGGTAAATGGTCCTAGCTGTTTTCTCAATATCAGTATTTCAGAATTTTTATATGTTTCTTAAGAAATGCTATTAGAAGGAGACATAAAATGATCATTATGATCAATACAGCCGTAGAGTTTAAAGGTCGAATGGTTAGTACTGAAGTTCATAAATAGGTTCTAAAAAGCGAGTTTTCTAACACCGTGTTTTGGTGTCTCTAAACAGCATTTGCTTGGCTGAAGTGCAAGGAGGATATAGACTGTGAGAACTTGTTGCATGCACATAAGATATTGACAAGGGGAGGGAAGCGTTTTGGCGTGAATCCAATTATGCCCGGGTGAGCATGTTGAGTCGGGATGAGGAGTTTGATCTTTTTCTGGAGAGGTTGTCAGCAATCAAAGAAAACATCAGCAATGGAAATCCCTAATACATGTAGACTTAGCCGGGAATAACTTAGTCCATGATATATAGGCCTGAGGATAGTTCAATGTAGTTAATCGTAAATCGGGTGGTTTAGGTACTTTATATATGTCTGAAACATCTATGGTACTTAATTAGCATTAGAAAAGCATATAATGTAGTCAATTATTAGGAAAGCATTCAGAATGCAATTAACAGGAGTCCCTCTCTCTCCCTTTGTCTCTTAATCTGTTGTTTGTTGTGCCTTTAAATGGAGTTCAGCGAAGAGAAATACAGCAAGGGTTGAAGTACTGCCCCCCCTTTAATGTGCGATTTGCTGCTCAACATTCAAGCTCATCCAAATATGTGTTTTATGGGTATTTTTCTCCATAGAATTAAGCAAGAAATTTACTACAAAAATGTACAGCTATGTTGATCTTGCTGATAACTTGATATAGAACGAAGTGCTCTCAAACTACTATTATTCGCTCCGTGATGTATGACTCATTTATCTTCCACTAAATATCCCACTGAAAATTTGGCTGCTCCCTCCTAATGATGCTTCCCACTCTACTGAAGTAACCACTATCTCGGAGAGTTTCACAACAATCTCCCGCATTTCTGGTCTGTCCACTGGATCTTCGCTCAAGCACCATTCAGCTACTTCTGCCAACTGCGCAAGTACAACTTCACAATAACATGAGAGGAGTGCATGTATAGAAAAAAGGTTGTTGCATGAATTTGTATAGCTAACCCTGTAGATGCCATCCATAGGATAGCTGCCCTGGAGGTTTCTATCCACTATGGACTCCAGAGCTATCTCTGGATCTTCTTCTTGGAAAACTCCATCTATCTGCGACGAGGGCAAGGAGTTTCAGGCTGCTTGTTATAGTTGAGATTGCTAAATCTCCACATACTAGTTGGAGGGCAAACAGTTAAATATGAGATTATTAACCTGGACCACGCTAAGTCAGATTTTGGTGGATATAGAATGTTGACTTACAAGAGTGATTAGTGATTTCACTTTACTGGGCTCCGTTTGTCACGAAAAATTGCACGTTGACCAGTTATTAGCTCAGCCAGACCACTCCAAAGGCAAACACGTCAGTCTTGGGAGTGACTTGGAGCACTTTCACGGATCTTGCAACAAGTAAAATAGCAAACTATCAGCTAGTGACAGTTTCCCATATTGGCATTGATATGCAAGTTCAAACTTACTCAGGAGGAAGATATCCTGGTGTTCCAACAAGTCGTGTGGCTATGAGATCTTCGTCATTGGCTCTTCCCACAAGCTTTGCCAGTCCAAAGTCTGCAACCTATATGAAACTTGCTAGCTAGTTTAAGAAAGTGGACTAACTATGGGCAGTATATGTTCTTGTTGGAAATAAGATTGGTCGTCTTCAGAAGATTCACAGCTAACAGGGACTTTATTAAGACTGAAAGCTGCATGTTGGGTCAGGTCTATGACCTTGACGACATCATAAGTGTAAGTTTAAATAAAAACAAAGTATCAACATTCCACCAACATAGATATGCTGAGTAGCCCTTCCTTTATATTCATCTAGTGAGTCTTGTTAAGGCAATGCCCTGGTGCAGCATTTAAGTTAATTTTTCACTAACCTGTAGGTCAGGGATTCAAGATGCAAAAACATTCTTTTTACGAAACATAAGGGTAAGGCTGTATACATTCCGTTATCCTTTTCCTTACCCTACTTTAGCTGTGTTGCACTTTGTATAATAAGTGTATATCTTGTGAGATGGTTATGGATATGATAAAATGATAAGATTGCACCTATATTGCAAGGTGAAGAGTTTATGATACATGAAGATTGAAGGAATGATATTGGTAGAAGTTTGTACGAATATGACTGAAGTACCTTTGCTCTTAGGCCCTCATCAAGTAAAATATTGCTCGTCTTTATATCACGATGCACATAGCGATCCTTTGTGTGATCATGAATGTATTCAAGGCCTTTTGCAGCATCTAATGCTATCCGAGTTCTTGCTGACCAGCCAAGAGGCTGGTGACCTGATTCAGAAATGATTAGTGTGAGGAGCTTGTCAGTGCTGCAACAAACACTAGTATCTCAACTAACTTTTAGAACAACTGAGCTATAAAGTGCCTAATGGATATCCTACATCCGAACAGGTATTTGATGGAAGATAAAACAGGGCAGATTCTTCACTTTCACTGACGGACAGCCAATACAAATTACATTCTTCCGTGGAAGTATCTGAAATACCAGCATTTCTGGTAAATATGAACATGTGTACTGATTATATATTATCATCTCTTCAGTTCTTTTTTTTTTTTTTTCATTAAACGCTCAAATCACATATAAGATGATCTCAAAAACTTGAAACAGATGGTCTCAAACAGGTAAAATAAGGTACCTTTGCTTAAGGGATCATGTAGATGATCGCTGAGTGATCCGTTTGGAACATACTCATAAACCAAGTAGAGATGGTCTTCTCCACAGGCAAAACCAAGGATCTCAACCTAAATCGCATATTTATGGGTTAAACACATTCCTTACATTTTTCTTGAAACCAGAAATGACAGCAGATGAAATGTTAGGACATATTTGCATTACACATTTATGTGATGGATTTTGCACAGGACCTTGAGCTCTGCAAAGAACTCCTTGGACTTACTTGATCTCATCTTCTTTATTGCTACCTCCTGGAGCAACGCCTACCTTAGAAACCAAAGAATTGAGAATGAAAAGAGTAGGAATGTAATGACTGAAGATATTTTACCTTTTCGCCCAACACTCCAAAGTACACACTTCCATAACCACCTTCACGACTTTTTTTTTTCGTGAAAGTCATTGTGGCATCTGCTATTCCTCAAGAGCATATATCATGGGCCGTTCGGTTTCAAAAACTGGCACATCTGCAGAGATAATCTCCCTCATGAGCAGCTGTTTTCCTCTCTTGATAAAGTATTTCCTCATGAAAGTGAGTATCTGTACAAATATATGCACAGCTGCGCAAACTCAAACCCGATATGCAAGATAATGAAAACAATACCTTCCATGTTTTCTTTATTAAGGATGGAAAAGGTTCTATTCACGCTACTCATGCTTTTGGATACATGTTTTGGATCTTCTTCAGTCTGCTGCCCAGCCCTCTTCCGTCTAAGAACGATGCACAATGTAAATGCTGTAATCAACGTTACAGTAGATAAGATGGCAACGGTTATTGTCCACTTGTGACTTGATCCTGATAAAGAACGAAAAAGTTTAAGGAAGAACATTGGTTTCAGGCCATCTGATTCAAATTACTCTTTTCTCACTAGCTCCAAATTCCAAAGCCAAAAAATGAAAAATTCTGCGTCTTGTTCTTACTGTATTAGAAACTTGACTGCAACTAAATGAAATCAAATCATTTTCAGTTGGGATTATTGTGGATGAACCTTCAAAAGAAAGAGTTGGGGAAAAAACAAAAAAACAAAAACCAAAACCAACACATGTGTGGATGATAAAAAGGACAATAACTCGAGAAATAAATATGCAGCATTGGGGAGTCGATCTGTTCTAGCATGAGATTTCATCTGAGGGTGTGTGGAAGTTCATTGTTTAGAAGAGTTCACTCACCTTTCATGTAATCAGGGATTCCCTTAGTCTCCTGGGGCACAAACAACACATCCCCTGCTACTATGAAATTGCTGTTTTCTATTTCATTCATGCTCTGAATCCCATCTATATAAGCAGATAGTGTGGTTGCGATATCTAGTAATGTATCATGCGGCTGAACTGTATACGTCACTACTTTTTTATCAGTATTTGCAACACAGCCGCACAGAAGATATATGGGAAAGGAAGTGTTAGCATTGAAGTTGCTAGTTTCATTTCCAAAACTCCAAGCTTGTCCATTGTATGTCTGACTTGAGACATTAAAAAACGTTTCTCCTTCTTTAACATGGTAAGCTGTATTATAGAAGTAACCAACTGTGCGGAAATGTTTTGGCATGAACAAGGCACGCTGATAAGGTAGTCTTGCTTATTAACATGCTTTATGGGATTGATTTGTGATGGACTTACAGAGTAATTCGAGGCAATTTGTTCAATCGTGAGAGTACCACTGCTGTAATAGAGGGACGCGTTGCATCTTCTTATTTGGTCAGTGCAATTAAAAACACGTTGAGAGTAAGATGCCATAGATGTTGTGATTAAATATGTGAAGAGAATCAAAGAAAAGGAAGGAAATCGCTGAGAGCCATAGATATGAACATGTAAGAAGCAAAGGAACAATACATTGAGATGGAAGAAGTGAGCATCACAGATTCGAATGTCTAGTCTACCATCGTTGTCATTACATGTTTGTCGTTGTTGTAGGAGGAACTTGTTGTTTGGCATGTAACCTTACAATGATGGATGAGCTGTACATAGAGTATTATCCTGAGGTTGTTATTTACAATGTTGCTCTCCCGGAAACAGTTTTCTGTGTTAAATATCATCGCTTGAGATTTTTGCTGGTGTAGTCTCATATGCGGATGTTTTGTCACTGAATTCACAGGATAGAAAAGAAACGCCAAGTGCTTGCAAGAAAGAATTGCTGCAATAATTTTAATGTATTAAATTTTGAGAGATCGGATGGAATTCGAACTCAAGATTTTTTACTCTAATACCATACTATCACTATGGCTAGCAATTCAACCATTTAATTTACAAGTTTATTCTTATCGATGTTGTATGAAATATTATGCTTATATCTTTTAAGTTCAAAATAAGTGCCTATTTTTTGCGGTTAAAACTACTGGGGTCCTGTTATGATGCAGAAATTGCACCATATTTCCACCGTTTATCCTCTGTCAAATGTTTGTCATAAGCTGAGCATGCGATAGTAAATTGCACTACTGCGCAGTTTGTTCTATACGGTCCCATCACCACTTGCCATACAAATATTGGAAATTTCCGTCAAAATGAGGGAGATTCAAATAATGAATGCAGTAGCATCTTTCATCGTTGCCATATGCCCAATCAACACAATGCAGCTTCGGGGGGAGGACAGTGGGCTGCCCTCCTGTGTTTTAGCTGGTGCAACAATTTTTTTCAGATAGTTATTAGTAAGACATTCATATGGCTTTGTTGTTGGATATGTATCTGGAGAAGATCACCAAAGTTAAGGTGGAGCCCTTGGAATACCTAGTTATGCGTAATAGAGTAGTATTAGATCATAGGTTTAAACTTTTATATCAAACTAAATAAAAACAAAAATAAGAATTTTTATCAAATGGCCGTGACTATATTAACATATTCATAAATTTGAATCCCTATGCACACTTGAATTCAGGTTAACACCACAGCCAATATGATATAAATATTGAAGTCGTAGCTATTATATTTATTATATAACACTTCTACTCATAGGTAGGATATTACTTTGATTAAGGCCCATTAATAGAATAACTTAATTTTAACATGGTTGAAATGAGTGTGTAGAAAATTCAAACTCATGACTTATTGCTTTGATATTATGTTCAAGTTAAACTTTTAAATATGATTGTACTGGTAACTTAAGCAACCCGAACTCTATTGATGTAGTGCTTAGGCTTTTAGATCATCATTATAAAAATTAAAGCTAACAATAATTTTTTATTTTACATTTATTAAAAGGGCAAAAAAAAAAAATAATGTATTTTGCAGACACAGCCGGCTACAAAAGAATCTTTCTTACGTGAGAAACAAAGACGTCCAAAGGCAAATATAGTCTGGCCGGCTATGAAAAGCGTCTTTTCTGTGTAGATTCCACTCTTTCATTTCGGCTTTACTAGTGACTTGGTGGCAGCCAACTTGAGTATAGCATGGCAACAAGCTTGTATTAATAAACTTAATAAGCTAAAGTTAAAACTGTTAATATATATTTGGGTTCAAGCTGAGCATTTATACCTATTTATAAGTCAACTTTGATAAAATATGCGATTAGATATTTGAACTTTGAAATTAATCAATTTAGTACCTAAACTTTGAAATTGATTAGTTTGGTATTTAAAATATTTTGAAATAATTTAGTACCCACGGAGGAACTATTAGCGTGCAAAAAAATTATTTTGGGGTACTAAATTGATCAATTTTAAAATTCAAGTATTTAATTGCATGTTTTGTCAAAATTTAGATATAATTTGTAACATTAACCCTTAATAAAATAGATTTGATGAACATGTTCACATATAACACTATTAACTATCTATTTAAACTAATATTCACCCAAGTTCAAACCAAATCAAATGCATGCTAATCGATGGTTTGTAACATGCTATTCTATGGTTTCTAACACACCCATTTAATATTAAGAACGGCACTATTAATTTAGTGATTTCCTTTTTAATGCTTTCTAAGATTCTAAATCAAATCAAATGCATCATACAAATATATAAAGAAGCAACCGGAAGCATTCATTCTACATACGAATCTTTTTTAAGGCATTTTTTATTTGAATCGCACTTTTGACAGTGAAATCACTTGATACTATTTTTTAAAAAACTGAATTTGATTAATGGACTATCGACTATTTTAATTTACGTAAGTTTAATTTGGATACACAGGCCTTAACCAAATGAACAACAATTATTTAAGTTAATCACATAATACTCAAAGTCTAAATGAGCTTAATCAAAATATAAAATATTCTTATAAATAAAAAAAGGTGATGAATTTAGGTTTTTTTTTTTTTTTTTACCATTACAATGAAAATAAAAAATTCAAACCTAATACTTTTTACTTGAAATATCAAAAAAATGCTATTAGGTTATAATATCACTCGCAACGAATTTAGATACTTAAACGGAGGGTTTGGTAAACGAAAACCGATTAGGCTAGAACACAAAAATATCAGCACTAGGCTTAGTTAGATTTCTACAAGTGGCATCTATAGTTACTCGTTCTCGGGCCGAAAGAAGTAGATCCTTTTTCTATAGGGGTTAAAATAATCACAACTTCTGCGTACAACCACAGAAGTTGATCATATCTTACCACAACTGGTGTAATAAAATATATTCTAGTGATATACCCAATGTCTCAAGAATTTAATTCCTTAATTACCTAATGGATGTCACATTCGGCATTGAAGTTGCAAAAAGAGCAATAGACGAATGTCAATTCCTCCTTACAAAGTTGTTGATTAATTGTTTTTTGTTTTTTCTCATCAGCACCAACAAATGACCCATAAAGACACAACCAACCCGCACGTTGGAATTAATGACTTTCTGCAAATTTTGTGTGCAAAAATTACAAGCTCTCATTCATTAAATGTTGGGTTGTTTGTTTATAATCGGCCTCATGAGACTTAGAAGTGGTGTTTGCTTGTTTGGTTGATATGCTCAATAGCATATTATAGTAATTTCGAAGAGTGAACAGACAATTCAGTTGAAATCTGAAATGTTTTCAATGCTTTATTAGGTGTAAGATAGGTGTTGAAATTTAAAAGGTAAATTTTGGGTCTAATTTTTCATAATCTATTCCAATAAAATAGACAGAAGTCTTCACAAATCGGGCCTAAAACAGAGTTACACATTAAATTTTAAAACACAAAATAAAAATAATGAGACCATAGTCATGATTCTTGAACCTATTTTTATAAAGAATTATCAAGATGTGCATTTATTTATGAGTCTATTTGGATTTTTTTTATATTCAATTGTATCATATCTTATATGTACCCGGTCTGTTTGATATGTTTATAAGTAAAAAAGTATGTTTTTCATTTGTATCTATTTTTCACAAACAATCTATTTGAAAACGATAAAAATAAGATACTAAAATACCTAAAAGTGACGAACCAAATCCAACACATTGTATTTGAAATAAACTAAATAAAATAATTTATAAAGGAGGACAAATCAGTAATATTAAATCTAAAAATATCGACATTTTTGTCTAACCAACATATCTTTTAAGAGATAGGTTAGCTGTTGGCAACGTTTATAATCAAACAGTAATCGCCTTCTTCTTCATTTCCTATACATACAAAGCACTCTCACTTTTTCCCTCAACCTACCTCTTCTACTTGAAGAACCACAACAGAAAGCAAAAGTGACAAATTCTTTACGATTCCTTGTTGTTTCAAACAAAGATAAGCCTAAGATTTCAATGTTGACAATGTATTTATGTAAAATAACAATTGATGTAAGTTTAATTCCTAGAGAAATCTTAGAAAGCAAAGATCCTTACGAGATAGACATAAGGAATAGTGAGAGACATGGAGAAGACCTAGAAGGAAAAAAAAAAAAAAAGGTAAAGGACCTTTTCCCATAAATACAATTCTTTGATTGCTCTTTTGTTAAGGAATGTACAGTTTGTTTGATCATCTACTGAGAAACGCATAAATATTGTTCATACTCCATATAAGAAGTGTTTAAAGAAAATGCAAAGGGGTGTAATTACATTTTGAGAATGAAAACCATGAAAATTATATGAAGGAAATATTTATGGAAGTACATGACTAATACATGGCCCTGTGTACTAGGCTGCAAATTGGTCATGTACCTCTCGGTACTTGAAAAGTCATGAATTCCAGAAGTACATGACAAAAGCATGAGCCTGTACATCTAGCCATGTACCTCTTTATGGTAACTATAGTGTTTTCTAGAAATACACAACCCTTTCATGAGCTCGCATATTAGGCTATATGTCTCTCTATGTAATCGGCAAAGAAAGAACTTAGGAAGTGCATGACCTATGCACGAGCTCGTGGACCAAGTTGTGTTCCTCTTTGTGACTCAAACAATTTTTCTCCTTGGAAGTGCACAGCTACATACAGGGCCATGTACTTGGCCGTATAAAAGTACACGACTAGAAACATGCCCATGCAATTTTGCTCATGTACTTTGCTCTTTTAATCCTGATCTTTTAGTTGTTCATCAAAAGTTATGAAATCACGTTTAGTAACTTCCTACAAGAGACGTGTGTATTCTAGAATAATAGAACTTAGCTTTTAGTAATAATAAACATGTCCTCTACAAGTGTAGGTTATGGATAAATATGAAAATAAGTAGTTTTGATGGCTTGATTGAAGTATAAATTAGATTAGAGGATTTAAAGACATCAGTTAAGTCAGGCATTCAAGTATATGTATACCTTATTTGCATTTTATATGCTTATTTATGATAGAAAGAGAAATGAACTAATAAATTATATGGCTCTAACAAAATGTTTGATGCTTGTGTGTGGCTAATAGTAATATGCAAAGAGTATCCACGCTATTATCACATCAATGCAATAATCCTTGTGTGGTGTTGTCCCAAGTGGAGTTGCATCAAAAAAGGATTTGGGTAGATATAGGTTGTGTTGGCATCGTAGTTATTAGGAATGTTGTTATATTTATAATATTTTGACGATAACAAAAATGGTTTAAATATACTACTACAAATCTTAATTATATAAAATTTTTTATCATATTTATCTTAGACTAACATATGGAAAAAGAAGAACAAAAGTGTTATCATTGTAGAACTTTCAGAAGCATGGGTGTATTTCGAAAGTAAAAACAAAAGCTAAACTTTTTATATTTGGAGGAACAAACTATGTTGAAGACCTAGCTTTACGAATTGAATATTATTGGGTATTATGTTCAATTGTTCCACTAATAAGTAGGATATTAATCCAATGGGGACTTAAAATAAAATTCACGAGTTTATTATATAGTTTATTAGGTAGAAAATAATTTGAAGAATAAGTGTTAATTATGGAAATTTCGGGTGATAAATATTTCTTGTAATAAAAAGATTATGTACGCAAGAATTATGAAGCAAATGTCATGCGAGAAGATTGAAAAATAAAAGAAAAATCTCATCTAGCTCATGGAATCTCTTAAAGAAGGAAAGAAATATTCAAGACAAGGAAAGAATTCAAATTTGAATCACCATCTATCTTGCTCAATTTAACAACTATCAAAATGGAATTTTTGGAGAACAACTTGGACTCCTTTTGACATCTTCTTCAATACCTTTTGTAGAAAATTAAGAAAGAATTCAAATAAAATATGCTAGAGATTCAAAAAGGGAAGATATGCAATGGCTGCAATATTATTTCCTACCCGAATTGCTCAAGAAGACCATTGAATTTTGCATTACAAATTGAAGGTTCGACGGGTTCATAACATTGACTTCGGAAAAGAATATAGAAAAGGAATACCAAAAAAAAGCGTGAAAAATACTCTAAGCAATGATTTGGATATTTCTACCGCGTGATAAAGCAAACAAATATTCCAAAAGCGCTTTCAAAAGCTCCTAAGAAGAAAGTTTATTTTGTTTGTACTAAGTAGAGATGAAAATTATTATTGTATATCCTCAAGTCTTGGCTATTTTCACTTATACTTGTAGTGGTTGTATAGAAGCGACAAAGACTACCCTTAGGACTGTGTTTTAGCTTAGATAGAAGCTAAGTGAGGCAATGCGGGTTGTTACATTGCGAAGGATCTAAGATTCTTTGTACTTCATCTTATTGGATTTAGTGAAATAACTAGTAATGACAATTAAGACCCCGACATGGAGCTAGAAGAATGAATTGACTCATAAGATAGAACCACTATACATAGTTAAGCACTCTCTTCTCTCTATATCTCTATATTTATTTAGTTTATGCATTATACTCTAATATAGAATCTGAAACTGACTTAATATATTCAAATTAATAACTTACTAAAAGAGACTATATATAAGTTAAGAAATCAAGAGGGTTCTTCAAATACAAATTTAATAAATTTTTAGACATTATTTTAGAAGATCATTCAAAAACAGGTCTTGAATCAAAATTTGTAAAAAGTTTTCAAAGTAACCAATTCATCCCTCCTTTTGGGAACTTAGCTCTTGGGACTAGTAGAGGGGTACCTAATAACTAATATATATGTATATATATGTATGTATGTATTGTATTTTGATACTAAGTAATCTTTTCGTTGGTAGTTAGGCTAAAATTTACAAATAATCAAATGATTGTTGCATTCATAATGTGAATCTACATGTGAGAATGGTATTACTTGTACAAGTGCATGTGATTATCGATATATCATACTGGGCTCCAACTCATTGTTTTTTATTTTTCAAGTACTATTGACACTCCTATGGCGATTGACTTATCTAGATATGACATGATAGTGAACTATGGGGAAGACGTTAGTGAAGAAGATTACCTTACTAACTACTAAATATATGTGCTTGTTCTTTATATATAGATAGAGACTCTTAATATGGGATATTTATGAGATAGACTTAGGTGTACTTGAGTGTTTTAGTAAGATATGAATCTCGATTGAATAGTTAGTTTGCAACACTAGTTTAATTGATCAACTCTTGATAAGTCTATTTTACTCTATTCTATTCATAGGAATTTAGGCTTAATCTGATACACTTTTGGATAAATTCCTATGAATCTTGTGCTTTTATTGTCTAAATATTCTTTTTCATCTCTTGGAATCCAAAAAAAAGGAAACAAAGTGTTTTGATTAGATTTAGAGCAAAACAACAACAACAACAACTATGCAAAGCAGAACTTGATGAAGCCCTACAAAAGATCCATTGGAGGTAAAACAACAAGGCAATTCGGCCCGTCATGCAGTGAATCAAGCCCTCGACATGACCTTTGACATTTGTATTGAGGTTATCAAACCTTGGACTTCATGATACAACTTTTGTCGTGCCACAATGCGGGGCCTTATATTTACCCCACAATGAAAGCTGGACATAAATCACACTTATAAATAGGAAAGCATAACTTGGGTCGAGCTTAACACTTGAGTTATCCCACAATTGAATCTATACAAGAACTCGAGCTTTTCAGCAAAAGGCCACAGCTTAGATCGAGCCTTGACATCCAAGCAACATTCAAGCGCTTGATCTACCATGCGAAAAGTAACCCTATGAGCTGGCATGTATGAAGCACACATAAAACTAATGAATGAATTTAGTTAGAAAGAATCTACCATATCAGCGAATAAAATCATCATGATTTTTGTGCCTAGTCCTATAAATAAATATGTAAAGGCATGCAATAAATATAAAAATCATCATATGTAGAATATTTTGTAACAAATATCTAATGTAATGTAGTGAGAGAATTCTAGGGTAAAAGAACTATTTCTTCTTGCTTTAGAAATCTCAAAGTTTTCTGGATAAATTCATTATAAACCCGACGTTTGTTTTTCACAGGACTTTGTGCTTATTTTGTAATTTCATATTTAACTCCATATTATTTCTTCAAAAATTTGTGCTTAATGTCTCCATCCATGGAGAAATAACCATTTAATTTAGGGTTTGCGAATCCAAGACCTGATTCATGTGATTTCAAAGTATTTTAATGATTTTCACTAGGTATTGTAACTAGTAGCTAAAACTTAATTTCGTAGGTCTAAATGTGTGGTACACATTTTAGATTCATGTTTGATTTTAACAGAATAGATTGAGTGATCATTCTATTGAATAGATCTAGGCTACTAATAGAGTTGCTCATAATCACCATAAGAGAGGATGGTGAAACTTTTTATGGTTTGTTTTTAAAACTCATTATGTCATGCCCCAATGGGTACCCTAAACGTAATAGTCCACCACACTCAATATTAAAGCTTAAGTATGACAACCTTAGTCATTCCCAGAAACTTCGATATTAAGTGTAAGGCGTGCACTCACAAATTTAGAGGACCATACATGGAATTATGAAGCTTAAGAAGATATAATAACAAATTAAGAAAAGAGGATTCATAATATTCATTTGTTCAAAACAATAGTCTTATAAATCTTAGGAGCATTCCCCAGCCACAAATAACTATAATCTATTACAAGAATATTTCTAGGAAGTCTATATCTTATCCAACAATAAACTTCATCTAGAAATTCCTTAACCAAAAAGGAAAATACCTGGCTGCAGGGTCTACCTGGCCTCAACCACAAATAGGTAAACTGCAAAAGATATCTATAGGGGTATAAGCTAATAGGCTTAGTGAGAACTATTTCCATAAATAAACTTCTTGGGTAATGAAATTCAAACAAATTATTTAAGCAGACAAATGAAATGCAACATACACATGAGCAAACAACGCATATAGTTTTTCGGGAACTATATGTTGAATGGATTTACGACCTCCATCCGTGGTTTGGTGATACGTAACCTCAAAACAAGTAGTTTTAGTTTAAAAAAAATTATGCTTTCGATCAATACCGCCAAGCATATTAAGTTTACTTGATTTGAGCCATGCTTCCGGACTTCTGCCAAGCATTTAATTCCATGTCGCCGAGCAGTCGCTTTCGATCATAACCGCCAAGTGTTGCTTTCGACCTAAGCTACCATCCTTCTCACCCAAGGATAATAACCCAATGCAATGTGACTCACTTCGTGGTATACATGAATCAATTTATTTATGATATCATAGCATCATTATTATCAAATTTAAGGTGATCATAGAATTTCATACAAATTAAGTGTTATACTAACATAAACATTTAATCAATTCCGGCCTCGATATTCTTAGAATTCTTTCAACAAATTTGTCACATACATATCAATTTGAATTTTCTTAATTCTAATGCGACTAAACTACAAGCACAATCAAGTAAAGTACTTTAAGGAAATAAACTCACGATGCCATGTCGACACTTCTCTAAACGAATAAGTCGTTCAAACAATCCACTTAGTCGAAATAATCATCGGGGTATGGGTATCCTTCCTGGGAATCACCTAGTCAAGGAAAATACCCAAAATGAGTATTTCTTGATGACTTTCTTGAATTTTGATAAAACAATATCATAAAAACATCAAAGTTCGTATAAAGAAAGATTCCAATTTAAAATGGCTATAACTTGGTCATTTTAACTTGGAATTGCGTATATTATATACCGATTTCTACATATTCGAAAAGATCTATCCATTTCTAAAACTATTTTTATCAAACTAAATCATTTAAGCTCTGAAACAGTAGTGATTAGATTCACCACGAATTTTCCCTAACCCAAAAGCAATTTGTTTCAAACATTAAATCATTTAAAAATTGTTTGATAAATACTTAGTTATCTATATAGTTGTAAAATTCCTTTTTCATAGATACTTAGCTCATATTTTATCCATGCTCAAGTATTTGTTGTCCAACCATGTTTCTTGGTAAAACAATGTTAATTAAGAGTTTAGAAAACTATAGTTTATAAGAAATCCATTTTGTAAATCCTTTAAAATGAATATTTTGATTTCCTTTGTTTTCAAAGAATTACTTTATGTTTATCTTACTATTTTTCTAAATGACTTTTTGATAAAAAAAAATTTCTTCTTTGCTAAATTCTCAATATTAGTGCTACTTTTCCTATTTATTTTCTTTGACTATTTATTTGAAAAATCTTGATTTTGAAAATTCTCATTTTCGTTTTAAGGGGTTTCCTTATTATGATGTTTTTATGAAAATATTTTTGTACCAAAGTCATCCTCTTTTAAGAAAACAAAGTAATATAAAAATGATTCAAAAAGCTTTTTTAAGAAAAAAGAAAATTTTTAATATTGTAGTGAGTTCTTCTTAAAACTTGGAAAATAATAACTTTACTTTTGTTAAACCATAGAATTTATATTTTATATAAAACCATTCTTAGGTGATAAAATCTCCTTTTTGTTAAGTATTATTAAAGCTTTAAAGATTTGGACAACAATCTTAATGGGCATGATTATGAGAAACAATAACAAGAAAAAATAACATAAATAATAAATAAAGTCAAGTATTGGGAGTCTTAGCTTCTTCAAGGCTCCTGGGACTAAGAAGTAGACTAGTCCCAAAAGAAAGAAATAAAATAAAAGAAAAGAAAGAAAAATTGTTTTGACTTGATGAGGACAAGTGTTAAAACAATAAGAAATAAATAAATTGCAATGAAATAAATAAATAAATTACTTTACATAAAAATAAATAAATTGAAAGTGAGATTATATGCTCTAAATAATATATATGTAGATATAATAATACTTAGTTAGATATAATAACAATAATAATATGAACAATGTAAAATAACAACATAAACATAAATAGATATTCATGAACAAGAACAATACATAAACATAATGTAGCTTCCATAACATTTAGTTTTTGGAAACTCACACCATGGTCATGTAAAGTTACATGACATGAGAAGAAATAACTTATAAAGAAAAGTTTACCTAAAGAGGGTTTTTGAAGTATTATGTGGTAATAGATTTTGTGTATGTAGAAGGTGGTTTGAGATTATTTTAAGAGAGTTTTGAGAGAGAGTTGAGAGGAAAATTTGAGAGAGATTTGGTAGTAAATTTGTGGGTAATAATTGTATGAAAGAAGTGAAAGAGGAGGGGGGTATTTATAGGAAATGAGAAGAGATTTGTTTTGTATTTTTGTTGATTAAGTGAAGTAATAAGTAAGGTAGATATGAAATAAAGTTATGAGAAAGGTAAAAAGTAAAGGTAATAGGTTATGGTGTTGTAAAAGTAGGTTTTAGAAAAAGTAGAGATAAAAGAATAGTGTTGAATAGTAGTGAATAGTGTAATGTAAAGTAGATATGACTAATAAAGTACCAGTAGTAAGAAAATACACGTATAATTGCGATATCTGTTATTTTTACTTACCGAAAAATTATAAAACTGATATTTTTGAAAACTTACATTTTTACATGTTTAACGGTATATCCAGAATATTTTACTATTCCGAACCCCATGATACGTTTTTCAAGAACTATATCCGTTCGGGTTCAAAACGATTTGCGGTTTTACTAATATGATCTTTTTAAGCTTTCTTATGTAATTACGAACTATTTTACATACTAATCTCTTACTTACTTTCTCAGGGTAGCTTATACGGGATTGCCGGACTTAAACCATTTCATCTAACTAGGGTTTTGTTGACTTTAAAGTTTCCGGTTGACTTTCCAATTAGGGTTTAAGCTAAACCGATCCCCAAACTTTAGGGGTTTACACATTAGGTTGGTTTTAATACAAAGGATTCTTAAACTTTATATGAATCTAAATTGCTAATAACTTGTGAAGAGATTCCGGTGGTCTGGTCTAGATCTAGAGTTACTAACCTTAAGACAGGCTTTAACTTACCCTAGTGAATCCGACGGTGCAAATATACTAGTAAACAACTCTATGAATTTGTTGAAAAATCACATAATAAGAACTTGGTGAAGCCATTCCTAAGGCTTTTTCTTGCATTAACAAGTTTATCTTACAATTTACTCTAAAAACATGTGTATATTCATTAACACTACCATAACTTTTGTTTTCATTATGCTCTTATAAATTTTTTTGGCTAGATAATAAATAAAAGTGAGTATGGTAGATGCCAACGATCCCTTGGAAATACGACCTAATATTTTCTATGCTATTTTGTTAGGTGCGCTTACCTAATATTGTTAGTTGCTACCAAAGTTGAATAGAACTTATTAGCTTTATAAATTTTTGAATGCTTCAACTTTGTGTTCTTAAATGTTTTTAAAACCCAACAAACGAACCTAAGTAACTCTATGAGTCATCTAGCCTTCGTGTTGTGTAAGATATTGTAAGATTTGTGGTTATTCATGTAATTACATGTGGAGTAATGTATGGTATGGTCGTTGAGTTGAAGTCAAATTAATAGATTTGTGTTGATGGTATTAAATGTCATTTATTGTTGATATCAACAAGTTCTGAACCTTTGCAGGTCATAGTTAATTTAGACACATGATTGATTGTAAATGTTCTTAAGTTTAGGGCGTTACATTGTTTTAGTTAAAATATTAATAATATGAGACTATAATACACTCTAACAAAGGTTATAAAATAAAAGAAGTATTGTATTTTTGAAAATGAAATTGTTCTAATGGTGCACTCTGCATAAAGTAATTAGATGTGTTTTTTAATTATATTTATTTCTTGTGTTGTTATCGACAACACATTAATATTGTAAATATATAATGGGATAATATCACAAGTGGTATCTGAATTTTGGCAAAATATGCAATTAGATACTTAAACTTTGGAAATAATCAATCTAGTATCTAAACTTTGAAATTGATTAATTTAGTATCTAAAAAACTTTGCAATTAATAAATTTAGTGCTCAAAAGAATTGATGGAGTACTATTAGCATGCACGAAAAAAATTTAGGTACTAAATTTGTCAATTTTAAAGTTTAGATACCAAATTGATCAATTTCAAATTTCAGGTATCTAATTGTATATTTTGTTAAAGTTTAGATACCATTTATGACATTAACCTAGATATAACTAGATATGTCTATTGTCTTGGAAAATAGTCTAAACATTTATTGTTAATTACTTTTTAAAATTTTTGCATTACTTTTTATTTTATATTTATTTAATTATTAAATTTTTTTTTCCTTATGGTTTTTCTCACCTAATCCAAAGGACCATTTAGGTTCACACTTCATAGCCAATGAATAAGCTTAAAACCAATGTTGTCAAAACCGGACCAAGGTTTGATCCATACAAGCTAGGGGCTCAGGAGTCAAACAGGGTTCAACTAGGAGTCGAACTGAGGTCACGGAAAAGTAAAAATATAAGGGATATTTAATTATGAAAGGCTAATATATATGACATTATTCAATTAAATCTATATTTAAATCAAATTCATTAATTAATTATTAAATAAACATGATTTAATGATTATATTTTATAAATTTATAATAGAGTATGAATAAATATTTAAATTTCTAGTTATTTTATTTCTTTTGTTTTTTTTTTTTGTAGGGTCAACCAGGTTAATCCGAGTCTCGCCGGTTCGATGCAAAAACAAGTCTTAAGCGAGACCTAGCTGGTCCGGGCCAGTTTTGACAATAATGCCTAAAACTGAAGATATGCTAGGTTCTAGTTATGGAACCGTTAATTCGGGTCGAGGCAAGTCACAAGTAGGACTTACCCTATGGGGATCGCTAAGATGGATGCAAGTTATACCATCTCTATAGACCATGTTACACTCCAAACCTAAAGTAAAATTGCCTCTGTTGTACACTCGTCCCTAAGCAAAAGTATGTAAGGTCATAATAATTATTAAAAACTACCAAAATCACATAAAATCTCTAATAATGCCCAGAATAACTTTATCCATCAAATTTAAAAACTAAGTAGCGAATAATAATTTGCGGAATGTAATGAAATTATTAAAATAAAACAAAACTTTTCATACGACATAAATTGAATCAGTCTTAGCACCTATCATGGAAAATCATTGTAATCCATGTACTTCATATAGCTAGTTTCAAACACAACACCAATTAATACATTGTATCCCATGTGATTGTACAAATCAATCTTATCATCTTGAAAAAAAATGTTCCTACAAAGCAATAATTATAAATATTGGTACACATTACTGCATATAAGCACATATGATGTCACACCACATGTGACCTGAAATAGCTGATGAAACAAACAACTAATAAAAAAATACGAGTTAATTAAACTATCAATGGGTGAATTGCACCAGAAAGTCCTAACGTTTGGGACTAAGTTCATTTAAGGTCTCAAGGTTTAGAGTGGTTAAAAACAAGTCCCAACATTTGGAGCTAAGTTCATTTATGGTCCCAACGTTTAAAGAAGTAGCTCAATTTGGGTCCCCAAGGACACGTAGCAATAGGAGAAAATATTTAATTAAAACTCATAAGTCTCTTCTCCTATTGACATGTGTCCTTGGTGTGACGATCTCTTGTATACTAGGAGTAGAAGGGGGGATTATTGTAAATATTTTTTTATTTACTTATTTTAATTTTGGTGTTGCCTCCTCACCAATTTTAATGTCTCCTCCTGCAAGAACCACAAAAGCTAATAAAGCTCTTTGTGGGGGTGTGAGTACTCTTCTGGATAGAAGCTCTTACTCACCGGTTGACTACCCACAGTCAATGATATCCCAGTTTACACAAACCCCCACACACACTTTACTGTTGCCTATACATGAGATTAATAAAGTGTGATTCATTTTCAGATCGATTCTTGCCCACGTCCCTTTTTACTTGTTGCTAGTTACTTACTGTTGCCTACGTTTGTTGCTTACAGATATTGATATTGATCGCTAATTGATTATTGCTGCGTTAGGCTTGCTTACTACTACTCGGGTAGGACAGTAAGCGCCGCACGGTCTCATTGTGCTAGTGAAAAGTCTAGGACCGTGACACTTGGGGACCCAAATTGACTCACTTCTTCAAACATTGAGATTTTAAATGAACTTACCACTAAACTTTAAGACTTCTGTTTAACCACTTGAAACGTTGAGACCTTAAATAAACATATCCCAAAACACTGGGACCTTCTAGTGTAATTTACCAAATTATCAATAGTCATAACCTTATATGTAAATCATTAGAATCAAACCTTAATAAACCATTTTCAAAAACATGAATCTATTTGCATCTAGCAAACAAATTTGTCACAAATGGTGGATCTAAAGATCCTAAGGTCCCATTATATTTTGCTACAAACAATATATATGAGGATCCGAAGAATTCACGTATTTTGTCTTTAACAATGGATCCAAAGATCCTAAGGATTCATTATTTTGCCACATAATGATGAATTTAAAGATCATAAGACCTCATTATACTTTACCACTAATAACTAATTTATTGATTACAAGAAATCTTTATGTCATGAATCCAAAGAATCTAAGAACTCACAGCCACGATAAAAGAATTGCAAGATCTAAGAACTCTCATAAAAAACCAAGGAACATCTTATGCAGGATCAGAAAACAAGAAATGGTGCGAGTTTTAAGAAACTATATGAAAAACATGGGTTTATACAGCTGTGAAGATTTTTGTAGATAACACTTTCATACCAACACAGACAATGTATTTAATAACATTAAGTTAAATATCATTAAATAATTCTAATCCTATCATACACAAATAATAAGTAACAATCTCATACTTACGAGGCTGTTTACATAGGGGTAACAAAGGGAGATAGAATAATCATTCCTAGAATACACTCTATTGCCGTGTTTACTTGTAAAGTGGATTGGGAATTTTCATTCCTAGTAACTACTCTATTCTTCCTATAGAGGGAGAAGTTAAACCCACATGTTTAGTAGATTTTTTTATTTTCTCTCTAATGGGAATAGAAAATTGAATAGCATGACCATTTTACCCCTATCTAGTTTACAAATTTATGGAATTATCCACATAAGAAATATATATAAAATTATATTTACGTACAATTAACTTATTTGCCATATTTATAACATATATACATATATATAAACAACATTTATAGACTTTATAGCATGTTGAAACAAATATATATATAACACAAATTATATACAATCTATTGGTTATATACGTCATAATGAAATTGTTACATGAAATAAACATGTTATATATGTGCATGTAAGGTCATGCAATATATATTATTTATATGACACTAGTGTAGATTATATAAATATATATAACTTATAGTATATATATATAATATAAATTACGTATAATGTATATTATAATATATATCACATAACATATACAACGGAGATTTATAATATATACATGTAGGCACATAATATATCTATATGTATTTTTTTTAATCTACATGTTATAAATATACAGTCTATTATATATATGCTATAATCCATTTGTTACATAAAATGAATTAGTTATATATGTGTGTGCATGTTCTAATATATAGATAATATATGGTAAATTATATAGTTCTATATTACAGCATTGAATGTATAAATAACATATAATACTATATAAGTTATACATGCTATGAATATATAACATATATACTATCTATAAAATATGAAGTATGTATAATATTATTATATCGATATGTATAAAACAGACATTTAATATATAATCTATATTAAATTGTAAATTATATAAATAAAATTAATAGATTGTATAAATACATATATATATATATATATATAAATTGCAATGTATATATAAAATATAAATGACCTATAACATTTATCATAACCTCCATATATATTAAATAGCACATATAACAAATAGTTATAACTTATAAAAATATAAATTGCACATAATATATATTTTATTGATATGGATGTGACTAAAATAATCTATTGTTATATATATATATATAGGGTTAATGTCAAATTTGGTACTTAAACTTTGCTCGAAAATTCAATTAGGTACCTAAATGTCGAAGATTTCAATTTCATGCTTAAACCCAACCCTTTTAAGGCTACTCGAATTGGCTTATAGATCCTTAAGTCTTTTCTTCTCTTGTCTTTTTTGTGCTCTAATTTTACATTATATACAAGACTAAAGGATAAGAACTTTTTGATGTGGGACTTTCGAAACAGAGTGACCACCAATTTTATTGTGCTCATCCACTGGATACTCAGGTACAGATGGCTAATTGGAAAAGAATTATGACATTTAAAAAAAAAAAAACAAGAGAGAAACATTATCATAACTACAAGAAGAATTTACAGTGCACCAAGTTTCATTCATGCTTAACTAGGAAAAACTAGACTAAAACACACCCGGACATTCGAAGCTTTGACATGCTGATTAATAATGACTTGACAGTACCAAATGAACTACAAACAATATTCCATTAATCTCAACACCATGACCATTATGCATGTCTAGTTCATTTTACTATAATAATATTTAAAATAATTAGAATCGTGGACATGCGACAATAAATGTGTCAAGTTCATTTCGTTATAGAGGATGTCCAACGGGCGTGATCAGCATCGTGGACATGTGGCAACGAGCATTAAAGAGGCTGATGAGGAAAGGGTAAAACATCACAAATACCTGTCGCCTCGCATGCATTGGATCCTCGATGAAGATGGTCTAAAGTATCGAGGAAAATAACTAGGCTTTCAAGATGTCTTGGTATTGTTCATGTCTTCATGCTCTGTTTTTAGGATAAAAAACAGAGCAAAAACCAAACAAGCTTACATAGCTTTTTAATCGTTAAAGAATAAAATTTATTCTTTTTTTCTGTAACTTTAATATATGTACATAAGAAAAAGCATGTCATAAATATACATTGTGCTTAAGTATTTATATATTTATAAAAATCATCATATACAACCCTTTATTTATATAAAACATACACTGAGAAAGGAGAAAAGCAACACATTTTTTTATATGCCTGTGAGAATAATCTATTTAGAGCATGCAATCAATGACTCAATGAAATACTTTTTTTTTTTTTCATGTGTTTTCCATATAACAGGTTGTTGACTTATTCGCATACAATCAATGAGATGAAAGGAAGATATCATTCTTTTTATTTGTTATGCTTGTTAAAACATGTAATAAAAGATAGGAAAACCGGCATTGAATGCTAGTACTGACTGGATCCTATGAAGCTAACAAAGTTATCAAGATGTGCTTGCCACTTGATAACGGACGGGCACTGGAACTTCAGAGCGTGGTGATAGAAAGCACTTCCTCCGTTGAATTCTTCACAGGATAAATGGTTCGACAACAGGATTTTCAAAGAATAGGATCGTGTAGTGTTGTTGGAGATTTGGATGGTACGCGATATTTTTCAAAAACCAAATTATTTCACTTGCCCTTTCAAAGTCAAACCCTTGCCTCCTATATAGTTTCAATTTTCTGGTTTATAAAGCTATTATGAGCTTGAGTTGAAGCTTTATCTTGCATGCAAAATGTGAAAACTGAAACTTCTATATATAATCAAGTCCAAAAGTAGTGATTGAAAAGTATTGAATCGGTCGAAGACTTAGGGACAAAAAGCTAATGTGGGCTCTTGGCCCAAAAGGTTTGAAAACTATTTAAATTTCTTTTAAATAAATAAATAACATAACAATACTAATTATTATAAAATAAAATAAAATTATAACGAAAAGAGAAATAAAATTAAAAAATTTTCATGTTAGAATCAAAATAAGATTAAAAGATAATAATATACCACGTTAGATGACATGCGTTAAGTCGTGGTTAGTTCATACATTCACATCAGCAATAGTGAAATACCTCAAGTTTTCTTTAATTTAAGTAAGAAGTGGTTTAATTAAATTGAATAATGGATAATCAATTTTGAACTTGTTTTTAAAATTAGTTTGAAATTTAGACTTGGAAAGGTTTAAATAAATCAATTAGATTAAATTGATAGACATAAGCAAATTAATAGATGGATCTAGATGAACTTGAGAATTCAAACTTTTCTTCTTCTTTTTTTATTCATTTGCTTCACTCATTATTTCTTGAGCCAATTTTTTTTTCTTATAACTATTGAAGTTTAAATTCTATTCCTTATAGTTTGATTATTTGTTCTATTTATCTTTTCCAACAAATTAAATGGTCTTATCACCTTAACAAATTTTCAATTTGAACCACTTTTCTTTCAACTTTTAATTGAATTCAATTTATTAAGTTTAAATTCCTAAATTTCAAAAGACCCTATTTAGCTATTTTCCACCAAATTCTGCTTTCTCAATGTCTTTAAATTATAAAATTGATTTCTTATTTAAAGGTATTAGTTCATATGTCTTAAATTCTCAGATTCAAATTAAATATCAAAATTGATTTAGATAATTACTCAAATTAATTAAAGTAAATGAATTTAAACTAAAATTGAGGATTTTAAATACTCTTTTTAAATTATCTATTTACTTTAATCACTTTTGAAGGAGTTAGGTTATTAAATATTTCCTAATCCTTTATTTAAATTTCTTTCTTTTCAATTTCAATTCCCTGAATCTCCAAACATGTAATTTAATCGTTTATTGAATTTCCAAAACCTTGAATCTTAGTTTGATTTCCATTTCTTAAATTTTCATAAGTTTTGAATTCATTTATTTCCTTAAAAATGTCAGATCTTATACCAAGACTTGAACTAAATACTAATTTCTTACAAATTGATCTTCTAAATTAGATTTGTAATTCAAGTACTTAATTTCTATTCTACAAATTTTCGGATTAATTTATAATTATTTTCGATACTTAAGAAAATTGTCTGAAAAGTTTAAGCTCTAATTCCCTATTAATAAATATCTCTAATTTTATCTATTTATATTCTTTTTCCATTTGACTTCGCTACCTTAATCTTCTTTTGTTTTTTCCCTATTTGGTTCTTCAACTTCTCCTTGTTCTTCTCTCCATTTCTTTTTCTTTTTCAAATCCCACTCTAAAATCTCAAGTTCAAAGAAATTAAAGAAGAAAATAAAGATGGAAAGTAGAGATCAAGCAAGGAGGAGCTATATTAACTCTAAGAAGTAGTGATAATGAAGTTCTTAATGTTTGGGTTTTTCTTAAAACAAGTAAGTTGTTGATTCTTGTTTGATTATTGAATATACATGTATATGTGGAGTTGTTTTCTTTATCTTGGTTGTTGTTTATGCATGATATTAATATGTTGATGCTAGAATTAAGTTGAGATGTGGAGAAGATGATGAATAGTAGATGTAGGGTTGATGAAGTGGATTTGATGAAGTGATTGAAGGTGTTTGATGTTGTAAAATGAGTAGAGAAGTGTTAGAAGTCATGTTAATGAGTAGTATGCTGTTTTTATGATGTTTGGATTTGAGTAGGATGAGTATAAGTTGATAAAATAAAGAAAGAAAAACATGGGAGTTCATAATGTGTTATAATTTGACAATTACGAGCGTGATTATGCCCTTGCAGGACTCGGATTAGATGATTTTTGAAAGTCACGGGCGTGATTATGCCCTTACAGGACTCGGGTTAGATGATTTTTGAAAGTCACGGGCGTGATTCCACCCTTACTAGCCTTCGAACTTGATGTTTTTAAAAATCAGGAGCATGACACGGCCCTTATTGGCTTTTGATTTTGGTGTTTTCAAAAATCATGGCCGTGACTCTGCCTTTACTAGCCTTTAGTTACTGTATTTTTATCATAATTTTCCATCTAAACTCGGATTGAGGTGATTCAAAAGGATATAGAAAGCTTAAAAAGAGATATACAACTTTTATATTTTAAGTTTTTACAAATTTTAAAAGTATCAAGGTCTAAATTTAGTTTGATTCTAACTACTACATATTCCAAACAAAGTTGAAAACTTGTGTTTGCTTATTAAATATATGTAGTTAAGTATAAAATGAACTTAGCTAATAAACCTAGGTTCAAATTGACTAAATGAACTTGAATGACTTAAAATGAATTGGATTGATTACATTTAATCAACTTAGTTAAGATTAAGTCAACATAGACTTAAGTTAATATGAATCTTAGATATAAAATGAACTTAGTTAATCAATTTAAGTTCAACTTGACTAAATAAACTTTAGTAAGCTAAAATGAATTAGATTGATTAAATTTAATTAAAATGACTTAGTAATGGGATTAAATGATTATTGCTAATTAATTTGGCTAGGATTTAATTGAAATAAGTAAATAGTTAATAATTAACTTAAGTTAAAGAGTTAGGTGAACCCGTGAATAACATGGTGAATATGTTGTTTCAAATGTATGCTTATTTGATAAATGAGTCTTTTTGAATACGATTTGTTGATGCTTTTGTAATAAGAGACTATAAAAAAAGAGAAAGGAAATACTTTGATAGACAATGAGGAACCGTCCGTATCTTGGTAGGACAATTTTCACAACCATGGTAGGGTTCTTACTTGATGTTTGATCAAATAGGATTTTAAAATGAATTTAATTCCTTGAATAGATGTTTGCATTAGATATATCCTCATTTTAGCTCTAGCCAACCTTCTTTTTCTATTTGAATTTCTTATATGAAGGATGATGATGATTTGATGCTCGTGATGATGTTAATAATGGTGATGTCGATGGGGATGATAAGTTGGGTTCTTAGAAGATTTCTATGGCTTAGCTTGGATGTCAGGTAGGTAACAATGACTTCATCACCCTGTTTGTGATTGTAACTTAGTTGTACCTATAACATGATAAAACATAACTAGCTATGTGTGGGGATGAGGTAATTGTGTGCGATTAATGATTGTATTGTTTGATAAAATTAATAGTGAAAGTGATAACATATTGCTTGTAATGGGTGTATTGTAGTTATTGATGACTATCTGTTAAATGATTGGTCACCTAATAAGAGGACTTAATACTATATGGTCATTTAATTAAATGAACATGCATTGCATAATATCATGCTTGCATTAGCATGGTATTCATGTCACGTGCGAACATGTCGATTCTATGATAATCCTAAGCAAAGTCAGCGGATTTGTTTCTCCAATTGGATACCATAGGGATGTCAGTATCTCAGGAACTAGAAAGGCATCAAAGGACGTCGCCTGTATGGGTATTGGCTATGGAATGTTAGTACTTAGGGAGCTTCTGTGGTTCTAAGGGATCTGGAGAGTATATTGGCGGTATAAATGTTTCAAATCATGTACAAAATGAGTTTAAGATGAAGTCCTCACTCCTTAGATTTTCTACGGAAAAGTTAGAGGCTATGTTTGATTAAACAAGTTTCAAAGAAAATGCTCCCTCCTTAGCTATGTCTAAGGAGAAGTTAGAGGTTATTTTTCAATAAAATATATTTCAAAGTGAAATTCTCCATCCTTGGTTATATCTAAGAAGCAGTTGGAGGTTACATTTGTTATATATAATGGTTTTATGCTGAGAAAGTTGTGTGCTAAAGGTTCTAGATGAGAAGACACTCCCTTCCTTCGTTCATAGTTCTCTTAGGTATGAATGACTTGAGTTAGTCCTTCAACCCCCAAGAGGGGTGTAAACCTCCATTGGTTTGGATTCTGGTCATCCAAACTATGCATATCATATGGTTGAGAGTGGCACTGCATTTGTTTGTTAATAAAAATTTGTTTGTTGTGTGATTTAGTCTTGTTATTCACTGAGCTTTAGAGAAGCTCACGTCCCCATAGTTTTGTGCAGGTGTATCTTAGGATGGGAGTGGGCTAAGAGAGTGTGAAGACCCCAGAGATTTGAAGATTAGTTTAGAATAGAATTTATATGTCTTGTAACTAAGTTATTTGTTTTGTATTGTTTGTGATAAGCTCAGAATAGATTGGTTAGATCAGAAATAGCTTAAAGCTTAGTGATACATATATGATCTTTTCTCTTTTACTGTTTGGTAGAGGATATCGAGTCTATGGTTCTAGTGGACTTTAGAAATTTCTATTTCCTTAGATATAAATGTTTTTGCAAATTAAAACTTGTATAGAATATATATTAAGTAGAGTTTTGGATATCAAGTCTCTATGGTTCTGGTGGACTTTAGAAATTTGTATTTCCTTAGATATATAAATGTTTTTACAAATTAAAACTTGTATAGAATATATATTAAGTAGAGTTTTGCAAAACTCTAACTTGCAAAACCGTTTTCATATCTTGGATGCATACTTGATATGATTACTACAGGTTTTCCTCCTAAGCCCCATTTTGGGGTGTGACAAATGGAGTTAACACCATCAACGGAGGTATCGAAAATGGCCTCGAAAAGTTTGCTCAGGTACTTAAATTGAACTTTTCAAAGTTCATATACCTAATTGAATTTTCAGGCAAAGTTCAAGTAGACTCGATCATTCTTAACCCATTCTTAGTAGAATAGGTGCTTTAATCTTTCTTAAAGATGTTTTAGTAGATTATCTTCATTGCTCTCAATCTTAACAATCTATAGAATCCCCCAAATAAGAGGAGAAGCTTCTTATTTATAGATGTTGGAGGTTGATAATAGCTGTTTGATGGCTTCTAGATGAATGGTTGAGATTAAGTATTACTAGTGACCATTAGATCATTTTATAATGATCCAATGGCTGATATTGAAGCCTCCTTTTCTTATAGTA
The DNA here is from genome assembly GCA_024138025.1 of Combretum micranthum. Classification (NCBI taxonomy): domain Eukaryota; kingdom Viridiplantae; phylum Streptophyta; class Magnoliopsida; order Myrtales; family Combretaceae; genus Combretum; species Combretum micranthum. The sequence goes on from JAMXBD010000323.1 coordinate 190,739, forward strand.
ATGGGTTGGGATGGAAATGGGCTTAATGACTTTTATTATGTAAAAAAGTCCATTTTCAATATAAAAAAGATGAAGGTTTGTTTTAGTCCACATCAACCATATTTTAATTAAACAAAGCCCAAAAAAACGTAGGAAGATATTTTTGGAATCTACTTTTTACGCATGTGAAATCCGAATAAGATCGAGAGCAGATTAAATCGGTTCTACAATCCCTGTTCTGAGCCTACCAAGCCAAGTTTCTCTATGATATCCCTTATTAGACTTAGTCTTCTAACCTTGTCGCTAGCTTAAAAGACCAGCCCGTGGCATTAAATTGGACCAAAAACCTAATTACTGAAATGACCCTCTACATTTTGCTCTCTGGCTAAACTTTAAGCAAAACCATAAAGGGTGTTTTAGGCATTTATGTCATGCCCCAAAAGGGTACTCCAAACGTGGCAGTTCGCTACATACGGTATTAAAGCTCAAAAATGACTTCCCGAAGTCGTGCGAAAGCTTTGGCAGCATATGTAAGGCATCTATCACAACAATAGGAGACGCTGATGGGATATGTAGTTCGAGAAAGTAAATATATCATATAAGAAATCCAAATAAATATTTAACTTCAAAATTATATGAATATGGTCCTTAGGGGCATTCCTCCAATAAATCTTCAAAGATCAAATTATAATCTTAGTCTTACACAAAAAGAAACAATAATAAAACCAAAAAGATTTTAAAGGAAATCTATTCTAAGATTTTCAAAAAGATTTCCTCCAAAAGCTTCCCAAAAACATAATTCCACCTGGATATATAGAGTCCTCGAGCAAAAGAGATATCTGTCTTATGTCAACCAAAGTCAATTGGGGTGTAAGCTCAACTAACTTAGAGAGAATATTCCTGGATTAATGTACTTATATCAGGAAAATCAAACAAGTTATTAGAAAGGAATATGAAATGCATCAAACACGTGAGCAAACAATACATATGATCTACCGAAAATCATATGTTTGAATGGATTTACCCCTCCATTCGAGGTTAGGTGTTTCTGGCTTTTTAAAACCCATCTTTGAAATCCGGTTATGTAGTTTATTTCAGGCTCCTAATTGCTCTATCCTGAAATAGTTCTTTTGGGCTGCGAACTCCGCTACTATACCCTTGTCCCATTTAGCATAGTAAACAATGAAGTAAGACTCACTACGTGATATGCATGAATCAATTAATATAACTCTTAATATGTGATTAAGGTAATTTAAAAGCGATTATAGAACTTACAGACACTCCATTATGATAATAAAGAACAATTTAATTAACAATAATTCATGTCTCGATATGCTTAGTATATTTTCAACCAATATTAACATGCATATTCCATTTTCATCTTTTTCCTACTTGTAATGCCTCTAGCTATAAGCACAAATAAGTATGTAAAAGTAGGAGATAAACTCACTCGGCCATCAATGCCAAAATTCTTTACTCGTAATAGTCCTCCGAATATGGATCCTCCAAAGCTTCGTGACCTAAATAAAATAAATACCTACAATAAGTATTTAATGGAAGTTCTACTTGAACTTTCTAATTCTATTATAGTATTTGCATTAAAATTAGGATATAAAGATATTCCAACTTAAAATGACCATAACTTGCTCATTTAACTTGGAATTTCGCATATTATATATTGTTTTCTACCTACTCGAAAAAATCTATCTATTTTTAAGATTATTTTTAACATTAAAAGCCATTTGGGTTCGTAAACGAGTTGGTACAAATTCCACACGAAAATCCCATCCTTTAAAAACTCAATTTTCTAAGTTTTACTTCACCCCAAAATACTATATCAAGCACATAAATATTTATATAGTTGAAAGACCCTCTTAAAATAAATATGTATGCTCATATTATATGTATGACTCTAGCAGTGTTGTTCCATTAACGATTTTCCTGAAACAATTTGTTTTATAAGTTTGAAAATTGAAGTTCACAAAAATCCTTTTAAGTCGTTGTAAGGAAAACTAAAATTCCTAAGTTACTATAATTGAGTGCTTTCCATATCATCACTATATTTTCTTAACCTTTCAAAAATAAATTTACTTTTGAAATTTTGGCTCTTTAAGTTATCTATAACCTTTATTTCTTAAGTAAACTCTTAACTAGTAAGTTAGTTTTTAGCTTTGTCATGCCCCAAAAGGTACCCTAAATGTTGCACTCCGCCACATACGGTATTAAAACTTAAGAATAACTTCTCGAAGTCATGTGAAAGTTTTCAACATCATATTTATGGCGTCTATCACAACAATAGGTGACCCCGGTGGGATGTATAGTTCGAGATAGTAAATACAGCATATAAGAATCTAAATAATCATTCAATTTATCATTAAGAGAATATAATCCTTACATCATCTTAGGGATTTTCCCCTATAATTCTCCAAACAATCATAATATCAACTTAATCTTTCTCACAACAAAATAATACTAACACCAAAAGATATTAAAGGATAATTAACCTGAGATCTTCAAAAGATTTCCAGAAGCTTTTTTCTAAAACATAATCCCACTCGAGTATATGTAGTCCTCGGGCATAAAAGATATTGGTCCTATTACAACAAAAGTATATTGGAGTATAAACATAATTAACTTAGTGAGAATATTCTTGAATCAACGTACTTGTATAAATAATTTCAAACAAGTTATTGAACAAGCATATGAATGCATCAAGCAAGTGATCAAGCATTACATATGATCTACCGGAAATCATATGTTTGAATGGATTTACCCCTCCATTCAGGGTTAGGTATTTCAAGCTCTTTAAAACCCATCTTTAAAATCCAACTCATGTAGTTTATTTCAGGCTTTTATCTTGCCCATCATAAAATAGTTCTTTCATGCTCCTAATCACCCATCTCACAGATTTATGGCTCCTACAAACCCGGCTACTATACTCTTGTCTCATCGAGTATAGCAGCTCATGAGATGAAACTAACTACATGATATGCATGAATCAATTAATGTAATTCATGATATATGATTAGAGCAATTTAAAGGTGATCACAAAATTTGCACACACTCCAACATAATAATAGTAAAACACAAGTAAATTAACAACGATTCATGTCTCAGTATGCTTAGCATTCTTTCAACTAATATTATCATACATAGCTCATTTTCACCTTTTCCTACTTCTAGTGCCTCTAGCTACAAGCACAACCAAATACGAAAAAGGTAGGGAATAAACTCACTCGTCCATGAGGATATATCTTTCTTGCGGATGAGTCGATCGGTAAATCCACTAATCAAAATAATCCTCCGGGTATGAATACTCCTCCTCGGGATCACCTAATCAAGAAGTATATCCATAATGAGTATTTCTTATTGATTCTATGGTACTTATCAAAAACTTTGTCATAAGATCGTTAAAATTCGTATAGAAGGTAATTCCAATTTAAAGTGGCCATAACTTGGTCATTTTAACTGGGAATTGCACAAATAATATACCGTTTTCTACCTACTCGAAAGATCTATCCAATTCTAAGGTTATTTTTGTCATAAAAAGCCATTTGGATTGGAAAATACTACGGTACAAAATAGTTAAGAATTTATAGTTCACAAAATATGGTTTTTCCAAACTTCACTTTACTCAAAAATCCTTAAGCAAAATATATGGATATATATATATATATATATAGTTGAAAAACCCTTTGAACATATATTTGTACTCATATTGTATGCATGATTTTTGTAGTATTGTCTCAATATTGATATTTCATAAACAATTTATCTTTAAGGGTTTTAAAAGATAAGACTTTCGAAAATTCTCCTTTTTGAATTGTTAGAAGGAAAACTAAAATATATTTGAGTTGTTACGAGTAAACAATTTCATTTTCTCACTTTTCAAAAGTAAATTCATTTAAAAAATTTTGGTTCTTTAAGTTATCTACTAACTTTATTTTTAGTGATTGAAAATAAGCTTTTCAAATTATCCTTTAAGTTTTTGATGTGGTCAAATATTTGAAATTATGTTAAATGTATTTTTTCCTCTTATTTTTATATCCTTTCTCTTCTTTAGGAAATAAGTTTACCTTTAAACTTTACTTACTTGACAAATTTTATTTTTCTAAGTTGGTTTCTAAAATAGTGAGTTGATTTTACCTTGGTTTGAAATTTTTGTTTTATTCTTACTATTTGTCAAGTAATAGAATAATTCCTTTAGACAAGTTTATAAGAAATGTTTTCTTAATAAAGAATTGTCAACATTAGAACTTAGCAAAAATTTCATTTTAATTTTGAAAAGAGAATAACAATATAAAATTTAAGTTTTGAAGAAACTTTCTCAGTATGTGATTTTCAAAGTCTATAATGAATCTATTTAAATCTTATAAAAGATATGGTTGAGTTAAAATCTTCAGTTCAAGGCTAAAATTTTTATCTTTATGGAGTATTTAGTTTTGATTTATAAAAGAAATGAGTTTCTTTTATTATTTTAATGATATCTACATTACTACTTCTTCTAGAATTTATTATTAGCTTATCTTTTGAAAAGAGTTTATTAAGAAAACTTAGATCTTTTTGTTGAAAATTCCTTTTGTTAAGAAATCTAGTTTACTTTTCTTTATTTAAGAAAGAATCCATTTTTATTTTTATTTAAGACAACAATATTCTAATCATGCATGAATATGATTATGTAGCAATGTAAAAGTAAAGATAATACATAATAAGATAGAAAGAAATACTTGTAAGTAAATAAACATAATAAAATAATCAAGCATTGGGAACCTTAGCTTCATCAAGGTATCCCGATCATGTATTGGGAGCCTTAGCTTCATCAAGGCAACCCGAGACTAAGGATAGACTAGTCCCAAAAGAAAAGAAAAGAAAGAAAATTGTTTTGACTTGATATGAACAAGTCTAAGACTAGAAAGACTAGTCTTAATAAATTACATAAAACAAGTAAATAAATAAATTGCAAGACATGAAAATAAATAAATAACAAATGAGCTCATATGCGCTAAATAAATATATATATATAATATACATAATACTATATAAGTTAGATTAGAGCAAAAATAATAATAACAATAATGACAACAACATAATAACATAATGTAAAATATGAACATGAACAAAAACAAAACATAAACATATTGTTGCTTTTTTAACTCATATGAGTCAAAGAAATATACACTAAGCTCATGCTAAGTTTAATGAATATGATAAAGAATATAGGTAGGATTTTTTTTTTTTTTTTTACCTAAGGTTTAATGGAGGATTTGAAAAGAGATGAAGGAGTAGTCAACTGTATTCTCATCGGAAGATAATCCAACTTGTTCTTTGTGGCTATTTTATATTTACTTAATTTCCAATATTATAAGGTTTGCTGGGAAGAAGCATCCTTGAATTTTTTCCAGGGGACAATCTTTTAAAACTTTTCCTTATCGTCACTTCCTGTGGGATTCCTTATTTCACTTTCAGGGGTTTTACTCAATTATCCAATTGTCATCCATTGATTTATATACTTTTACGAAATTAAAGAAAATGCTTGATTGAGGGTTAGCACTGACCTGTGGTCGGGCCATATCCGTAATTGTCCTCATCCTCAAGGGCAGCTAACTCCATATCTCCATCATCCATCTCCCTACATCTCCATTGACCTTCGAAGCTGTAGACCCTCATTCCATGCATAGAAGTCCCAGCATGACTTCCATTTCCATTTCCAGTCCTCATTCTTGTTGGAATAGGCCCTCTAGATGGTCTAGCTAATCCGATGGTGACATTCTTCATTTGCGGGCATTCCTTAGCAAAGTGCCCAGTTTGTTTGCATACGAAGCAAATGGAGGATGCTTTCCTTGGACACTCCCGCACTTTGTGGTTTGTGTCTCCACAAAAGTAACACTTATCTTGTAATTCAGGGCATCTTTTCCAGTAGTGGGTGCCCTGACATTTCCAACAAATTATGTTCTTTGGTGCTTCTCCTCTTTCACTAATACTTTCTCCAATACTGTTGTTCGGCCTAAGTCTTTTTGAGAGTTGATCAAAACTTGGTCCTTCATGAAATCTTTTTCTAATAACATGGATCTTCCTTACTGGTGCACGTGTGTTTCTCCTTTTCGCTCCTTCAATAATCCGAGCTCTTTCTACCAATCCTTGGAAATTTCTTATATCAAACTTTACCAACTTCATTCGCAGCTCCTCGTCTAATCCATTCAAAAAGACTTGCCTCTTTAGTTGCTCGCTATACTTGTACGAGTCAGGTGCATACTGAAGTAGCCGACTGAACTCGGTTTCATATTGTTCCACCGTTCTGCCTTGTTGTGCTATATTCAAGAAGTGATAGGAATCCGGGCATCCGAAGTCATGGAAAAGGAGTACCAAAGGTCCGAGCAACACGGTGCAAGTTCAAGGCACGAAACGGGGTGAATTGGGGTGTCCAGAAAAAGTACCGGCTACTAAGCCGCCGCCTAAGGGCTTGCGCCGCGGCGCAGATGGGTGAGCCGCCGGCTCACATGGCTGGCCCAGATATTTTATTTATTTTTATTAGGGTTTCGATTTTTTTTAGTTTTTGTGTCTTTTTGAATTTCTTTATTTTTAATTGATATAGGGATTAATTACAATTATGTTTTTCAGTTACGTTATCGGTTACGTAACTGCCGTAATTATGTTTTTTCTTCAGTTACGTTATCAGTTACGTAACTGCCACAATTATGATTTTTCAGTTACGTAACTGCCTTGTAATAGCCTATATATTAAGGCTAGTAAGAGATATAGAAATAAGATTTTGGAGTATTTTTATTAGAACACTTTGAGTGTGGAAACCTATTTAAGGTTGAATTGATTTTATTGAGATTGTTTTTCTCTTTGGATCATACATATTCTTATCAATTCGTGAGTTATATCGTGTTGTGGCGAATATTGTCATTGAACATATTGTTTCATTGACTCCGTGTTAGTTTTCTAGGTTGTGGCATCTATCAATCTCGAATCCAAACACAAACTAGTTTAGGTTTTATTGTTCGTGGCATCTATCGAACAATATACTTATTCATATCCATCTTGTTTTTGCTAGTTTCATATTATTGGAAAGAAAAACCCTAAAAAGAAAGTTTACATCTTTATCGAGTTTGTGCATCAGAGCATATCCAGATCCGCATCATTTGGTATCAGAGCTGTGGTTTGCAGATTGTTCGTGCGGATCGCATTACAGGTTGGTTTGAATCTTCCTTTCTAATTTTCACTGGCTTGGGAATTCTGTTGTTGCTGCTGTTAGGGTTAGGGTTTGGTGTTTATTGGAGTGGTGATTGGTTGTTGTTGTGGGGTTTGAGAAGTGTGAAATTTGCTGCTGTGATTTTTGTATTGATTATTGAAGAGATGTCGTCTGAAAGTAGTGTGAATAGCAACAATCACAGGGCTAGGAGAAACAATACTGATGGAGGAGATGTTGTGACTAGGGCTGAGTTTAATCAACTCCAGGAGAATATTAGGGTGATTATGGAGAGACTGGAGGTGAGGGACAGGAGGAGTCACAGTGGTGCTAGTCATAGGAGACGTTCTGGAGATGAATCTGAGGTGAATAGTGTAAGGAGTAGGAGGCGAGGTGATAGAGATGAGAGGAGAAAAGGGATTGAAAATATCAAATTGAAAATTCCTACTTTCACTGGAAGCAATAAACCTGAGGAGTTTTTGGATTGGATACCTCGTGTTGAGAAAGTATTTGATTGTTATGAGTGGGACGAGCGCATGAAGGTGAAGATGGCGTCTCTAGCATTTTCTGATTATGCCAGTTTATGGTGGGATAAGTTGCAGTCTGAGAGGCGTAGGGCTGATGAAGAGAAGGTGCGTTCATGGGCTCTAATGAAGAGATTGATGAGGAGTCGGTTTGTGCCTGATTACTATAAACAGGAGATACTGATGGATTTGCAGTCCTTGAGACAGGGTCAGAGGAGCATTGAGGAGTATGTGAAGGAGTTTGAAACGTTGATGACACGATGCGACATCAAGGAATCATCTGATGAATCCATAGCTCGTTTCATTAATGGGCTGAAGATGGATATTGCCAGTGTGGTTGAGCTCCAGCAATATAGGACTCTAGAGGATGTGATCAAGTTGGCTAGTAGAGTTGAGAGGCACCAGCGCAGACGGTCTCAGAAATCACATTATCACTACAGATCTGATGAGGGTGAGAAAGAGAAGAAAGAGGAGAAGGAGAAGGAGAAGGGAAAGGAAGTGGAAGAGAGGGCTCCAGAACAGAAGAGAAGCCGGGATATCAAATGCTTCAAGTGCTTGGGGCATGGACATATAGCTTCCCAATGTCCTAATAGGCGAGTCATGGTAGTGAAGGGGGGAAAGCTCGAGAGTGAGGAAGAAGCAAAGACTGAGGATGAGTCATCTAAGTCTACAGAAGAGCAGGTGCTTAAAACATTTGTGGAGCATCCAGTACAGGGTGAATTATTGATGGCTAAGAAGGAAGAAGCTGCTGTTCCTGATCAAAGATCAAATTTGTTTCATATTCAGGGCATGGTAAAAGACAAGACATGCTTGATTGTGGTTGATTCGGGTAGCTGCACCAATATTGCTTCAGCGGGATGGGTAGCTAAGATGGGTCTACAGGTGGAGCAGCATCCCAGGCCTTATGCTCTACATTGGTTGAGTCCACAGGGGGCTGTACATGTGCATAAACAGGTTCGTGTTCCATTATCCCTTGGTGATTATACTGACAGTGTGGTATGTGATGTAGTTCCTATGGAAGCTACACATGTGATCCTTGGACGGCCTTGGCAATATGACTTGAGGGCCAAGTATGATGGATACACCAATGAATACACCATCCAACAGCGGGACAAGGTTTATAGACTTCTTCCCATGAGTCCAGGAGAATTACAACAAGTCAAATTGATGCATATCAAGAAGACAAAGGGGAAAAGGAGCTTGTTCATGTGGTCTAACAAGCCAAAGGATCAAGATTCGAGGTCGAATCTTCTTCAACTTGGAGGGAATGATAGGAATCCGGGCATCCGAAGTCATGGAAAAGGAGTACCAAAGGTCCGAGCAACACGGTGCAAGTTCAAGGCACGAAACGGGGTGAATTGGGGTGTCCAGAAAAAGTAGGCCGGCTACTAAGCCGCCGCCTAAGGGCTTGCGCCGCTGGCGCAGATGGGTGAGCCGCCGGCTCACATGGCTGGCCCAGATATTTTATTTATTTTTATTAGGGTTTCGATTTTTTTTTTAGTTTTTGTGTCTTTTTGAATTTCTTTATTTTTAATTGATATAGGGATTAATTACAATTATGTTTTTCAGTTACGTTATCGGTTACGTAACTGCCGTAATTATGTTTTTTCTTCAGTTACGTTATCAGTTACGTAACTGCCACAATTATGATTTTTCAGTTACGTAACTGCCTTGTAATAGCCTATATATTAAGGCTAGTAAGAGATATAGAAATAAGATTTTGGAGTATTTTTATTAGAACACTTTGAGTGTGGAAACCTATTTAAGGTTGAATTGATTTTATTGAGATTGTTTTTCTCTTTGGATCATACATATTCTTATCAATTCGTGAGTTATATCGTGTTGTGGCGAATATTGTCATTGAACATATTGTTTCATTGACTCCGTGTTAGTTTTCTAGGTTGTGGCATCTATCAATCTCGAATCCAAACACAAACTAGTTTAGGTTTTATTGTTCGTGGCATCTATCGAACAATATACTTATTCATATCCATCTTGTTTTTGCTAGTTTCATATTATTGGAAAGAAAAACCCTAAAAAGAAAGTTTACATCTTTATCGAGTTTGTGCATCAAGAGCATATCCAGATCCGCATCAAGAAGTCTGAGCTATACTGAACTCGGAGGCTGCCTGGGAAGTAGTTCTCCAAAAACTCATGCCGAAACATCTCCCAAGTGATCGGTTGTATCAATTCTCTACTCTTGGATTCCTACCACACACGAGCATTTAGGCGAAGCATATAGGTTCCATAAGGTATCTTTAGGTCTTCAGGCAACTCATACGCACCGAATGACCTTTCTATTTGTGCAAGCCAATCTTCTGCCTCATCAGGCTTGCCAAAAGCTCCATCAAAGTATCTATTACTCTTGATGAATTTTGGTAGAATATTGTGGTATGGCCCCAGCGGTGGCGGTGGCATGGGCACGGTATGGGTTTGCTCATTCTGTGGTGTAGGCACTTCCATGGATGCTTGATGCTCACCTTGGGGTAGGGTCAGAGCAGACGCTTATGCATTCTGCTGTTGCACCAGGGTATTCAACAACTGTGCTATCTGTTCAAGAGTAGCCTGGTTGTTAACTAGTGGATTTGGAGGTGGCATAGCTTGCAGATTTAGAGGAGTAACTTCGGGTTGATTTCCTTCCCCAACTGGTTGATTTGAAGACTGTTGATCGCGGTGTCGTCCTCTTCGAGTACGGCTTTTTAAATATTTTAATTACATGAGTTCATTCTTTTCTCTTAACTTATTAAGTTTTATCGCAATATTTAACGGAAATCTTGGAAGTCTAGAACAACCATAATCACAGAAATTTTCATAATCAAAAGCATAATAAATGAAATCCAAATAACCATAAAAGAAAATTTCATTTAATAGAAACATAGAAAACTTAAACATGAAAGATTAGAAATTTATAATTGAAAATCAAATTCATAGAAATAAAATCATATAACAAACACTCAATAAAAGGTTGGTAAGCAAATAAAGGATTTCGAAAATAGAATTTCATAAAATTACAAAATAGAACATCTTTTAAGAAATTTACTTGAGAAAAAGGTACAACAGAGTATTATAAAACAATATTTTAAAAAGGATTCTTTAATTCACTAGTTATCTTCAAAACTCTTAACTACTATCTTTAATTAAATCTTATTTAGTTAACTAGGGTGCTTTGCTTGGGGTAGATGCGGTACTTCCTTCTTGACTTGGCATCCTCTTTTTGTGCTCACGAACTCGTGCTTGGTTCTGGCTTTTCTTCTTAGAGTTCCTGCTTCGTTTTCGTCTTCGACTTTTGGGCACATCGACGGACGCACTAATGCTTAAACTAGATCATATAGCCTTCTATTTGTTTCTTTAATTAAAAGTAGGATTCACAAAGGTGATATTTTCTTGTGATTAAAAACGGTATTGGAAATTCATTCAAAGTTAAAAACTAGTTTTACACTTATGTTTTGGGTGAGATCGTAAAATACACGTCCTTCCACTCAGTATCGTAATATCCCACTTGTTACGGTTCTAAGACTTCCTAAATTGTTTTTATCCTATTGGATAAGGTGATCTTATAGGGCTCTTAGGTTCTCCCCTTATTCTACCTATGATTCCCTTATTCTATGATGAAAAGTCTATCTATCTTTTCCTCTACTAATCTTGCATCTAAATACTAATAACTTCACAAGAATCTTCCTATCACTCTCATGATTTTATTCCTAAGCTTATCTTGCCTTTAAGACTTCTATTCCTAAACTTATGATTTTCTTCCCTGATCTTGATGCTCTGATACCACTTAAACTGCCACGCCTCGAAGGGTACTCTAAACGTGGCAGTCCACCACATACGGTATTAAAACTTAAGAATGACTTCCCAAAGTCACGCGAAAGTTTTCAACACCATATGTAAGGCGTCTATCACAACAATAGGAGACACCAGTGGGATGTATAGTTTGAGATAGTAAATATAGCAATACAAGAATCTAAATAACATCAAATTTATCATTAATAGAATATAATCTTTACATCATCTTAGGGGTTTTTCCCTTATAATTCTCCAAACAATCATAATAACAACTTAATCTTTCCCACAACCAAATAATACTAACACCAAAAGATATTAAAGGATAATTAACCTATGATCTTCAAAAGATTTCCATAAGCTTTACTAGGACATCATTCCACTTGAGCATATGAAGTTATCGGGTATAAAAGATATTGTCCTGTTACAACAAAGGTCTATCGGAGTATAAGCATAACTAGCTTAGTGAGAATATTCCAGAATCAACGTACTTGTATAAATAATTTCAAACAAGTTATTAACAAGCATATGAATGCATCAAACACGTGATCAAGCAATACATATGATCTACCGGAAATCAGATGTTTGAATGGATTTACCCCGCCATTCCGGGTTAGGTGTTCCAAGCTCTTTAAAACCCAACTCAAAATCCAACTCATGTAGTTTATTTTAGGCTCCTACTAGCCATCACAAAATAGTTCTTTCAAGCACCTATCGCCCATCTTGCAGATTTTTGGCTACTGCACACCCGGCTACTAAGCTCTTGTCCCATCGAGATTACCAGCTCATGCAATGAAATTAACTACATGATATGCATGAATCAATTAATATAATTTATAGTATATGTTTAAAGTAATTTAAAGGTGATCACAGAATTTTGCACACACTCCAGCAGAATAATAGAAAAACATAAGTTAATTAACAACGATTCATGCCTCGGTATACTTAACATTCTTTCAACCAATATTATCATACATAATTTATTTCATCTTGTCCTACTGCTAGTGCTTCTAGCTACAAGCACAACTAAGTACGAAAAAGATAGGGAATAAACTCACTTGGCCATGAGGATCTATCTTTCTTACGGATGAGTCGATCGGTAAATCCACTAATCAAAATAATCCTCCGGGTATGAATACTCCTCCTCGGGTTCACCTAATCAAGAAGAATACCCATAATGAGTATTTTTTGTTGATTCTATGGTACTTATCAAAAACTATATCATAAGATCGTTAAAATTCGCGTAGAAGGTAATTCCAACTTAAAATGGCCATAACTTGGTCATTTAAACTCGGAATTGCGCTTATAATATATCGTTTTCTACCTACTCGAAAAGATCTATCCATTTCTAAGGTTATTTTTATCATGAAAAGCCATTTGGGTTGCAAATTAATAAGGTACATAATAGTTACGAATTTGTAGTTCTCAAAATATGATTATTTTTCCAAATTTTACTTTACTCAAAATTCCTTAAGAAAAATATATGGATATATATATAATTGAAAAATCCTTTGAACATGTATTTATACTCATATGTATGCATGATCTTTGTAGAGTTGTCTCAAGATTGATGTTTCATAAACAATTTGTCTTCAGGGATTTAAAAGACAAGACTTTTGAAAATTTCTCCTTTGTGAAAACAAAAATATATTTGAGTTATGAGTAAATGTTTTATTATTATTTCTTTTTCTTACTTTTCGAAAGTAAATTCATTTTTTCAAAAATTATGGTTCTTTAAGTTATCTACCAACTTTATTTCTAGTTATTGAAAACAAGCTTTTCAGAATATTTCTTAAGCTTCAAATATCTGAAGTTGTATTAAATATATGTTTTCCTTATATTTTTATAGATATACCTTTAAAACTTTATTTTCTCGACAAATTTTTATTTTTCTAAGTTGGTCTTTAAAATAGGGAGTTAATTTTATCTTAGTTTGAAAAACTTGTTTTATACTTAATATAGAATAACCCCTTTAGATAATTTTATAGGAAAAGCTTTCTTAAAGAATTATTAACTTTAGAACTTAGTAAAACTTCATTTTAATAATAATACAAAATTTAAGTTTTGAAAGAACTTTCTTAGCATGCGATTCTTAAAGTCTATAATGAACATAATTAAGTCGTATAAAAGATATGGTTGAGTTAAAATCTTTTATGGTTAAAAATTCTTCCTTTATGGGGTATTTAGTTTTTGATTTAGAAAAGAAATAAGTTCCTTTTATTCTTTGAAGAAATCTACTTTTCTACTTCTTCTAGAAATTATGATTAGCTTATCCTTTGGAAAAACACAACTTAGATCTTTTGAGGAAATTCCTTTTTGTTAAGAAATCTAGTTTACTTTTGAAAGAACCGATTTTTATTTTGTTTTATTTTTATTTAAGACAACAACATTCTTAATCATGCATGCATATGATTATGTAGCAATGTAAAAGTAAAGATAAAACATAGTAAGGTAGAAATAAATACTTGTAAGTAAATAAACATAAATAAATAGTCAAGCATTGGGAACCTTAGCTTCATCAAGGTATCCCGATCATGTATTGGGAGCCTTAGCTTCATCAAGGCAACCCGGGACTAAGAATGGACTAGTCCCAAAAGAAAAGAAATTTGTTTTGACTTGATATGGACAAGTCTAAGACTAGAAAGACTAGTCTTAATAAATTGCATAAAACAAGTAAATAAATAAATTGCAAGACTTGGAAATAAATAAATAACAATGAGCTTATATGCTCTAAATAAATATATATACATAGTATACATAATATTATATACGCTAGATTAGAGCAACAATAACAATAATGAAAATAACAACATAATAATATAATGTAAAATAGGAACTTGAACAAAAACAAAGCATGAATATATTGTTGCTTTTTTAACTTATATAAGCCTAAGAAACATAAACTAAGCTCATGCTAAGTTGTATGAACATGATGAAGAAATTTAAGTAGGATTTTACCTAAGGTTTAATGGAAGGTTTTGAAAGAGATGGATGGGTTTTGTGTTTGATATTTTTCTTGAAGAGTAGAAATGGGTAGAGAGTATTTTATGAGAGATTTGTTGGAGAGAGGTTTTGAGAGAGTATTTTGGTAGAGTTTTGTTATGTAAAATGAGTGTGTGAAAGAATGAAGGAGGAAGGGGGTATTTATAGATTTTTTGGAGTGAATTTTGGATGTAATAAAATAAATTGAAAAAGAAATAATATGTAGAAAAGGGAGAGGGGGCCGATGCCAAAATGAGAGAGAAGGAGATGATTTTTTTATTTGTTTTGATTTTTGATAAATGAAAGATGTAATGTGTAAGATAGATGTGAAATAAAGTTGTATTGGAAAAGTAAAAAGTAAGAAAATAGGTATGTAGGTAGTAAGAAATAGCTATAAGAAAAAGTAGAGATAGTGAAATAGTAATGAATAGTAGGAATAGTACTATGAATAGTAGACTAGACATATAAAATACCGGTAGTAATAAAAATACGCGTAAACGAGCTATATCTGTTATTTTTAGTTACCCAAAAATTCTAAAACTGACATTTTTTAAATCCTTGTTTAATTACGAGTCTTCTGGTGTTATCAGAATATTAAATCCGGGTCACACTTTTCGAGAACTGATCTCGTTCAAGTCCGAAAGACACTCGAAATTCATGAATATGATATTTTTATGTTTCCTTATATTATTACGAACTATTTTAAGCCACTAACTTAATTTCGTTTTCTAGGGTTTGAGAACACGGGATTGCCGGAGTTGAAATTGTTTGATTGTCTTGACTTTCTTTGACTTTTGAAGTTCTGGTTTGACCAGGGTTAGGGTTTAATCCATCTTTACCCTAGAAATTGAGAGGTTTAACTCAGGGGTCGGATAGGCGGATCCTTTCATATTCGGATTTTCGAATTGAACGATGATTGAACTTTCTATTTTTGTTTTTGAAAATTCTCTTATGAAATTCCGTGATCGAAATTGTTTAAGGTTCGGTTTCAACTTGGGCCAAACTTTAGAGTTTCGATTTGGTATTCCAAAACAATTATCGAAAAATTCGGGGGCTTGCACATAGCCCTGAAGCTGTTCTCATCAATTAGTTAATTAAGGCTAAAGAGTTTCATCAGTCTACTGTAAGTGCATTGCTTTCACACACAATAGGAAAAAAAAAGAAGGAAAAGTATAGTGTATTGTAATATGAAATGATAATTTTAATGGCCGTTGATTGTAGACCAAATTGCATTTCGGCAGTAGCAAGTAATAAAATTTGACCACAGGATCTAATCAACTTGATAAACAAATATATCATGATTTTGTATAGAAAAGTGTTGCACGTAAAGATCGTAGCTTTTTAGGTTAGTGAAAAAATTCCCTCCTTTTCAATTGAAGCAGCATAGAGTTTAACGCTAGAAAAAGTAGGCCAACCCGGCCCATTGCGGGTTAACCCGCTTTAACCCGTGGGTTAGACAGGCTGGGTTTTTTTAGCCCGCTTTTAAACGGGTTGAAAAAAATCAACCCTAACCCGTTTTAAAAGTGGGTTAAACGAGCCAACCCACGGGTTATGGCCCATTTGTCCAGCTCTAGTAAGAAATAGGTGTAAGAAAAAGTAGAGATAGTGAAATAGTAATGAATAGTACTATGAATAGTAGACTAGACATATAAAATACCAGTAGTAATAAAAATACGCATAAACGAGCTATATCTATTATTTTTAGTTACCGAAAAATTTTAAAACTGATATTTTTGAAATCCTTGTTTAAGTACAAGTCTTTTGGTGTTATTGGAATATTTTTATTATTCCGAGCTTTGAGACACGCTTTTCGAGAACTGATCTCATTTGAGTTCGAAAGACCCTTGAAATTCACGAATCTGATATTTTTATGTTACCCTATATTATTACGAACTATTATAAGCCATTAACTTAATTTCGTTTTCTAGGGTTTGAGAACGCGGGATTGCCGGAGTTGAAATTGTTTGATTGTCTTGACCTTTGTTGACTTTTAAAACTCTAGTTTGACTAGGGTTAGGGTTTAATCCAACTTTGCCTTAGAAATTGAGGGGTTTATATTAGGGATCGGATAGATGTTCCTTCTCATGTTCGGGTTTTCGAATCGAATGATTATTGAACTTTCTATTTCTGTTTTTGAACATTTTCTTATGAAATCCCATGATCGAAATTGACTAAGGTTCGGTTTCAACTTGGGTTAGACTTTAGGGTTTCGATTCGGTATTCCAAAACCATTCTGGAAAAATTCGGGGGCTTACAAGCTTGACTTAAAAAGCTTGTCTTGTTCTTAGTATTTGTTAAAGTATTAGTATAAACCTTATAAATAAGTTTTTAAGAAAAATTTGCATAGCAATGAATTATCAATATTAAGTTTAAATTTTATTTCAGTAGCTTGAAAAGAGAGTGTGTAATGAAACTACTAATTTAAATCTTGAAGAAATCTATCATAATAATAACACTTAAAAATTTGTGATGAACTTGTCTAAATTTTTAAAGAGAATTTTATTGAAACATAATCCTAAGTTTTTAATGAAAAATTTCCTAAGTTCTTGAAAAATCACTTTCCTTTCTCCTGGAAGTCTAATCTTATTCTATGTGCAAGAAAATAATTTATTTTATTGTCTTGAATATTTTTATAACTCTATCATCCTAATTTCCTAAGTGGCAAAATTATGTTTATTGGAAATTTAGTTAAATTTTATTTAAAGAAAACAACTTCTCTTATTTCCATGAAATGTTATTAAAACAACAACGTTATGGCAATGCATGAATATAAACATATAGGTATAAAATAACTCATATAGAAAAATAAAAGGCGTAAGAAATTAAATAAGCAAATAAGTAAACGTCAAGTATTAGGAAGTCTTAGTTTAAATCAAAACTTCTCGGACTAAGAATTGACCAGTCCTGTAAAGAAAAGCAAGAAAATGAAATAAGGAAAATCATGGGAGTCTTAGATTTATGTCAAAGCTCCCCGGACTTAGATTATGGACAAGTCATAAAAAGAAACGAAAATTAAAGAAAAAAAAAAGAAAATCGTTTTGACTTGATAAGGATAAGTCTAAGATTAGAAAGATTAATCTTAATTTAATAGCATGAAATAAGTAAATAAATAAATGTTATGCTAGTGAGCTTATATGTTTATATGCTCTAAGAAACATATATAATATATATATATATATTTACTAACATATAAGAGTTAGATTAGAACAATAATAACAACATAATAACATAATAATAATAACACAACACAATTATAAAAATGATATTTGTTTATGAATAAGAACAAAATATGAACATAGTGTTATTTCCATAACACTTATATAATGAGGAAACACACATTATGATCATGTTAAATTACATGACATGGTAAAGAAATATTGGTAGGAATTTTACCTAGGGTTTAATGGAGGATTTGAAAAGAGACAAATGGGTAGTGTGATTGTTATTTTGTTTTCTTAAAGAGTGGTGAATGGCAGAGAGTGTTTAAAAGAGAATTGCTAGAGAGAGAAGTTGAGAGGAAATTTTGATAGAGTTTTGTTAAGGTTTGAGAAGTATGTGTAAAGTGTAAAGGGGAGAAGGGGTATTTATAAAGTTTTGGAGTGAAAATTAGATGCAGTAAAATAAATTGAAAAAGAAAAATATTAGAGAAGAAAGAGGGGGGGCCGGTGGTACACATAGAGGAAGGAGAGAGAGTGAGTTGATTTGTTTTGTATTTTTGTAATGAGAAGTAATAATTTGTAAGGTATGATGTGAATAAAATTGTATGGAAAAGGTAAATTATAAGAGATAAGTAAGAATAGGTTATAAAAAAAAGTAGGGATAGTGAAATAATAATTAATAGTAGAAATAGTGCTATGACTAGTAGACTAGATAAATAAAATACCAGTAGTGAGGAAAATATGCATAAACAAGTTTCATTTGATATTTTTAGTTACCGAAAAAAAAAATCTAAAACTGATATTTTTGAAATCTTTATATTTTTATGAGTTTAACAATATTGTTGAAATATTTTTACCATTGCAAGCATAGGGACACGTTTTTTGAGAACTGATCCTGTTCAAGCTCAAAACGAATGGTTCTTTGGCAAATCTGATCTTTTTAGGCTTCCTCATATCATTCCGAACTATAATCCACCATTAGCTTATTTCTATTTTCCTCATATTCCGAGCACCGGATTGTCAGAGTTGAAACTGCTAGATTATCTTGATCATAGTTGGCTTTTGAAATTCTAGTTTGACTAGAGTTAGGGTTTATTTCAAATTTTACCCTAGAAATTGAGGGATTCACAATTTCATTAAGCAGATATTCTCTTCATAGTTGTTGTAGAACACTAGACGAAGTTACACTTGACATGAAGTTGTATACTGCATTGATATAGCCAAGACTTCTTATATTTGTCAATGAACCGAACTTGTTGTATTTGTGGATGAAGTAAAGTGAGTCAAAGTAGTCTTCTTCAAATCGAATGTAGAATATCCAATGAAGCAAGTTTGTTGTCGCATAAGCACTTAAATATTGAGTAGACCAATATGTCCTATGCTTTCCTTTTTATGGATTGAAGTAACACGAGATAACCTTATTTTTTTGAACTACTGCTGAAAGATTCATTTCCTTGCACTATTCCATATCACATCTTATGATAATCATCTTCTCTTTTTCTTCTTCTTCTTCTTCTTGTTCTTCTTCTTTATAATGCTTAATAATTGAATGAAAGCATTAAAATAAGCTCCGAAGTATAATGGCAAATGGGAAGTTGGTGTTTTTCTAAGTGCTGGCAAAAATCTCGGACTTCAAATTCATCTTTGATTCATATGGATAATAAGTATATTTCATACTGCCCCAATTCATTGATGATGTTGGTTCCATGCATGTTTCAAACAATGTTGAGTTTTTTTTTTTTCACTCCATGAACTTGCGGAGAAGTAATTTATACATATATTACGATATAACTTGCCACTCATGAAATCCCTTTTCTTCGTGATTATCGAATGTTGGCCGAACATTAAATAAGTCCTTCAATGTGGCAGTGAACAAAATGTGATATTTCCATTCCAGCCTCTAGCATTGCCAAATTCCCATTGAAGACTATGCACAGGTTTATAAATTTGAATTCAATGCACGATCCAACAGTCGTTGAAAAAAAAAAAAATCATCCCATCCACATGCTCATTCAAAAGAAATAAAATTCTATCTAAGATCAATAGCATATGCTTTGGCTTTACCCTCACTGGACCAAATTTTATTATTTATAATCGGACCAATTTTCTTCCCTTATTTCTCTAGAAATTGCGTTGTTTCTGGATTCAAGAGCTGTTATCCTCGGAGATTTATCTCAAATATATGGCAATATTCATATTGGACTAAGTGATCACAAATAAATACATTTTTTTTCCTCTTTTTATTTCTTTTCTCTCCAAATATATTCATCAAGATTTGTACGAAAAAAAAGAAATAAATAGAAGGCAAATCCAATCTTCTCATCGTACTTTTCTATCACGTTTGGATGGCCAACTTCCGATGGTCATGATTTATAGGCAACAAAATGATTTTCGGTGAAGCCATACCCACTATAAATCAAATATCAAATATATATATCCAGTGGCAATTTTTATAATGTCTTGTTTGGTATGCAGAAATGAACTGAAATGGAATCACGATTCTGGCTTCCATTCTTTTTCCTATATTTGGAAGCATCATGAGAAGACGGAATCGCGATTCCTTGGGATCGACGATTCCGGCTTTAAAGTGGAATTCGATTCCATCTTTAAGAAGGTGGAATCGTGATTTTATTCCTTCTTTTATTAATAATTTTTACTTAAATTACCTTTTTATCTTATATAAATTAATTGTCCTATTTTTTGCAAATAGTATTTTTTATAAGTTCTAATGTAAACTAAATCATATCCATTCCATTCCGTGTTCATATCCAATTCTCTTGTTGATTTCATTCCATTCCATTTTTCGATTCCAATCCATTCCAGACGATCCTCGTGTACCAAACGTGACAAATATCTTCATCATGACGTCTATCCATATACATATCTAAACCCTCTTTTTTTCACGGTAACTAAATCAGGAAAAAAGAATCACTTGATATAGCATCACTACTAATTTGACTTATCTTCCTCCACCAAATTAGAAATATAAATGCAGAATCTCGGCACAAAAGTGATATTTTTTCTTTCAACACAAATTTTTCAAAATCCACATCAAATCCAAATTCTTCATGTAGCCTCTCCTCATGTGGAATATTCAATCCATTTAAATATTGGAGTAACGTTGACATATCATACGTCATATTTCGATCTCTTAATGATGGCCATGCATAGATTATTAGCTGCCTTCTCGTGTGTGTGTGTGTATATAGTTCTAGTGCAATGTTCTTTATTAACATGGCATCACATATATGGTATTTCCTCAATATTCACTGTTTCGATCCGAATCCCTATCTTTCCCATTTTTGTATTTGTGTATTACTATTTTTTTTTAGAAAGCGACCAACTCCATTCAATATTTCCTGATATATTCCAAGATCATCTTAACCACTCGCTTTTTCTATTTTCCAACACATATCACCCATAGATATACCAAATTTACCATCCCTATCAACATATCATTTAGGCCTCATTAGCAATAACTTTTTTTTTTCCCCAAAATAAGCAAACTACCCAATCCGTTCGTCCAAACTTTTATTATTATCGTGCTTGGAATCACGAGTTTTGATTGAAGCCGTTAAGTTGCCATGCTGCTTGCAAGTGGCTATTCGAATCGCTAAGAGGTTTCACTGCTCGTGGATATGGTGATGTTCTATGGCATCTTATGGTCGCCTTTCTAGCATCGGCAGCGTTTCATCGGAAGTGCGTTGACGAAGGAGCCTTGAGATATTTTGGTCAGGTAGGACATTCTTATCACGTCGTCTCTCTCTCTCTCTCACAAACTTTTTAATGCGTTTTGATCTCTCAGGTTCTAATGCTTCTACCAAGCAATAACGACTATCATGAAATGATCGCTTCGATCAACTATGAATGAGGTCGCTTTGAGTTCGATTCTATGAAATGGCATTACGACTTCCAAGCCTACTATGGAGTTGCTTCAACTCATCATAGCTGAGATTGCTTTAATCTCAAGTGAAGGACACTAGGTAACGATGCTAGCGATGTCCATGTGCTCATTATGGTGGCAATGTTAGCTACATCATCACTTTCGCAAGTGCAACACATCATGGTAGCAATGATAGTTGTACCATGACAATTACAAAGTGTTAAAATGCTTGCATTATTTAATAATGAAAAGATTAAAACAAGCATTTTATTAGCATAAGTACTTCAAACATAGGTACAAGAGAGCATAGAAGAAGATGGATGGAGAAAAAAAATTACGTTTTTATTATCATTTACTTTATTTCTCTTTCCTATTATAAGATAAGAGTAAGTAATAGGTAGCTTCTGCCTTTAATAATAGCTAATATCATCTAAAGAGAAAATGATATTCACTATCTGTGCCTTCATCATCCATCATCTGTGCACTGTTGTCTTCAAGTTCAAGTTTGCCACTACGAACCTTCTCATTAAAAATCCTCCTCAGTGTTTAACAATCTTTTGTTGGGTGTCTCATCGTCCTGTGGAACCTACAGAACCTGGCATTTCCTTTCTCTTGTGCAGTAAGTTCCCGCTCAACTCTTAGCAATATGAGGAAACCATCGGTCAAGGACAACATGAACTTTGTTTATAGTGCATGGGAAAGTTAGAACTTCTTAAGCACTATCTATTCTAGGTTTCTTGCCACCCTTGAAGTTTCCACCTTGAGTAGTGCTCACTAATGGTTGTTGCTTCTTATTTAGGTCACCCCTTTATTTGATAACTGAATTGTTCATTGTTCATGCATTTTCCACCAACATCGAGAAGGACCTAAGTGACAAATTCTCCAGGTGCACAACGTACTCTATGAACATACCTTGGATGTAGAGTTTGACAAGTTCACTTTCGTCACATATGTCCTGGATATCCAAGGAGCGTTCCTCGAAACACTCAATGTACTCCATAAGATCTTCCTTTGGGAGTTGTCTAATACGCCCCATATCGGTCAACGTCACTCGTTCTTGAGTTTCAAAGAATTTCTCAAGAAACATTCTACACATAGTCCCCCATGAATCAATAGAACTGGGGGTGAGATTGACATACCAGGTATATGCCTTCTTAGTCAAGGACTAAAAAAATTCCTTGAGCTTCAAGTCATCATCAAGTCTGTAGGCTTTAAGAGTCTCAATGAACTTGAGAAGTTGCTCCTTAGCACTACCCTGTTTCCCATTGAATTTAATAAACTTTGGACTAGTGTAGTCCTTGGGATAGGGTTTCTCCACAATCATTTGTGGGTATGAAAGCATTAGATTGATGACACTAGTAGCAAATGTAGCTTACACCTATTTCAGATACTTTTCAAGGTTTTCATTCGTCATATATGATGCAGAAGCAGATGACGTATTAATTTCACTTTAGCGATGCCAATCATACGTCGCTGGACATTGCATCTAGAGGAAGATGAACCTTCAAGATGGACCCTTGCCCCTTTTTCAATAGCAAGCATGGGATCTCTCAAAGTTAGAGGCAATAAAGGCTATAATGGCTCTTATTGATGTCCTCCCTCCTTTTCAGCAACAGGAATAGTAGTTTGCTCGTGCTGAGCATCATATAGGGCCTCAAGGTAAGTATCCTCTAGGACAATAGTAGCTAGCATAGTACTAGCCACTTGCACACCTGGTGTAGGCAAAGTTATCCTGAGAAGTGAACTTCCTGATGCAGTAGCAGCTTCTACCATACTAGGTAGGAATTGCTTAAAAGCATTCAAAACTGGTTGAGAGTCTCAATATTCTCCTGCATAGTGTGTATCATGAGCGCACTATCAACTGCAGAAGTTTGTACAACCATGGTAGTGGCATTTTCATCTACAGCGTGAGTTTGCTCAACCACATCAGGCTGATTCTCTTGACCTTGGGGGTTTACTTCCTATCTAGCTCTCTTGCATGGAGGTGTCATTCTTGTCAAGATCTTACTCTCTTTCCTAGTGGAGTCACCAAAAAATGTATTGTGGGGTTGCTGCAGCTAGTCGATCGTATACGATAGGCATGGCGATCGACCTGAGAGAAATTCTGAACTGATGACATGTGTAAGATATCGTAGAGAGAGGCATAGGAGGAGGAACAGGCAAACCCGGTTTCTCGAGTTGGTGAGTATGATAGAAGATCAAATCAAGTAAACTCAATCTTTCTTAACTCATTCTTAGTAGAATATGTGCTTTCATCTTTCTTAGAGATGTTTCAGTAGAGTATCTGCATTGCTCTCAATCTTAGAAATCTGCAGAATCCCCCAAATAAGAGGAGACGCTTCTTATTTATAGATGTTAGAGGGTGATACTAATTGTTCGATGACTTTCAGATGAAGGTTGAGATCAAGTGTTGCTGGTGACCATTAGATCATTTTATAATGATCCAACGGCTGATATTGAGGCTTTTTTTTCTTATAGTAATTGGCTAGGTTGGAAATGAGCTTAATGACTTTTATCATATAAAAGAAGCCCATTTTCAATATAAAAAAAAGATGAAGATTTATTTTAGTCCACATAAGCAGTATTTTAATCAAATAAAGCCCAATTGAACCCAGGAAGATATTTTTAGAGTCTACTTTTTATGCTTGTGAAATCCAAATAACGCCAAGAGCTGAATAAACTGGTCCAATGATCCCTATTCCGAGCCTACCAAGTCAAGTTTCCCCACGATATCTCTTATTAGACTCAATTTTCTAAACCCTATCACTAGCCTAAAAGACTAGCCCATGGCATTAAATTGGACCAAAAGCCAAATTATTGAAATGACCTTTTCTATATAGTATGTACAAAAAAGTAAGTATGTATAACATATATTACATTGGTATGTATACAACCTACATTTAATATAGATTATATATCTATATTAAACTGTAATTAGATGTATAACATTAATAGATTGTATTAATTATATAAATCATACATATAAGTTACAAGGTACATATAAAATATGGATGTTCTATAACGTATATCATATAGATATATATCATAACCTCCTTATGTATCAAATACATAACAAATATTTATAACAATATATAAAATATAAATTTCATATAACATATATTATATTGATATAGATGTTACTAACATAATCTAATGTTATATAGATATCATATAACGTATATAACAAATTCTTGAAAAATATATACATAATCTTTGTATTATGTATGTTACATATCTTTGTATTTTTTTTTGGTTGATTATATATCTTTGTATTGTATATGTTAAATATATAATAAATAGATTATATTTTTATAGAAATGTATATATAATTAATATGGTATATGTATATGTGTTATATAATACAGATTACATACGTAGCATATATATCATATTATATGTTTAACAAAATTCTAATATGTGTATTTGAGTATATATATTAGTTTTTGATAACTTTTGATTTATTCCAAAATAACCATATAAGGATACAATGGTATTTTAAATTATATTCCTATTTTAATACTGTAATCTATAAGTTGAAGTAAACATGGAATATAACATTCCTAGTTATTTATTGCTAAGGCATAACTTTTTCTTTCCTTGTCTATTTCCCATGTTCAAGTAAATAAGTTGTTAGTGTCCCACAAATTAAAAAAATTCAAAATCTTAGGTTATAACATAATAGAAGTAGATAGTAGTTGCTCATCATAAAATGATCAATATTCTAACTAAATTTTCACTTTTTCTCCAATTTGAATCTATCTTGAATTAATTCAACTTAGGCTTAATCTAAGGATGTGTGGTGAGTACTTAGGTTGAATTTAGTCGACTGGATCAAATCAGCAGTGAAACAAGAGTGGGCAATTGGGTGTGGTCAATGCTAGCTTTGTTTGGTTGATCTTATACTTGGTATTTGAATATTGACAATTTGAGCCTCGATATACTTGGTATAATTTCAACCAATATATATAAGGCACATGCACTTCCAATTTTATCTTTTCCTATTCTAGTGTCATTGTACTACAAGCAAAAGCGTAAGTACGAAATTAAGGAAATAAAATTACTCAGCCATAATGTAGGAAATCCACTAGTCATAATAGTCCTTGGGATAGGGAACTTCTCCTTCCTTGTCACCTAAATAAAAAAAAATACCCAAAATGAGTATTTCGTGGAAGTTTTACTTAAACTTGCTAATTCTATTTGAGAATTTTCGTAAAAATTTAGGTTATGTGAAATTTTAGCTTAAAATGATCATAATTTGCTCATTTTAAGTTGGAATTTCACATATCAAATGTCGTTTTCTACCTACTCGAAAAGATTTATCTACTTCTAAGGTTATTTTTAACTTTTAAAAACATTTGGGTTCTAAAAAGGGTTGGTACAGAATAGACACAAAAATCCCAGCCCTCAAATTGTAATTTTTCTAAGTTCTACATCATCCAAAAATTCCATAGCAAGCACATAGATATTTATATAATTGAAAAATCCTTTTAATATATATATAAACCCATATGATACACATGATTCTAGTGGTATTGTCCAACAATAATTTTCATAAAACAATTGATTTTAGGAGTTTGAAAAAGAAATGAAGTTTAAAATTTCTTTTTAAGTTATTGAAAAGAAAATTAAAATCTTGAGTTTGTTGCAAATGAGTGCCTACTCATTATATCTATTATTTTTATATTTTCTTAACTTCTTAAAATTCAGTTCTTTAAGTTATCTATTAATTTTACTTCCTAAGTGGATTTTTTACTAGTGAGTTGCTCTTAAACTTAATTTTAAAAATTTGTTTGGCTCTTAGTGTTTTTCAAAGTGTTGGTATAAATCCTATAAATAAGTTCTTAAGAAAAATTTGTATAACAAAGATTTATCAATATTAAAACTTATAAAAATTTACTTTAAAAATTTGGAACTCATATAGTTTAACCATTATTTTACATTTTAGTGAAAATTTCTCCTAAGTGTTAAAATCACGTCTCTTAGGAGTTTAGTTCTATGAAAGAGAATAACTCATTTTATTTCTTTGAAATCTTTATTAAGACAACAACATTGTGATCATACATAAATATGAACTTGTAGCTAGGTAAAATGAATAACTCATAAATAAAATAAAAGACAAAGAATTAAAAAAACATATTTATATAAGAATAAAAATTTGGAAGTCTTAGCTTGTATATAAACTTCCCAGAACTTAGATATGGACATGTTCCATAAAAAAAAAATAAAAACATAAGAAAACTTAAAGAAAAGAAAAAGAAGAAAATTGTAAAAGTCTTATATTTTTATTCAAGTCTTCCCGAGATTTAGAAATGAATAAGTCCCAAAAATGTTTTGACATGATGAGGACAAGTCCAAGACTGGTGACTAATCTTAATTATTTCATGAAATAAATAAATGTGTAAGAAAATAAAAGCATAAATAAAAAGTTAAATTAGTAAGCTTTAGGCTCTAAGAATATTTATACGTACTTATACTTAATAATATATAGAAGTTAGGTTAGGAGTATAAATATAACAAGAACATAACAACATTTATAAATGAATATGGTATTGAACAAGACATGAATAAGTTGTTGTTTTTCATGATTTCTTCCCTAACATAATGCTCATGTGGTTTTAAAAAATCAAAGTAACATGAAGAAAAGAAAGAGTTTAGATATTTACCTAAGGTATATGATGGTGGATGGTAAATGGATGAAAGAAAAATTTGCAAAAATTGTTTTGGGAATGAGAATAAGGGCTCATGGTTTGAAGGAAGGTAGAAAAGAGAATTTGTGGAGCCAATTTGGCAAAGTATGGTTTGGAAAGTATGTGTAAAGAATAAAAGAGAGATGGGGTATTTATAGAGTATTGGAGTAGAAATTAATGTGAATAAAATTAAATGAAAAAGAAAAACAATGAGTATGATAGAGAAAGGGGTGTCAGGGAGAAAAAAGGGGAGAAAAATTGATTAATTTTGTATTTTTGTAATGAAAAGTAAGTAATGTGTAAGATAAGTTATATATAAAGTAGTATTACAAATGAAAAATATAAGAAATAGATGTGTAAGGTTGTAAGAGTAGATAGTAAGAAAAAGTAGAGATAGCAAAATAGTAATGAATAGTAGTGAATAGTAACTTAAAGAGTAAACAAGAGAAATTAATACCGGTAATAAAGAAAATGCGCATAAAAATGCTATATCTGATTTTTTAGATGTCGAAAAATTTTGAAACTAATATTTTTTTTAATCCTCGTCTTATTATAAGTCTAAATATGTTATTCGATTATTTTCACCGTTTTGCATACTGGAACCCCGTTTTTTAAAACTGATCCTGTTAAGATCCGAAACGAATGAATTTTTTATGAATATGATATTTTTAAGTTATTGTAAACCCCCAAAAATTTTCATAAGTCATAGAAAATAATTCTAAAAATTTAGAATTTAAATCTTAAAAATCGACTCACGATAAAATCAAATTCTAAATCAAGACAAGCGCCAGAAACGAAACCCTAAAAATCGAACCAAGTTAAAGCTTAATTCCAAATAAAGACCAAAAACGAATTTTCTCAATCTTGAGAAAACAAGAACCCTTGAAACAAAATATAAAATCCAACTACCGATTTAATCAACGTTCATACATCAATTAAATCATCTAACCGTCTCCTAATACGCAAAACAAGACAATATATCCAAATAACGATCAACAGTAGAATCTTAAGACCTTCGATAAAATTCAGAAATCACAAATTTCAAATTTCAAAAGTCAAACTGAGTCAACTCATAACCCTAGACTCGGTTAAACGATTCCGAGAACTAAAAACTATTAAATAATCACAAATAAAATAAAATATAAATTTCGAGCTAAAATTTTAAAACGATCAAAACTCAAAAATTATACGATCTTACGAATAACTCAGTATAAATCGGAAATCAAAACGGAACCCTAAAAGTCAACAAGCCTACAACAAAACCCTAGTTTACAGTATCCATCTAAATCCGGCATTGCCGTTTTCTTTGGCCCGGAAAAACGAAGTTGAGATAATTAGCTCAAATAGTTCGTAATAACCATAGGTTTCATAAAAGTTTCAGTTTCGCGAAATTCGGGTGTCCTTCGAACTTGATCGGACACAGTTCTCGAAAAACGTGTCCAGAAGCCCGGAATAGTAAAAATATTCCGAATACACCAATAGGCTCATAAAAATACAAGAATTCCAAAAATATCAGTTTTAGAATTTTTCGGTAGCTAAAAATTACAGATATCGCATTATTACGCGTATTTTTATTACTACCGGTACTTTAATTGTCTAATCTACTATTCATAGTACTTTTCTACTATTTATTACTATTCACCTATCTCTACTTTTTCTTACACCTATTTCTTACACCTATATATCTATTTACTTACTTTTTTCATTTCCAATACACCTTTAATCACATCAACTTTACACATTACTTCTTTATTACACAAAACAAATAAAATAAAACAATTTCCCCCCCCCCCCCTCACATGCCCAAAACCGGCGCCACC
Organism: Combretum micranthum; assembly: GCA_024138025.1. Taxonomy (NCBI): domain Eukaryota; kingdom Viridiplantae; phylum Streptophyta; class Magnoliopsida; order Myrtales; family Combretaceae; genus Combretum; species Combretum micranthum. Next base: position 219,747 of record JAMXBD010000323.1, read on the forward strand.
TTCCTCTCTCCTCAATCAATTATTTTTCTTTTTCAATTTATTTTATTACATCCAAAAATCACTCAAAAATTCTATAAATACCCCCTTCCTCTTCCATTCTTTCACACAATTCTTTACACTACAAAACTCTCTCAAAATCTCTCCACAAATTCTCTCTTCAAGATTTCTCTCTACCAAAACTCTCTTAAACCAATTCCTCACAAAAACCACTCCTTATACATAAACTATCTACCACATATCACTACTCACATAATACCCATTTCATTTACCATCTCCATACCTCTTACATACTTTAGGTAATATTTCTTCCATCTATTATTCATCCATGTCATGTAACTTAACATGACTATGGTGTTGTTTTGAAACTCATATGAGTAGTAAAAGCAACAACATGTTCATGTTTTGTTCTTGTACATAAGCTTCCTATTTTATTATGTTGTTATTATTATTGTTATTATTTACTTCTAATCTAACCTATATTATGTATATTATGTATATATATTTATTTAGAGCATATAAGCTCATTTGGTTATTTATTTACATTCAAGTTATGCAATTTATTTATTTTATTAAGACTAGTCTTTCTAGTCTTAGACTTGCCATCTCAAGTCAAAACAATCTTTTATTTATTCTCTTTAATCTTTCGGGACTAGTCCATTCTTAGTCCCGGGATGCCTTGATAAAGCTAAGGCTCCAATACTTGATCGGGATTCCTTGATGAAGCTAAGGTTCCCAATACTTGATTTTTTTTTTCTTGCTTATTATTTATTTCTAGTATTCCTTATGTTCTTATTTCTTTATATGCTCATGATACTTGCATTTACATAATGCTAATGTCTCAACTAAATCTAAAAATAGAATTTTTCTTTACTTAATGAACTTAAAGCCAAGTTTTCAATCATATGATTTATCGCAAAATCATAAAGTTATTATCAACAACATAGAAAAGGAGTTTTCTCAACGTCTTCATAAATAACAAAGATAGATTTTTAAGGAATCATAAGAAATAAATATTTTCTTTGTATATTATGTTAACCTAAGCTTTCAGTAATATAATTTATTAATATTAAAAGTCTTTACAAAAAGCTCAAAGATTTAAACTCTTTTAAACTTCGAAATACAACTAAGAAAACAAACCACTTTCAAAGTTAATATAAAAATCAACTCATAAGGAATCCACTTAGGAAAAGTAATAATTTTTAAATTCTAAAAGAAAGAACTTGTTTTCAAAAGAATATAAATAAAGTAAGGTTAGCAATGATGTATTTTATCAATAAAAATATTCTTTTCAAAAGAAATGAAAGAACAAGTTTTAGAAAGTAAAAGCTTATATTTTAGAAATAGATATAAGAAAACAAGACTCATTTTCTAAGATCATCTTAAATAAACAAATTATGAAAAGGTTTTCGACAACTTAATATAGTTTTGATAAATTAACCTTTTATCACTAGAAATGAAATTTATGAAAGACTAGGGTTAAAGGAAAATTTGCTTATTTTGGAAAAAAATGAAAGAAATAAAATAAGAATATATTCATTTGTAATAAAAATATAAGGTTTCTTCTAAATACTTAAAAAGAAATTATCAAAGTTAAAAGTTTTAAAGCTCAAAATGAATTGTTTTATGAAATAAATTGTTGAGACACTACCATTAGGATTTTTGTATATAAAGTGAGCATACCTATATATTCAAAAAGTGTTTATCAAATATATATTTATATGATTATAAAAGGATTTTTAAAATGAAGTTGAGTTAGAAAATAGATTTTCGCAAAAGTATAGAAAATTCGTTTTAAATCTGTACCTGACGTTTTCGGAACCCAAATGACCTTCTATGACAAGGATAAGCTTAGAAATAGATAGATCTTTTCGAATAGATAGAAAACGGTATATTATACGCGCGATTCCGAGTTGAAATGACCAAGTTATGGCCATTTTAAGTTGGAACATTCCCTCATGCGAACTTAACGTTCTTTGACATTGTTTTGTCAAAATTCAAGAAAATCTTCAAGAAAAACTCATTGTGGGTATTTTCTTTGGTTAGGTGATCCCGATGAAGGATTCCTTTACCCCGAGGATTGTTACGATTAAGTGGAGTGTGTGAACGACTCATCCGCTTAGAGGAATAGACGACATGGCATCGTGAGTTATTTCCCCGTTATTTTTCATACTCTTGCTTGTGCTTGTAAAATTAGTTGCACTAGAATCTAAGCAAACTCAAAAAGAAGTGTATGACAATATGTTGAAGGAATACTAAATATATCGAATCAAATTGTTTGTAATAAAGTTGTATGTACATTAATATCTTGAATTGTTTGAAATTGGTTGATCACTTGAAAGAAGTTAAATGTAACTACTAGATTTTAATTAAAGAAATTGTTCATGCACTTCATATGTTGAGTCACATTGCATTCGCTACTATACAATTGGTGGGACAAGTGTATAATAGTGGTGGTAGACATAACCGGTATATCATGTAAGTGGCGAGTAGGAGCCGGTAAAAACTACTTAAAATGATGGCTAGTAGGAGCCTATAATAACTACAAAATCTTTTGGTGGCTAGTAGGAGCCTGTAATAACTACAAAATTTTTTATGGCATATAGGTGCCGGTAAGACCTATAAAAGTGTTTTAAAAGTGGTGGCTGTAATTGGCCTGAATACCCAACCCCGAATGAAGGGCGTAAATTCATTCAACATATGATTCCCGGAAAGTCATATGTCTTGTATGCTCACGTGGTTGTTGCATTTCATATGTTTGAATAATAAATTTGATTGATAATCTACTTCGAGTATGAATTTTGGGATTTACTCACTAAGCTAGTTGTAGCTTATACCCCTATAGATTTGTTGAAACAGGTATGCTAGTGGCCTAAATTGAGGATCATGACTTTAAGGAAGTCAGGGACGGATGATTAAGGATATGGAATCATACGATGAAGAAAGTTTGTAAGGTTTTTTATATATGATGACCTATATGATTAGGGACGTATATTTATTTGAAGATAATAGAGGAATGTGCCTTAAGAATTGAATTGTGATATGCTTATGTTTTATATTAAGTATTCTCTTTGCCTTGTTACTTATTTATTATCAATATAAATTGCGCTACTCCGATGCATCCCCTTGGTTATGATGTACGCCTTGTACATAATATGAAAGCCTTTGCATGACTAAGGTAGTCATTCCTAGGCTTTAGTATTGTGTACGGCGGACTGCCACGTTTAGGGTACCCCTCGGGGCGTGACAGTTATGTCACACTATTTCGGACTATAATCTAAGATCATCTCATTTCTATTTGTTTTAGGATTTCAAGTGTGAGATTGCTTAATCTAGATTTACTAGGGCTAGTTAATGACCTAGTTTACTATTTAGGGATCCGGTTGACTTTCGGTTCTAGAGTTTATGCATAAAACCTATCATAAAATCGAGGGGTTAATAGAACCAAACTATCGTATGACAAAAGGATCTAATATCATAAATAACTTATTTTTCTTATTCAATAAAGAGCATAGCATCCTACTAAAATTGAGAAAGAGTTGTTACCTTTGAAACACTTGTAAAAAGGGAAGAGTTAATGTTTCAAAAGCTTATACATGGCAACGAAAGGAATCTATGTTTAAGAAAGAATAAATATGGAATTAGTACATGTAGTTTAAATTACCTCTTACCTCTAATTTTAAATTATTTTTCATTGTATTTAAAACTTTATGCTAACCTTTAAACTTGACATCTAACGTATAGAAAGTATATATTTTAGAATATGCTAAACTTAACCAAGGAGAATTCTCACTTAATAATATAAAATATAACAAAATGTCAGAAAATTCAAAACATAACATGTGTGTGTTCAAACTTTTATAAATAAGTGACCTTTAGTTATTTTTTACACACGCATAACTCTTTTTTTTCCTTTTCTTAAGTGGTATCGTAAACAAGGTTTACATGTCAAAATCTCATTAGTCTACAATAACAAATTTAATAAAATAGTATATTTAAATAAGTTTAATAATTAAAATTTTGCAAAGAAAAAAATGGATAAGACAAGTGTTGCTAGCTATCTTACCATCGGGGTGGTTAAAAAATGAACACAAAAGCTTATAGATGGCCACCTACCAATAGTATATGGTCGTCTGCCATTCCAATCTAAAAATAGAAGAAAAAAGTGAAAAACTAGAGGATTATTGATGCGTCACAAAACCAACTGTGACCCATTCGATGAGTTTTTTATAGGGCCCTTCTACCTAACTTGGCCCAGACTTCTTGAAAACCAAAACCTAGAAGATTACCCTAATCGTCTTCTATACTCCTCCATAAGACACACACTCTCAACTCGTCTTCTTCACTCTCTAATTCTCGAAACCCTAATTTCTAAAACCCTAATAATCTCTATTATTTGCAAGTAATTGTGGAGATTCGAGCTTCCACAAGCTCCAAACACAATTTTTTAGGGAGTATAAATCATACCCCTTTGTTACTCTTATTTTCCCTTTTATAATTGTGCATGTGTCATGCCTTAAATGGTACTCTAAACGTGACAGCTCGCCACACTCAATATTAAGACTTAAGTATGACAACCTTAGTCATTCTAAAAGTTTTGATATCAAGTGTAAGGTGTACTTTCACGATCGTAGTGAACCAAACTTTGAATCAAGTCGTTTAAGCAGTTATGCATAATAGAAATTTAAGAAAGTAAATCATAACAATAAAATTAAGGTACTTAAAAGATATATAAAGAGTCTTAAATCCTTTAAGGGGCATTCCCCTATAAAACATCTAATTCTATCAGATTCTGATTACATGTTCGAATTTCTTCTTGGAAATCTATTTTTACTTCTAATCTTGAATTCTAACCAAAAGCTTTTGGCTCCAAAAGGTATTACCTAGGTGAAATATCCTTGGGGCTTCAACCAAAGATATGAGTACTGCAAGAGATATCTAAGACGGTATAAGCTACGCTTTTAGTGAGAATTATTTCCACAATTAAACGCCCAACAACAATTAATCAAACAAGTTTATTTAAACAACCATATGAAATGCACAGGCACATAAGCAAACGATACATACAATTTTCTAAGAATCATATGTTTGAATGGATTTACACCTCCATTCGGGGTTAGGGATTCTAGATCGAATAAATAGATTTTTATAAATATAATTTTCTTTGTAGTATTGTTCGAGCTACTACCCAGCTGTAAATCATATTTTTATCCAAGTGTTTTATTCACCATAATTTTATTCGAACGATTCCTCGCCGTTTTGTAGAACTCACGGGCTCTATGAACTTCCTTACTATGCCTTTGTCCCACCAAGGGTATAGTAGTAAATGCAATGAACTCATCCAATGATATGCATGCATCAATTTAATTAAATACTTATGGCATGATTAAATATTTTTCGAGTGATCATATAATTTCAAACAATCATTCCTACACTAGATCAAATATTAATTATGAACAATTCCCGTCTCGATATACTTAAACGTAATTTCAACAAAGTATGTAAAGCACATGCATCTTTTCATTTTATATTTTCGTAATTCTAATGTTACTAATTTCATAAGCAAAATTATAAGTGCAAAAATGTAAGAAATAAACTCACTCGGTTATTTGCACGGAAACTTCTAGTCAAAGTAATCCTTCGAATACTAAACACGATCTCCACGTTACTTATACAAAAGAAATACCCAAAATGAGTACTTCTTTGAAGTTCTACTTAAACTTACTAATTCTATTTCACTAAGTTCGTCAAAATCATATAGAGAGAAATTCCAACTTAAAATGGTCATAACTTGCTCATTTTAGCTCGAAATTTTGCATATAATATACCGTTTTCTACCTATTCAAAAAGATCTATCTATTTTAAAGGTTTTTTTATCATAAAATGTCTCTCAAGTCATGAAAATGGACAGTACAGAGTTGCCACGAAAATCCTAGCCTTTGAAATACCATTTTTCAAACTTTTCTTTATCCAAAAATTCTTTAGCAAAAATATATATATTTATTTGGTTGAAAATTTCTTTGAATACATATATAGAGGCTCATATTGTATGCAAAATTTAATGGTATTTGTAACACCCTGAATTATACGTCTATTTAATTTTTGGTAATTGTTAAATAGATAGAAATGTCTGGTAGAAATTTTAGAAATGTCTGAAAAACCATCCCCGCTTTTCGTGAATTTAAATATAGGTAATTACCAATATGGACAATAAAAGACTTAATTAAAATAAAAATATAAGCATAAATTATACCTATATCAAAGAAAATTTTTTCGTAAGATATAATAATAATAATATGATTAATATATAAACTAAAAACCAATAAAGATAAGTAAAATAATAAATTAGATCACAAAAGTAATTCAAAAGATATAAATAAAAGATAAATACTATAAATTTATAATAGTAAAATATAAATAAAGTCAAATTAAAGACAATTTAATTATTAACAGGTCATAAAATATCAAAACATTAATAATTTAAACCCTTAAAGAATAAATTATAATTTACGATAATAGATAATAAAGCTGAAAAGTAAAAGTCTTAAATTCAAAATTTTAATTATACCATAGTGTTCAGAATATTTAATATAGTAGGTATGTAAATTTTCATCTAAAAATAATAACAAATAAGTATTTATTATACATGTTAATTAGAACAAAAATAAAATAAAATTTCCCAACAACTTCAAGCAGGCTTGCTCCTCACGAAAATTTTTTCTTATAAATCAATCTCTCTCTCTCTCTCCTGGCAATTCTTCAAATGAAGACTATATATATATATATAAAGAAGAAATCAAGCTTCTCCGAAGCGGAGAAGAGGAGAAAAAAAAAATCAAATCCTTCGGCAAGAGAAGGAAAAAAAAAAGAAAAAGAAAAAGAAAAATATAATAATAATAAAATAATAGAAAAGGAATCTAGAAGCTTCTCCGATCTTCAAAAGCTCGTATCTTTCACACACAATAACTGATTCTAATTCCGAAAGTGGTGTTGTGATCGTGGCAATACGCTCTTCAATTCAAGACCACACAATGTTAGGTTTCGATCACTCTAAAATTTTACTATTATGATCTGGTACGTAGAAGTTTTCGTAATATTAGGAGTTTTAATATTAGTTTTTATTATAAATATACATATTTACATGCATATATAATGATAATAATATAAAATTATGTCATGCTGAGTATGTGTATTTAGACTAGTTGATATTGCATTTCGCTTATCAAATGGATAATAAATTGATAAATAAAAATACTAGATGATAGAAAATTGATTATAATTTTAGATAATTAATATTTAAAGTCTATTTATTAGTAAATAGAAATTTAGAGGCAAATCACTAGGATTGAAATATACACGATAGGATCAATAACTGATCAAAATCTTCTAATCTAAAGCCCAAATTAAAATTATGACTTCATAAACATGAAAGTTATAATATTTTAACCCTATATAGACTAAAAACCGAGTTTACCGTATCAAATCTGGAAATTCTAATCGTGTAGGTGAAAAACCTAAATCTATCCGATTTCGTAGATTTTAGAATTTAGTTTTCAACCTGAAAACAATGTAAGAAAAATATGGAACATTAACTGTAGAGATATCTATAGTGTAATACTGAAAAATTCTCGAAACACTAAAAGTTAAGCGTGCTCATGACCTAGGATGAGTGACCTACTGGGAAATGAATAGTAATTTTCCAAAACGAGTCATATCTCGATAAATACAGTTCCAAGACAATAACCATTGGTTTATAATTGAATTACTAGATCTTTAAAGTACATCATTTAGTAAATGATAATTTAAAGATAAATCACTAGGATAGAGATATACCTATTAAAATTAGATATTCGGTCTAATTTACATAAATAAGACTCAAACTAAGATTTTAATATCAAAAACACTAAAACAAAAATATTCTTAACTTATAGAAACACTCATTATGTTTTATGAAATAAAACTTAACTAAAGAAATAATTAGAATTAAGTAAAGTAAACCTATAGTGTAGTTTCGACATTTAAAAAGAACAGAGATATTCTTTGACAAGCTTAAATAATTTAAAGTACACACAACATATACTCATGAGTAGAAATGGAATTAAGGAGGAAAATAAAAACTTAGAAAACCGTAGAACCCTATTATATAAGTTTTAGCCCTATAAGAAAATTTTACTTGAATTTGATAAATGGAACATATTTGATCGATAAAAAGACTGAATATATATAATTAAACTTTAATATATTACCCTATATACAAATATGAGTTTCATATCATACGTAGAAATAAGATTTTGATACAGAAACTCGATATGATTTAAGTATTATATAGATAAAAGATAATTTAGCTTTTAATCTAGTAAATAAACTCAACAACAAACCTATATAAACATATGGAGATTTTAACACATATAAAAGAATAATATTCCTAAAATAAAACTTAAGTAATTCAATTGCAAATTAGAAAAATCAAGGTAATATAGATTGTAATTGAAAAATTAAACTTAACCAAGAATTCCGTAACTCCAAGTATAAAATTCAATGCTTATAAGACTATAAAGATATAAAGTATAGATTAATGGAACTCATAAATATTAGCTAATATAATCAAATTAACTAAAGTTAAATACTTGAAATAAGATCAAGACAAGGAAAATGAAAATAAATATAAATGTATACGCTTTAACTAAAAAATAGAGTAATGAACTTAAATTAAGTTTAATCACTAATACTTGATGAAATAAACATAAAACAAGGAATCGAACTTGAAATAATACTTAAGAATACAAAACAAGAAAAATATACACAATTGTGATATCTTTCAGACCCCTTGAGTAATATAGAGAAAAATATACAAAATGATTAGTTTTAACTTGATAATTAAAAACTACATTCGATAAGTTTTCCAATGACTACTCATGCTAAAATCTAAGTTAAAACGAATATAATATGCCCAATTTAAGATTTCGTGATTTAACTTGATATTTGAAAACATTTAAAATACTTCTCTTAAGAAAACTAAGATTATACGAATTTTATAGTTTAACTTACGAAACATAGCCTTTACAAACTTCAAAATTACTAATTATGTGTTAAGGTTAGATTAAGAATGCTAAAACTCGAGTTTAAGATACAAAGACACAATAGGTTTCTTTATATGAATAAGAGTATAGTAATGGGGTATCTGTTATCTCGATTCTCAGGAGATACAGATCTGTCTTCAAGTGTTCTTGTAGACTTCTATAACCATTAAGCAAGGATAAACAGGTGAGTATATTCCGATGACCTTCATATTTGCTTGTGCTCGTAGGTTTAGAATATGATATTTTGTTAATATAAATTAAATGATTCAAGTATGGGGTTGGGAAATTTACACTTGTGGTTGCTCGTGTTTGTTATCTGTGTTGAAAATACTATACATTATTCTGAACGTTAAGTATTGAGTGTTGTTTAATCATTTTGATCTTTGCGAGTGTCTGATAATTGTCTGATCGCCAAATAAATGGACTTAATGACTATTTGCGTGAAAATTATAATATTGATCATGCATTGCACGATTGCATGTAGAAGGCCGCCACCACTACACTTTGACTCGGATAGGCCACACTGTCCCGTGAGGACGGTAAACATGGAGGACCGAAGTGGTATATGCCTAGTGTGTACCATGGGCCTTGTTCTAGGGGAATGGGAACTAAGTCGTCCTGGGGAGACGGCCCACCTCCTAGGATCACGTCGGGTCATTGTTAAGGATATCTTGCTTCAATGGGATGTTGTTATATATATATATATATATATTATTTTCTATATATGAAAAACTCCTTGAATAAATTTGATTCCCGAAGTATTGGCGATCCGGGTGCTGATGTGTGGATATGCCCCAACCCCGGATTCGGAGGGCGTAAATCCGAATATATATATGGTTACCGGTTGGCCATATATATTTGTTCATTTGCTTGTCTGCATTGCATATGCTTGTTTAATAACTTGTTTGCTTTTGCTTGAACGGTATGGAGCGAGGGTATACTTCACTCAGCTAGTTGTAGCTGACTCCCAACAGTTTGCTTTTGCAGGTAAGTTGAATACATGGATGGGATAGGATTTGAGTGCAGAGCGAACCAAGGATCAAGCTTCACATGATAGATAGATGATTGCAAATTTAGAGGAATAAAACCTAGTTAAGAGATAAAAACTTAAAATGTAGTTTTCTTTCTTAGTTAAGCCTAGTTTATATTTTTGTTAAACCTAGGTTTATCTTATCTTGTCATTTGGTGAGATATCTGATTCTCTGCGGTCTTGTGATATGTGGAAGTTTCGATATCCAATAAATTATTTTCATAATAAACTTATATATGTATAATACAATGAGAGAATAATTAATTAGAGTCTTGTAAACTCTGACTTGCAAGGCGATTCTCATGTTGTGGGTATACACGTGATATGATGATTCAGGGAAATCCTACTAGGCCCCACATAGGGTCGCGACAATATTGCCTTAATGATTATTTTTCATAAAAAACAATTTATCTTATGGTGTTGAATATCAACAATTTCTTTTCTAAATGTTTTGGAAGAACTTTATAATTTCTTAGGTTATTGTAACTGAGTATATTCTTATTTTGTTTTGCTAATTTCTTTTCTAAAACAAATAAATTTTCTCTTAACTTTGGTCTTCTATAAATTTTACTTCTAGTGATAAAAGTGAAGTTTCCAAAATTTTTATTAAGTTGTTGATAACCTATAATAACTTGAGTTATATATATTCTCCTTTTAAAAAATGGTTTTGATAAACAAGTCTTTTTTTTTTTTTATATTTTCATTTCTTAACTTCTTTAAAAATAAATAAATTTTATTTCTAAAACCTAGTCTTTTAAGTCTTTTATCAATTTTACTCGGAAAGAAATCATGTTTCAATATTTTCTTATGTTGTTGATAATATTTATTATTCTTGGAACTTATCATGTTTATATTCTTTTTATTTCTTTAAAAATGGGTTTATCATTTAGAAGCTTGATAACCTTTATTTTTCTAAATAGGTTTCTAAATTAGTGAGTTGATTTTTATCTTAACTTTAAAAACTAGTCTAGTTATCGGTTTTTATTATGGAGTTGGTAAAGATTCTACAAGTAAGCTTTTTCAGAAAACATTGCTTATCAAAGAATTATTAATACTAAGTTTGAATGAACTTCATGTGATTTATCATGAAAAGATAGTGTTTATTTCCTTAGCTAATTTCTTTGATAAATTCATCTTTATCATTATTTAAGAAAAATCTTGATAAGTTTGAAAAGAAGTTGAAAAATAATTTTTCTGCGTGTTTAATAGCAAAATCTTGATTTAGTGACAAGGATATATATTAAGAGAGTTTAGTTTCATTTTTCCTTTATTAAAGAAAATTCTACTTTAAGTTTTATTGAGACAATATCATTATGATGATGCATGTATATGAGTATGTAGTATGAAAAAAATGAAAATATAAGAAAGATATAAGAAGCAAAATAATAAGCAAGATAATAAGATCAAGTATTGAGAACCTTAGCTTCATCAAGGTATCCCGGTCAAGTATTGGGAGCCTTAGCTTCATCAAGTCAACCCGGGACTAAGAATAGACTAGTCCAAAAGAAAAAGAAAAAGAAAAAGAAAGAGAAGAAAAGCAATAATAATAATAAGCTTGTTAGAGAGTTAGTGAGCATTTAGGCTATAAGAAATATATAGATATACATATAGATAATATATATATATATATACACAAAGTTAAGTTAGGAGCTCAATAACAATATTAACAACATAGTATCATAATAACAAAATAATAAAATCGGAATTATTAGCAAGTGCAAGAACAAATCATAAACATGTTGTTGCTTCCATAACTCATATGAGCTCTTAGAAAACAACACCATGGTCATGCTAAGTTACATGACATGGATAAATAGATAGTAGAACATTTTACCTAAGAATATGTTTGTGTTGGTGGAAGAAGGTGATGAATATAGGATTTTGTGGTTAGTTATATGTGGTATATTGTTTATGTCTAGGGAAGGATTTTAGAAGAAATTTGGTTGAAGAGAGTTTTGATAGAGAGGAATTGTCTTAAGAGGATTTGTGGAGAAATTTTGAGAGAGTTTTGGTATGTAAAATGAGTTCGTGAATGAAGTAGAAGTAAATGGGGTATTTATGGTTGAAGATGAAGGGAGATTAGATATAATAAAATAAATTGAAAAAGAAAAAAATAAATAGAGATGAAGAGAGAGGGGGAGGTGCCGGTTTGCATGGGAAAGAGAGAGAGAAAATAATTTAATTTGTATTTTGTAAAGAATAGTAAGTAATATGTAAGATATAATTTGATATAAGATGTATTGGAAAGGTAAAAAGTAAGAAAATAGGTGTATAGGTAGTAAGAATAAATAATAAGAAAAAGTAGAAATAGATAAATAGTAATGAATAGTAGAGAAGTACAATGAATACTAAACAAGACTAATAATTTACTGGTAATAAAGAAAATACGCGTATAAATACAATACATATAGTTTTTAGTTACCGAAAAATTACGAAACTGATATTTTTAGATTTCTTTATTATTACAAATTTAATGGTGTTAACGAAATATTTTTACTATCCGATCTATTAAGGCACGATTTTCAAAAATTGATCTCGTTCGAATACGAAATACACTAGAAATTGACGAATCTAATATTTTTAAGCTTCCTTATTCTATTATGAACATTACAAATTATTATCTCTATTCCATTGCCTATGGTTTAAGAGTACGGGATTGCCGGATCTAGATTCTAGGGTTTTTATATAGATTTTGTTGCCCTTAGGGTTTCCGATTGACTTCCAATCCTAAAGTTTGAGCTTAAACTCGGTATAAAGATATAGGGATTTACAACATGGACATTAAACGTGCCTATTTTTGGCATGTACAGATCATGATAACTATGTTTCCTTTACAATATCTACTATATTAGTCATGACAACTATTTTTCTTATTCTATTATGTAATCCTTCATCCACGTTGGATGTTGCCTGTGTCCATATTTGTGTTGTAATAGATTTCTCACCCTCTTGAAAACGACCTTGTCCTCAAGGTCTGAGAAAAAAAATTGAGACACCTATTGCTATTGTAGCCTTCAAGTGTCAATTATAGCCATTGGGTTTATGAAAAAATTTGCCTTGTATGTGTTTGTAACAATGTCGTAGAGAAGGAAATATGTTGATAGTAAGGTATTTTTGCTTGATGCCATGTTACATGCAAATTGTATTCATAGAGTACCTGAGAAAACCCATCTGCTCCTAATTGAAAAATTGGTGGATTAAATACCCATGTGCCATCCAATCCTTGAATTGGTATAAAAAATAATTATCCAAAACCCATGTATCGCACTGGTGATGATGATAGGATTGATTTAAAAAATTGATGGCTGCCCGATTCTTGAAAATTGTTAGTAGTAATCAATTGTTGATGACGCCCAATTCTTAAAAATTGTTGGTAGTAATCAGTTGTTGAAGATAACAATATGTTTGGACTGCTTCCAAAAATTCAGAATTATTAACTTGTGGGGTAAATGTTTGTAATTGTAGTTTTTCTAAAATATTGTTTGGCCACAGATTATAGTGTTGCTCCTCTAAAGTGGGTTCTCTTCTTGCAATAAGATCTTTATTCTTTCTCAGATTTACTATTGCATTCACTTGCTGAAGCTTGTATTGAATATCCTGTGAAGATACATGATTAGAGTTTTGTGACATCATTTCCTCAATCGTTGCATGATTTGGATCGTCATGGTTGCCCTTATTGATGGCAATGTTGAATTGGTGACTGGAGTTGATGATGATGAATCCATTGGAATATCATGCGGTACTGAAGAACAATTTTGAGTCCTCTAGAGTTTTTCAATACGAGCATTCAATTGTATCAAACTTTGTTGCATAGCAAACATGGTGGAATTGATGAAATCCCAATCTTCTGTTTCTTTTTTCTTGTTTGCTGTAGTATTCATTGGATGGAGTGCAATAACGAGTTTCAAAATGGGGAAAAAAGGGACTGAATACAAACCAAGAAATCAGAATGAATCTTTGCGTAATGGAGTTCGAAAATGTGACGAGAGCACCAAATGATAGGGCCCTTCTACCTAACTTGGCCTAGACTTCTTGAAAACTAAAACCTAGTATATTATCCTAATCGTCTTCTATACTCCTCCATAAGACACACTCTCTCAACTCATCTTCTTCACTCTCTAATTCCCGAAACCCTAACAATCTCTATTATTTTGCAGGTAATTATGGAGATTCGAATTTTCACAGGCTCCAAACACAATTTCTTGGGGAGTACAAATCATACCCCTTTGTTACTCTTATTTTCCCTTTTATAATTGTACATGTACATCAAATATGTCTATTTTTGGCATGTACAGATCATGACAACTATGTTTCCTTTACAATATCTATTCTATTATTCATGACAACTATGTTTGTATAATTTTCATCCTTTGGCATGTATAGATCATGACAGCTATGTTTCCTTTACAATATCTATTCTATTATCCATGATAGCTATGTTTTCTATTCTGTTATGTAATCATTCATCGGCGTTGGATGTTGCTTGTGTCCATACTTATGTTGCAACAGTTTTCCTTTTCTTTTATTTTCTTTTTATCATTTTTTAAATAATTTAAGGATGGTCTTAGGTATTATACAATCCCTTTTAGCATGGCTAAAAAATGACCAAGATAGGTTTACATTATACTTGTCTTTTTTTTTTCAATTTTATGTATTTTTAAATTACTTTAATATATCATGAATTAAATTTATTTAATAATATTATTTTATTAAATTAATTATCGTTGGTGATTAAGATGTAACTTATATCCCCTAATTAATATTAACATTTACAAATCATGTATTTATTTTTAAAGAAATAAAACAAAAATAATTTTTTAAAAGATAAATAAATCTCTCTCTCTCCCTACATGCCATTTTTGCAAGGGCTAATGTCACAAGTATTACCTAAATATTGCTAAAATATTCAATTAATTATCTAAACTTTGGTTTAATTAATTTACTACCTAAATCAACTTTTCGCACTACATTATCTAACTCTATTATCTTGAGTTCTAAGGTTCCCATAGAAAAATATTATCAATGTACAACTCCGATGAAATTAATTACTAATATACTATTGCAAAATCACATTTAAAGAACAAGATATAATAATTTATACATAAATCGCGAAAATAAAACATGATATGATGTTTATATACTGTTATTATATCGCGATTAGTAATTGCATTATAGGAGTTAATCACATATTGTGATTAGCAATCACGATATGAATGTCTTTTATTTGTGTGTAAATTGCATTTTATAAACATGATATTCACGCGAATATAGCGACTACAACACATGATATACAGTACACCGTATAATGTTTGTATAATCTTATTTATAAACGTGATTTAGCAACCGTAAATTAGTAATTATTTTTATTTTGACCTTAAATAAGTAATAAATTTTAATTGGATTTGTAAACATGAAATTATTTTTTATTATCTCAGTTAGTACACTTGGCATTAATGAGCCATCACATCTTGACATGAGTCCATATCCCTAGAAAAAAAAATTACACATATCTTTCTTCTTACTCTTCTTCTCCGAACTCTCTCTCTCTCTCCCCCTTTGTTTCTCTCTCCAAAATCAAATACCACTCACTATTCTTCTTCAAATTCTCACTCTCCCCTTTGCTTCTCTCTCTAATACTATACATCACCCACCACTTTCTTTCTACAAATCAAAAAGAATCTCAATCTCTCTCTTTATCCTCGTTCTTCTCTAAACTCTTTCTCTCTCATCCCTTCACTTCTCTCTTTACCCAAAAACAAAAAAAAAAAAAAATTTAACCAATAAAAATATAAAATTAAAGGAGCTAAAGTCGAAAATGCTTCAAGGCATGAGCATATGTTCTTTGGTATTGTCGTGTATGGGTTAATCAATCAATGGGGGTGTTTGGTTTAAATAGTTTGAGTTACTATGTTGGTTGAGTGAGTTGTGTAGAGATGATGATGAAAGGGTGAGTTGACTCACATGGGATGTATTAAGAGGTGTCTAAGAGTTTAGTTGGGTTACAAAGAGTGTGAGAATAGAAAGAAAATATACTCGATGAAGAAGATATGTTAATTTTTATTAATTTTCATGTACATTTATAGAGAAAGAGTGGTGGGTTGTGATTGGTTTTAGAGAGAGAAACAAAGGGATAGAGAGAGAGTTCGAAGAAGAAGAGAAGAAGAAGACTAAGAAGGCCATGTCATTTTTATTTGGGTGGACAACTGCTATCATAGGCCCATTAATGCCAATAGAGCAAATGGAAGTTCAAAGTTAGATGACATTGTGTTATGGGTTATGACATGAAAAGTTGATTTGGTAGTAACTTGACTAAACCATATTTAAGTAGTTAGTTGAATATTTTAGCAAAGTTCGGGTATTGTTTATCAAATATGCCCCCTTTTTAATTTTTTATTTCTTCTTGTAACTCCATTATTTACTATAAATCAACCAAATAAAATAGCATTACATACCCCATTTTCTTTTTTTTTTTTTCTTTTAATCACTAAGCAATAATGGTTAACCGAATTCCAAAGATTTAATTATTGGAATTGAATGGAAATTAAACGAGAATCGAGAGAACTAGAACCCCAAGACATACTGTTTGTCCTTTTTTCTTTTCTAGACCAACTGTATTAGTCCTGGCCTAGGCAAAGCAAATAACACTTGATCTTTAAAGAGATCCCTCAGTAAATCATCATTGAACAACAAGAATATTCACTATAGCTTGGCCTATTCGTTTATTATTTTGGAGAAGCCTTGAGTATGTTTCAAGAAGATTACACGGAAAGAAAGCCAAAACTGCATATGGAGAACATTTGTTCAAGCTGCATCAATCATTGATTGCCGGTCCAATTTTAAGAGGAAAGGCAAAGAAGGATCTGCTGTCACATTTTTACACCTTCAGCAATCTCATCAAGGACTCTTTCCACTCGCGTTAACATATCTGGCAAGGGCAGAGAAAGCTTCAAAAATTAATGCATATTGGAAGACATTAAAATATTGCACAAAGTATGGTTTTATTGTCACTCAAATGATTCAAATGAGGAATTGAAGGTGAACCGAAATTAAGAGAACATATATAGCTAAGGGGAGACGATAATCATCATGAAACAATATACACAAATGTATCTTGCGCAGCCAATTGGAAAGCAGAAGTGGTGTTTCTATGCATTTGAAGATTGTAAGTACTTGCTATTTTATTTCTTCATGACACTGTTCTGTAATAATTATCATTTCCCATAGCTAGGATACAATCATCACTCTCTTCTATCAGTATTCTCGTGTTTCTTCAGCAGCTACTTCAAGTCAACGGGTGGACAGTTACTCTTTTTGTGCAAGTAATCTTATGAGAATTTAAGTTATCAAGTAGAGAGAGTAACTTGTATTGAGGAAGCATCATGGCATGTAACTTACCTTGAAAGGCGGAATCTTCCATGTATTTCTGTGAAGTAAGACACACTAATCAATGATGCAACCAATAATTGCACTCAGCAACAGATATTATACGTATCTTGCCCCAGTAAGATAAAGCGTGAAACCATGCTTACCATGATTTGGGATTTAAAATCAGAAGCTTCATATGCAGGCGGCTGTGGGGCTGCTGAAATACACAGATAGGTGGATACGGTATTCAGACACAATTTTTATATAACCAAACCATGTTTTAGCCCTTACCTTTTCCAACCTCAGAGCAACAACTAGTGAGTAATGATGTAAAGCTTGGAGGAAAAGCCCCAGCTGTTCCTTCAACGCCATGGTTCTCCTTTTTTTGGGTGTTTTTTGAGCATTGTAGGGCTTCATCGTTCACACTTTGCAGTACTTCAGGAGTCCGATTGTGAATGGGAAAAACATTGCTCATTTCAACTTGAGTTCTAGAAACAAAGTCTGTCATTTCTACAGGGAAAACATTGTTTGTTTCAACATCATGGTTCTCAATAATTTCAGTGTTCTCTGAGCATTTTAGAGTTTCATGCTTCACACCCTCTGGTACTTCAAGAGCCTGATCGTGAATAAGAAAATCATGGCTCATTTCCGCTTGTGATCTGAAAAACAAAGCAACTATCAGACTCTTTCTTGTGAAAGATGGTTTGCATTTGATTTAGTGTATCAATGTAGTTTTGTTTCTAAGCAAGAAACTCGTGATTGTTTAAAGCATTAGCATGATTCTAGCTTCCTTTCCTTCTCACCTATAAGGGGATCCATCAGAGTGAATTAACTCAGAATGTGAGGACAGGGGAAATTGAGAGTTTTCAAGTTCAATATCTGTTACACCACTCAATGTCTGCTGCATGTGAAATGTAAGAGAGCAATATCAAAATTGGAAGATGTTTGTTTTTGTTATTTTTGAAAGAAAACATCATAACTACACTCTTGAAATGAGGATTTACTTTTAAAGCGTAAATGAATGACTCAGCCTCAGGAGTTGTTGCAAACCGCAAGGCAAACTTCTGAATCTGTGGATAGAAAACCATTCATTGTATGAAGGAATTCGCGAAGTACAAGCTTCAACAGATGGATAGCAATAACTATCAGGTTTTAGCACTAGGAAAAGGGGGATGCAGTCGAAAAGTATGAAAGATTTTCAATGGCCAAGACTGCAAGGTTCCAACCGAAAGGGCAAAAAAAAAAAAAAAAAAATCATAGCAGTAGCATGCCTTATTCTGATGAAAATTAAGTTGTTGAGCGCATAGCAATAAGGACCCCTGTCGACTCAATATAAAGGATAAATAAATATTTGTTGTCCCAAATTTGCAGTTTCAACCATGTTCAATCAAATGAATTCTAACAACATAATCAGGGCTATTTTTATGTGGTTTTATTAGTAACTCGGCATCCCAAAAAACACAGAGGTGATACTGCATGTGCTTATTTGCAATCATATCTTAACCGATTCAATTTGTCTTATTTTTATGATGAAGGAGAAAGGTCACATTGATCTTCATGGAGAACCGCAGTTTATACACTTGATATAAGTCCTAAAACTTACTGGATGCTTTCAAGAGACATTAGCAAGGTCACATAATTCATATTCACTTCAGCAAATCATTCAAACCATTTGTATAAAGAACAATTTCACATTTATAGAAAATTATTGGCATGGCCTTACCTCATTAGCACAATCTCTATAACTCACGAAAAGAGCTCTGCCACCTCTATTCTGAAAACCGGACATGCACGAGATCTGAGGCCAGAAGAAGCGCAGCTTGAAAACAAAATGTTCTTCCTGAAACAAGTCAGAAAATAATTACTCGAATGATTGATCCCAAGATACTAAGGTATTAGTGCCAGTTTATATAATCTAATCGATAAAATCGCAATGTAAGGACTGAACTCCATTACGAATGCCCTTTCTCAGATATAAAGTGCAAATTCGAAATTAAAATTAGCAAATACTGACTAAAATTGTAATGCTCTTTTTAAGAAAACAAATTAAATTAAGTTGAACCTTATCTCAACGTGGATTTAATTGATGCCATAATGTCAATAAATTCGTGATAATTGGAGAATTATGTCAGTAAACAAGCTAATCGGCGGTGAAAGCAATCGAGAAAATCCACAAGATGGAGACTGAGAACAGAAGAACTTACAAGAGTATAATTGCACAAAGAGACGGAGAGGATGGAGGAGGAAGAGGAGGCCGAGTTATGGAGGAGGTGGAGAGAAGCGAGAGATGAAGAAGATAACCAAACGCCAGAGGAGGTGCGAGATCGATGGGAATGAGTACGAGGAAGTAGAGAAGGAGAAGGAGAAGGAAGATTTGGAAGGTTGAAGAAGCGAGAGAAATGAACGTTCCATTGAGCTGTTTTATCTCTGGTGGATGCATCTATGACTGCTAACTCTGATCCCGCCATTTTTATCCTCTTCTATTGCTCTGTGCTGATTTTTTAAGTAAAGAAGAGAGAGCGTTGTTTGTAGAAAGGTTTTCAAAATGGAGGGAAGGACGAATGGACGATGTGTGTATTTGTTTACTCAAACTACGTCTCATGGACTCATCCTTGGCCCACGGGCTTCTTCAAAAATCTTAGTGTAGCCTGTGAAGTAGATATCATTACAAGGTGGGTATGAACCAAACCCATCCTAAACCATTCCTGCTAGTTCCATACTTGGGAATCGAACTTTGTGGGATGGGTATGAATCACCTTTTGACCTACCGGTTTTGGCGGGTCAAGACGGTTCAACTGGCAAACCCGATGGGTTGTTCAAGTATTAGAATTGCCATACATGAACTACAAACCAATAGATCCAACCTGGATCCCCCTAGCTTCTTTATAAAATAAATAAATAAATAAATAAGGGAAAACAGAAGCAAACAAAAGTTGCTGCTATTTCTATACAAAGTCTATAACTTTGCAAATTGGGGGCTGTGTCTTCGCCGCCCTGGAAAATGTGGAGGGGGTGGAAATATAATTAATGTGCATCAATTTTTAAATTATTAATGTAGATAATTTGTACGTATTAGCTAGCATGAATTTTGAACTGCGTAAAAAAAAAAGCCCTATATCTATATCTAAAGGCAATCAGACAAGTGAAAATCATTTCGTCTTCTACCTAAAAGCCATGCCATAAAGATAAACAATTTGTCCTGAACAATATTAGCTCTGTCTGTTTAACTTTTTCAAGCAGATACAGATACTTTTTTCAAACTTTTTTCTAACAAATTATTTATCAAGAAATAGATATAGATAAAAAAAAAGTTGGCAGTTCTCATAAAAATATCAAATATATTAAATATAAATAAAATATTGATACAAATCATATATATTTATACATATCGTTTTGATATAGATACAGATATAGATGAAAAACAGACCATCCAAACAGACCCATTAGATTCAATCAATTTCAATTTAGTGCATTGAAAAATTTTGAACTGTTAGGAATCGTACAACTTGATACATTTACAATTGCAAGGAACGAAGGCTATAAATTGACGATTTAGTTTTTAAAAATATCAAACATTCATGTGTGTGTTCTTAAATTTCTAATTCATCTACTCCCACCTCTATATTATTACATACTTGATATACAAAAATTAAAATATTTAGTACTAGCTCTTATTTTTTAGATCATCGTGTATAATAAGGTTACTCGCTCATACTTTATTTCATGTGTTTGTTCTTAAATTTCTAATTCCTTTACTCCTACCTCTACATTACTACATAGTCGATATACAAATAAAAATTAAATTGCTTTCTTTTTCTTTGGTGGTTCATCCAAAAAATCTAGAAAGAAAGATAAATTAAGAGGGAAAGCTGCTCGAGTGCTAGGAAGAGTGTATTGTTAATATAGACAGAGATGTTGCTGCTACGACTTTAATGAGCCCTGAGCCTCTGACCTTGAATTCATACATGACCAATTTCCTTCGGTTCCACTGGGTTTCGAGACGTTTAATCCTATTTACCATTCATAAGGGGATGATGACAACAACTCTCAAGATCTGAAACTAGAACCACTACCACAACATGCAGTTGAGGATTATGGCAATTTAAGTGAAGAAATACATCCTTCCATTGAGGCAAACTCATCATCCAAGCCACCTCGACTATATAAGTCTAATATGGTTGAAGATCCGAATGGGAAGATGAGGGCACATTGCAACTATTTCACTGCCAACTATGCCTTTCTAAAGGAGATGGATATGAGAGTCTTTCTAAACATCTCAAGTCAAAGCATCTCAACAAGTATGGAATGGATCTGTCACAACAGCAAATATCACGGTTCGGTTCGAAAGAAAGAAGTAAGGCTATGGTAACTCAAGGACGAACCATATCGTGATGCTCTAGTGTAAATGATAAATGGGTTGCATATGGGTTTCAACGTCAGTGAAAATGCAGATCTTGTATATTGCCATCAAGAAACTCTACAGCCGTGTGCTCTTTAATGGAGTGCTTCAACATTAAGACAACATTGTTTAAAAATGTATCAGAGGGGTAAAGCGTAGCTACAAGATATGTTTATCAATCTCGATACATGTGTCTCCATCTATTCCAATATTTGGACTGACAGATGGGATGAAAGTTCTTACATGGGTATTATATCTCATTGAATAGATTAGCATAGGGTAATGCATAAAAGATTTATTGTATTATGTAAAATGGAAGGAGTTCATACGGTACAAAACATATATGCAACGATACGAACGATTCTTCATGAATATGATTTGACCAAAAAAAAATTCTTCATAGGTTTTGATAGTGTTGCAACAAATACAGCCACTATTTCCAGCCTACAATTGTTATGTCAGCCAACTCTTGGGGGAATTTTTCTTTCATATAAGATGTGCATATCATGTATTAAATTTGTGAGTGAAGGATGGAATGGAGTCTTTAAAAATCCATACGTTTCTGATAAAAGATGTGGTTAACTACATTATGGACCATCCATCAATTAATAGAGAATGGTGGAAATGGTGTGGTGTGCATGATCAAAAGCCGAAAAAAATAAAAAAAATGTGCAACACCAGTGGAATTTGACCTACAAACTTTTAACTAACATAATACCATATAAGGAACTACTTTGTAGCTTCGTCATTGCCCATGTACTAAACATACCACTGCATCCCAATAAATTGAATGTCTGCAACAACTTGTTGGAACTGTTGAAGGTTTTTTATTACTGTACAAATGTTTTCTCTCTAGTGTACAACCCTAGTGTACATCTCTTTTTACTAGAGGCATGTAACATCATCAAGATGCTCCAACAAGGAAGATCCAATCCCATTTTGCAAAAACGTGTTAATGATATGACTTGTCAGTAGTTCAAGTATTATAGGGAAATTCCTATAATATACAACATAGCATAGTTGTTGGACCCATGCAATAAAGTGGAGGGACTTCGAGAAGTCATGGGTTATTATTATGAACATGTGGATAAAATGTTAGACACTCAAGATATTTATGCAATTTCTATAAGTAATGTTGTGGAAGAGACAATTAATATGCTGTTAAATTTGTATTCCCAACTTAGTACCACATATGGTGGACAGATACCCACCAATTTAACAACTCCTGTTAATGCTCTAACATCTACTACTGTAGAGAAGTCTAGAGTGGTGCTACAGCATCAACTATTCAGATTTCGTGATTGACAAGTACTTGAATATAAAATTCGAGTTTGGTAACATGGTGGATGCATACAACGTTGACATCCTCGAGTAGTGGAAACGCCACAAGGAGACATTTCCAATACTATCTCGAATTGCCATATAAGTATTGGCTGCACCAGCTTCAACAGTGGCAGTTGAGCAAGCTTTTAGCATTGCAAGCTAGCAGCTGAACGAGCATAAATCCCTATATGGTCTAGTGATGGTTGAGGCACTAGCTTGTAACCACGATTAGACTAGGGCTAAATGACAATAACAAGACTTGAAGGACTATAATCACCTCAATTTGTGCAACTTGAATATTTTAATCATTAAGTAAATAATGTAAAATTTTTTAAAAGGTTTTAAAGAAAGTCACAAGAATCACTCCTAATTTTTCTTAATCTAAGAATATTAAAATACGATCAATTTAATTTTCGTTTAAAAATTTGAATTGTTATAAAAAAAATTTCAAGATAAAATTTTTCCATAACTTCTTAATAATACCCCACAAATATAAAAAAGGTAAAATTCAAAATATATACATAAATGAATGAATATGATTTTAACTAGATGGTAGTAATAACAAAAGTTATAAGATATAACATTCATAATAATTAAAGAAATAAATGATGAGTAAACAAATAATTATAAAGAATGGTGCTAAATCTAATAATTCAAATCTCAAGATGCTTTATAAGGACGAAAAATGACAAGAAACACCAAATCAATACAATAAAGAAATAAAACAATGTAGTCCTATAATACATGCAATAAACAAACCTGAAACATGGAAACAATTGAAAAATAATACTAAGTTTCATTATGCTTTGCAATAACAAAAAATATCAAACAGTCATGATAATAAATACAAATATGCAATATATAAGCTCAGTAAATAATATATTACCAAATAATTCAAAGTTCCAATAGAAGTGAAACATAATATTAGAATTTAATCTAGAATAATCAAAGTAGCGATCATAAAATGATCGGAAGTTTTTGAATTATAATGTTTAAAGTTAATATGAAATGCTGGCCACTAAAAAATGATCAAAACATTTGTTTATCTAGGTTGGAAATGGCTTAATTAACTAGAATAATAGATGATTAATTTTGAACTTTGATTAGAACGTAATTTAGAATTGAACTTAGATAGTTTAATTAAATAAAAAAAGAAAAATTAAGTAAACAATAGAATATGAATATATAATTTCACATAACCAAATTAGTAAATAGATTAAGTGAAATTGAGATTCCAAATGTTCTCTTCATTAACATATTTGTTTTAGCAACCTTTTTCAACAAACCAAATTTTGTTATCTTTCATAATTTTCAAACTAAACTCCTTTGCTTTCAAATTCAAATATCCAAACCTTTGAAAATTCAATTTTAATGTTTAATAAATTTATGAACCCCCAAGCTTTAGTCTACTTCATGAATTGAATTATTCAATTCTTTACGATCATCAACTTAAACCCTTTGTCTTTCAATTCATAAGTGTGACTTAAATACCTCAAGTTCATTTATAAATGTTCTAAAGTAGCTATTTTAACCTAAATTCTATTTTCCTAAGCCTCATAGGTTTTCAATTCAACTGCTTATTTATAAAGATCGGTTTTTAAGCTTAAACTCAAACTAAATATCAAATTTTCATAAATTAAATTCATAAGCTAGATTTTAGTTTAGGTAATTAATTTCTACTATATAGATTCTTAAATGTATTTTAAATTATTTTTTTATTATTAAAATATCTATCTAAAAGGTTTAAACCCAAGGCCTCTACTCAAAAATATTTATTAAAATTTTAACTTATCCTTTTTCTCTTCTTTTTACTTTTCATTCCTAGCCTTTCTTTTCCTCTTTCTTTTCTCTTTTCTCTTTTCTTTCTCTTCTTTTCTCCTACGTGTTCCTCTTCTTTTTTCTTTCCTTCCTTCCTCAATTCTCCATATCAAATCTTAATCTTAAGAAGATTATAAGGAGAAATAGAAGGTGAAAACAAGATAGAGGATGGAACTTAAACATGAAGAAGCTACAACAACTAATGAGAAGTAGTAGTAGAAGAGATTAAGTAGTTTTGTTTATTTGAAGTTTACTAAAATAAGTAAGTTAATTATTTTCTCTATTTTGATTGTTGTCAATGCATGTAGATGATGAGTTAGTACTAGATATAAGTAGGGTTTGTAAAAAAATTTGTAAACTAAAGATATATGAACTTGTGATTAAGGATTTAGATATGTACATATATAAGCATATCAAGTGTTTGATAAAATGATTAAAGAAAACATAAAGTAGAAATATGTCTAGAAATGTTGAAAATTATGAATATAAATTGTATGTTGGCTATAAGGTGTTGTATGTTAAGTTTATGATGTAAAACAAGTAAATAAGTAGTTAAAACTTAGAGAAAAGATGAAGGAAAAACGTAAAAAGGTACAAGTGAAAGATCATGAGCGTGATTCAACTTGTGATAAACATTGTTCTTCAAAAACTAGATATCATGAGCATGATCCAACTCGTGATGATCACTATTTAAAAAATCTTGGGTCATCACAGGCATGATCAAGGGCGTAATGGCCTCTATTTCTTAAAAAAATTGATGAACAATTGATTACGGGCATGACAGAGGGTGTGATCAGCTTGGATCAATTGGTTTCCCTGATCATGAGCATGATTAAGGGCATGATGACCATCACACCCTTTATCACATGCGTGATCAGTCCTTACAGCACAACAATGTTTTGTATTTTAACCATAACTTTTTCATCCGAACTCGGATTGAGATGATTCGAGATACTAATGAAAGCTTAGAGAGATTCTACATCTTTTATTTTTTAAGTTTTAAGTGATTCTAACAAAATTAAGATTTAAAACATATTTGTTTTAAATTGTAATATATAAGCTTAAACAAAAACAACAACAAACAAGTCCAAACATATCCAAATCTATTGAACACTCATTTTACTAATTAAGTGCATGTAATATAATTTCTCAAGGACTAATAGACTAAGGAATTTATAACATAAGCTTAGAACAAATAGATCTAAAACGAACCTAGTTAATCAACCTAAGTTCAACATAGCCTAATGAATCTTATTGAGCTGAAATGAACTAGATTAATTAGAATCCTATAAAACACATGATAATGACTTAGCAAGATAAGTGAATATGACTTAGTAATTAGATTAAATGATTAATTCTATACAATTTGAATAAGTTATGTTTATATTAAATATAACTTGAAATGTAACAAACTTAACACCTAACTAGATTTAATATAGATGTAAAGTATAAAATGAACTTATGTAATAAACTTAAGTTCAACTTGGTTTAATGAACTTTAATAAGCTAAAATAAATTGATTAAGTCTATTCAACTTGGCTAAGTTAAATTAATATAGACTTAGAACTTGTAAATGGCTTAGATATAATCTTACTATGTTAAACTTTAAATGATAAAGGGAATAGGTTGTTTCAAATACATGTTTGCTAAAATGAGTTTTTCATGTAAGTTGGCAAATTATTAAAATACTTATAAGAATGATAAAGAATAGTGGTCTATTTATGACAAATAATTGTAAACAAAGTGTTGGTTTCTCTCAAATGATGATTTTGATGATAACGAAAAGGAGTAAGTAATTACTAACATATTCTTTAAGTGTGCAAGGATTCAATATAATCAAAGTGGTTTACAATGACTTAAGAGAATGATTTCAAAAGTGGTTCTATGCAAAGAATACTTTAGAAAGTGTTTGGACAAGATTTCAAGAACAAATGAGCTATCAGAAGGTTAATCAGAAGGTACTCCGCTAGCTTTTTAAACTATCAGAAGGTTCATCATAAGGTGACCTGCAACTTTTTTAAAAAAGTTACAAAACACGAACAGTGAGCTCTAGATTCGAATTTTTCTTTATGGATTTGATATTTTGAAGACCCATCTCTAATGTTGAGTATATTTGGGTAATATACTCAATGTGTTCCACAAAGTTGGTTCAATATCCATGGGGATTCAAATTTCGTTGGATTAAAGTTCGTGTTTTTTTTTTGGGAAATTTCTATTTTGATAGCAAGGGAAAATCACGTACTTTCAAGGATCCATCTTCAACAGTTTATTCAAGTTTTATTTGGAAATATGGAAGGCATGATCCAAATATACAAGGAACTTGTCTGATGATTATTTGTCTATACAAGGAAGTCAAAAATTGTGGAAAATACGATCTTTTTGTTGCATGAACAGTACCAGCTGAAGGAACAAGTCAATAATGGTGATTTCAAATTTGAATTTCAAGTTCAAGATAATTATACAAGTTGTTGGAGATTTAAACTTATCCATTGGAGCAAGAATTTCGAGATAATTACATCAAGATATCAAGATTCAAAATTTATAGATTTTGAAGAAAGAGATAAGCTGATATTACGCACAAAATAAGGAGCAAAGTTTATCCAATTAATTTCCTAGCCGTTGGAAGATACAAGGATAATTATACCCACCAAAGACGGAGAAAAAAAGAACAATCACATGAAAAAAGAAGAGAAAACAAAGAGCCACGAATTTCTTTTCAATTTGAGTAAAATTACTATCATTCTATTTGTCTTCTTTGTTCGAAAATTTTGAGGACCCATGCTTTATTCCTCTGATTTGATTTCACACAATTAGTGTAAGTTGAGAGTTACAAGTAGGCTTAGTAGATTGATTAATTAAGAGAATCAAGCTAAGTGAATTGTAGCAAAAAAGAATTGGCAAGAACTTCTTGTAACTTTTATTGATTTGATTGGATAGTGGAACACAACCGGTGAGGAATACCGAGATCCTGGCTTGGAGCTGGAAGAGAGGATTGACACTCAAGGGGGAACCTCTATAATTCAACTTTGCACTCTCTACTCCCTTATCTCTCTTTAAATTCGTGCAATTTTATTTGTTGTTCATAACTGTGATATATGCTTAGAAGGTTGATCAGAGAGTAACTCACTTATATTTTCTTAATCAGAGAATTAGTCAGAAGGTTTCTGAGAGTAAAAAATTTTGAATTGATATTTGACTTTTCGTGAGCTTAAGCAAATCATTTTGATCCAAATTATTGTTCAAAGTTTTTATTTGTTAAGTTTATTTTTTTAAGAAAGTTTCAAAGCCATTTTAGTTGAATAACCAAGTGGTGTGAAATTTATTCAAAAATTTTAAAAGTAAATTTTATAACCAATTCACTCCCCCCCCCCCCCCCCCCCCACCCCCCCCCCTCCCCCGTTATCTTTTCAGGACCAACACAAAGGAAAAGAAATAAATTGATAGACAATAAAGATTTGTCTGTATCTTAGAGGGGTAGTTTTTGCAACCATAGCAAGGTTCCTACTTATTGTCTAATCAAATTGGTTTAAATATAAGTCTATGTTTCAAATCAAGTGTAAAATAATGAATTAAAAGTGAATTGAATACTAAAGTTTGATAAAGCATGCATTAAGAGAGATAATAAGTGATTATTATTTCTTTCCATAGGATAAACGAATTAATCATTGGATATTCCCGAAGATTACTGTGACTTAGCCAAGATGACTGGTGGGTAACATTAATCTTATCACCTTGTTTGTGCTTGTAATATAGTTGTACCTATATTAAGATAAACATAATTAAATATGTGTGGGGATTAGGTATTCGTATGCTGTTTGATGATTGTATTGTTTGAAAAATCATTAAAATAAAAGTGATGACATACGTTGCTTGTAATAATTGAGTTGCTTCTATTGATAAGTGTTTCTTAATTAATGTGGTCACTAAATAATATGATGTAAATTTTAATTAACCCTCAAGTAAAATGGCCATGCATTGCACAACAGCATAACTGCATTAACATTTATGCACATCACATATTAATATTTCGATTTTGTGGACTACGGTAATGCTTTGGCAAGTCTAGTGAATTTGTTTGAGGTTACCATTGGGTTGTAACATCTACAGGAACTAAATAGGCACTAAAGGATGTCGCCTGTGTTAGGGTTAGCTTTAGGGTATTAATACTTGGTGAAGTTTCTGAGCTTCTAAGATGAAGTTAAGGTTATGTTACTAGTATGTATATATAAATAACAATGAGTCTAAGAAAAGAAATCCTCCTTCCTTAGTCTTTTTAAGGTAAAGTTGAGGTTATGTTGGTAATATATATATATATATATATATATATATATGTAACAAATGATTTAAGAAAGAAATCCTCCTTTCTTAGTTCTTGATCTCTCCTAGGCATGATATTGGTGCTGGTCCTTCAACCCCTAAAAGAAGGTATAAATCTCCATTAGTTTGGATTCTGGTCATTCAAATCATCCTGTCTCATATGGTTTAGTGTTGCATTACATATGTTTGTTTGAATATACTTGTTTGATAATTGTTTAATGTGTGGTCTAGTCTTGTTATCCACTAAGTTATGATGTAGCTCACATCTCTATAATTTTTGTGCAGGAATGTCTTAAGTTGGAAATGGGTGAAGAAGTGTGAAGAAAGTTATCTTCTTCAGTGAAGTACTTAAAGTTAGAAAGATAGAAATGTAAATTTATATCATGAATTAGATCAATTATGTAGTCTTTGAACTTTTGTGTTTTTTAAGATAAACTTGGAATTTGAATTAGATTAATTGTATAGTAATTTAAAGTTTTGTATTAAGTAGGTTATCTATCCTGTCTTATTATTTGGCGAGGGATACCGATTCTCTATGGTTCTGGTAAAATATGGGAATCCATATTTTCCTTAATTTATGAAAATGTTTTTATAAAATTAAAACTTGAATAGCAAATATTAAGTAAAGTTTTGTAATATTTGACTTGCAAAATAGTTTTCATATTACGGGTGCACAGGTAACATGATAACTACATGTTAATCCTATTAGGCCCTTTTCTAAGGCGTAACAAGGAATACTCGAGTGAAGAGGATGGGTACTTTAGTGACTTCAACTCCTCCGCAGGGAGTACAATTACCAACACATTGGTTACTAATTCAAGCCAATGAGCATTCAGCTCGTATTTAGTTGTTTGTTATTATTTTAGCATGGGTGTTAATATTGTAGTCTAGGTCAATGAGCTGTTTATTTATGTTTAATTGTTGTTGTTCTACTAGTATGTGTGTTAATGTTGCAATGGAGGCAAGATGTAATACCCCACTTAGTCGAATGTAGTCCTCAAAGTTCGGATGTATGTTAATACACTACTATGTGTGTGTTAATGTTGTTTATGTGGTAACCATTACTTTTTATTTAAATAATTATAAATATATATTTATAATATAATTAACATAAATTTTAATTTGGAACTTGTAAATTTGATAGATTTGTAAATTTGGAAGTTTTAGAAAATTTAAAACAAAATTTTTTTCCGATTCATAGTTCTTATGGAACCAGAACTGAAACTGCCAGAGCCAACGGTTCTATGGAACCGTCAACTGATCAGTCCCTAACAGTTCTTATTTCAATTCCACAAAAAGTTGAACCATGAACTAGTGATTTCGGTTCGGGTCTAGAATCGACCAAACTATTCCGATGCTTACTATAAATGGCACTTTGATAAGCAAAATTTTGAAAATATATATATAATGTTTAACTTTTGATATAAGTTTCGTGATAGTAATTATCGCTATATTACATATTGAACATGCGGTACAAAGATTTCTACATGTATCACATGCCTAAAATGCAATATAGCAATGTATAACGTCAAGATTTCTATCAAATGCTATAAGTTCATTACATACGGCTATCATCCATTGAACTTGAGAAGAAAAAGGACTCAATTTTATGAGCTTGCTCGATGTTGACATGCAAGCCATTGGACTCGAATTCAGATGTGTTTTCCTAAATTTGGTTAGTAATTATATGTGTATAAAGTGTGATGCACATTCTATATTGCATGTCTTACATGAGATATAGCAATGATATATTCATAATTAAATTTCTACAAATAATATTTTGTGTAAGTTTTTTTGAAAGGATGGTTACACATGAAATAATCTCTATTATTAGGTTGCTTTATTTATTTATTTTTTATAATAGACAGCCTAAATAATATAAAGGGTATGTGCTCCATCATGGAAATTTATAACCTTTACACAGAAATTGCAGAGTTTTTAATATTGCCAAAAAATATACATTAAAAAAATCCACTCATATATTTCTACTGGTCAAAACAAAAGGAAAACTAGCATAAAGAATTGGGAAAAACTTGGCTTAAATCACATATTTGTGACCTAATTTTAGGACATGACCGGGCAAACCGGTCATGTTTGTATAATATTACCATATTTGAACAAAAAACTTATCAAAACACAACAAATCTACCACATACCAAAATTGGATAAAGTTACCATAATTCTGCAAACATACCATAATGCAATAGTATATGTATAATGCATAAATGTTATGAACAGTATGTACTTACCACAATACAACAAACTTACCAAAATATGATAAATTTGCTACTTAGCATTAACAGACAAACCATCATAATTAATGAACTTACAAGAATATAGCAAATCTACTACATATCGAAATCAGATAAATTTACCACAATGTGAAGAAGTTACCAAAATCTAACAAAAATAGCACATACCATAATTAAACAAACTTAC
Source organism: Combretum micranthum (assembly GCA_024138025.1). Taxonomy (NCBI): domain Eukaryota; kingdom Viridiplantae; phylum Streptophyta; class Magnoliopsida; order Myrtales; family Combretaceae; genus Combretum; species Combretum micranthum. The sequence continues at coordinate 251,515 of JAMXBD010000323.1, forward strand.
TAGAATGTAACGAACTTACCACTTTCAAAAGTTTGCATAAAATTGGCCAATCATAATATGACAAACTTATCATAATAAGACAAATCTACCACTTCGCACCAACAAATAAACTACTAAAATGCAATAAACTTACTAGAGTATGACAAATCTATCACTTAATACTAAAAGATAAAACTATCAGACAAACTACCAAAATGCAATAACCTTACTAGACAATGACAAATCTACTACTTAGTACTAAAAGAAAAACTACCAAAGTATGACAAACTTACAAGAGTATGACAAATCTGCCACTTAGTACTAAAAGACAAAACTATTGGATAAACTACTATAATGCAACGAACTTATCAGAATACAACAAATCTAACATTTAGCACTAATAGATAAAAACTACCAAAATATAACAAACATACCAAAATATGATGAAACTACTACATACCAAATCAAACAAAATTACCACGATGCAATAAGTTATTAGAATCCAACAAAAATAACATATATCACAATCGAACAAACTTACAAAAATATAACGAACTTACCATTTCTAAAAGTTAGTGTAAAATCAATCTACCAAAATAGGATAAACTTACCACAATAAAAAAAAAACTACCACTTAGTAATAAAAAACAAAACTAGCAGACAAACTATCAAAATGCGACAAACTTACCAAAATCCGATAAATTTTCCACTTACCACAATCAAACAAACTTACGAAAATGTAATGAAATTATCATCTTGAAATTATAATGTTTTTACCCTACCAAAATTCGATGGCCACGATTTAATTGTGTAGGTGTAAACCCAGGGAATCTCAGTAGTTAAAAAACCCCGGGAGTTGAAAAGCGAAACCCTAATCCGATTCAGTTTAAGTCTAGTGAGAGGAGCTTAGGAACTCAAAATCCAGCTTTCCTTCGGTTTCATAATAAAAGAAGTTTTATAAAGTAAATGAATATGAATTATCCTTCTAAAGTATATTTTAGACCTTCGAAAGTTTTAAATTCGGGAATTTTTCAATTCTGGGCCTTCCCGAGCTCAATTACGGAAAAGCGTGCCCGAACCACGAACTCAGACAAATGTTCCGGAATACTCATTAGAACCATAATTTTATAAAGATTCCAAAAATATCAATTTTATAATTTTTCGGGCTATAAAAATTACAGTTATAGCTTTTCCCGTGTTTTCGTTACAACTGGTAAAGTAGATGTCTTGTCTACTATTCACAAGTACAACCTACACTACACACTACACACTACCCATACCCTATTCTTACATCCTTACAACTACTCATTTCAATTTTCTTTCCCAATGAATGTTGTCTCTTAAATAATTATTACATTTATTACATTTTAATTACATAAATTACAAATATCAAAATTTCAACACACACACACACGCTCAAGCCTAAGGCCGGTGCACCAACACCCCCCCCCCACCCCCCCCCCCCCCCCCCCCCCCCCCCCCCCCCCCCCTCTTCTTTCCCTCTCCATTTGATTTATTTTTACTCAATTAATTCAACTAAAACCCTAATTCATTTAATATATAAAGCTAATGTTCATTCTCTCTCTTCATTTTCACTTGTGCAAATTTTCTTTCAAGCGAAAAACTCTCTCTTTCCCCTCCTGCTTGTGCCGTGAGCCCCCCTCCCTCTTCCTCTCACATTTTCAACTCAAATCCTCTTCATTTCCACCTTTGATCTCTATTTGTAGGTTGATTTTAAGCTTTGTTCTTCCTAGATCTTGTAATGGCAAAGCTATTTCTTGTGTGTTTTCACCTTTAATCCTAATGAGCATATGCTAGGGACATGAAAACACTTGAACAAGAATATCAAGCCATCACAAGACATGGATATAGTGTTTAAATGAGTTTTTGTTAAGACATTCTCTTGTTCATGCATGTAAAGTAGAGACCTTGTATATATATTGATGTTCATACCATGAGATTTATGATTCATGCATCATATCTAGTAGATCTAATGTTTAGACATCTATATCTTCATCTACATCTATGTTCATATAGTTATTTTGATTTCCATGCATTGATGATCATAAAAATGTAGCCTTGCATATGTATAGATGTGTTAGATAGTAGATCTCCATGTATAGAAGGCAAGAAGATTGAAAAAGAAAAGGTTTTGTTAGAAATGATTTGTTGGAAATTCGGATGGAATTAGAACCCTACCTTAAAGACCACCAAAACCACTTTAAAACTCATATTTTTCATAAAAATTGGAAGGTATATATAATAGATGCCCTTAAGGAATGATTTTCATAAGCTTAGATGAGTTTAGGCATGATAAGAATGTAAAACAAGTAGTGGAGTTAGAATGAAAAATATTGATATGTGGATTAATAGTCAAATTCGTAATTTAAGTCCATGCCTACATGAACACCTAGTATCTAAGTCTAAATTGGATGTTTTATGAGTTAAATGAAGTCTTTAGATAATAGATACATTGGAGCTTCAAATTTTAATGCATTAAACAAGTTTTCTCACAAGGAAAATGCAAGAAAATGAAATTTCAAAATTGCGGATTTTTACAAGAAGCTTGTTTAAAAACATGTTTACCAAATGAAAAATGTGGATTTTTATGCATGAATGAAGGCCATGATTAATATAGACTTTGAGAAATCATTTTTATTTAGATAACAAGTGAATTTCAAGAATAAAATCAAAGAAACCCTAGGGAATGTAAAGTTGGGAAGAATAGCTTTTTAGAAATAACCTTTATGGAATTTTATAACAATTAGGAGTTCATAAGAGTTCATCATAAAAAATCATCAAGACCATGCATATATTGAGTTCATCACATGACATTCATGTTAGGAATTCATTCATATACCATTCATCCATGAATCATCAACTAGGAACACTTTTATCAAAGGTGAAATAATTTTTCGGAATCGGGAAAGTGATAGAACAGATCTGATCCTACTGTTCCGTGGCTTTACTATTTTCAAAACTTGAAAATAATATTAGAAGTAGATAGATCTTTCAAAGTAGATAGAGATCGATATAAAATTTGCAAAATTCCGAGTTAAAATGACCAAGTTATGACCGTTTTAAGTCGGAGCTTCCGCAAATAGCGAGAATTCCGAATTCATCTAGTTCAAATGCATAGCTTGGATTAGCTAAATGGTGAGAATCTCATTAGGATTATTCTTATGTGGTAGGTGATCCCGAACAAGACGACACCCTACCTCCCGACTATTACTACTAAAAAGACCGGCGTCTAATGGCCGAGTGAGTACTACTTCCACTCTCAATTAATGCTTGTGATTGTATTGATTAGTGGCACTAGAGATATAGGCAAAGATATGAATGAATATGTATGATGGGGTATATGAGAATTTTATCTTTGTCTGCTATTGATGTGTGAAATGGAACTTAAGAAATATCGAAACCGGGTGTTAAGCTATTGATTGATTAGCTAGTATTTTATATGGATTGTCTGCGAATACTTGTTGGTCACCTAAAAGAATTGAATTAACATATAATTGACCTCAAATATAATTGGACTCATTCATATCATGACGGGGATGGAGCATTAGCATTGGTTGGTTTTTCGTGATCCATAAAACGAACATGTTGGTTAATCGTGATCCATAAAACGAAATTATTGGTTAATCGTGATCCATAAAACGAATTATTGTTCAGTTGACCGTGAGCTTAAACGGCGTCGTACCGCAGGATTCGTTAATCTGTTAACTCGGGATGGAGGGCGGAAGTCCATCCACATATGATTTCCGGCTGGTCATATGTTTGTTGAACCCATTTGTCTGATGCATACATTTGCGTGAATAATCACTTGTTTGTATGAATTGTACTTAATTGTTATATGGAAGTTCTTACTCACTAAGCTAGTTAGCTTACGCCCCCATAGTTTTTACTTATTGCAGCACGAGTTTATCTAGCTTAGACCGAGGCAAGCCACAGCTCAGGTACCGAAGATAGGAGTTTCCCATAGAAGTTTACTTCATTTTTTTGTATAGACTTTCGTTGGAAACTAAAGGACTCTGGATGACTGTAATGGACTTGATATTATTTTTGCAGGGGAATGCCCCTTAGATTTTGTAAAGTATATATATGTGTTTTGGCTTATTATCTATGGCTAATGAATGCCACATTAAACTTCTTAACTCCATTGATTGAGTATTCTATTGTCGTAAAGAGACGCTTTACATCTATGCAAGACTCTCGAAAGCTCGAATAGAAATTCGAGAATCTTTTATAGTATGTGGCGGGCTGTTACGTTTAGGATACCCTATGGGGCATGACAATAGGATCCAACGGTTCGAATAACGTCTTAAAATTAGGATAAAACTTGGCAATTTAAGCCAAGTGTATCCTATAAAGAATCTTATCCTAAAAGCATCAAAACTCTAAAAGGAAAATCAATAAACATACACCTAATAAGCATGACGGCTTAGAAAACCATACAATTTGCAACTCTATTTAATATTTTGAAGACACAAAATATACACATCCTAACCTTTAGAGAACCAGCTTTTAATATCATTAATACCTTTGTGTTGATTTTACCTCCCTACTTGGGATGAAATTAACTAGAAGACTTCTTGAAAATCCACTCCATTGATAACCTAGCAAATACGTAACTGCAAAGCTACCTATAGACCTATTTACACTCCCCAAAGTCCTACCAGAAGAGAAGGTGCCTAATTTATAAGTGAAGCATTCCTTCAATCTACATTAGAATCATAAATAACACCTCCTGCTATAGCCACACCAATTTATAAATTAACAAACCTATCAATATTAACTTTCATCTACCCTTTAGCAGGTTTCCTCCAATCATTCAACTCACTTATAAACCTATCCACAAACATATTATTTCCTATATCAAAAGCTTGAGTAAACTCCTTGACTTTTATAATTATATCACAAAAGGGATCGATAGACTTCAACTCCTCATGCCTAAATACAAATTGGTTCATCTACTGCCACAAACACTAAACAGCAGTGGCAAGCAAAATTAGCCACTCCACATGATTAAACATGCTGTCCTACCTCTTAATCAAATTCTCGAACACCCAATATGCAATATCATAACCTGAAAAATTTTGGCATTCATGATCTTTCAATAAATCCATCCAATTCATATTAGCCAAACTATAATCCTGTACAATAGGTGTAACTGACGCAGCGTGAAAGTGTGAAGAAAAACAAGATTTACTTCACCGAGTTAGATCTTCAGAATAGCAACAAGGTTAATTCCATAAAACCTTAAGTATAACATAGAGGACACTCCTCTAAAGTGGTTTTTAATTCAATGTCAAATATCAATTGTCAATACAAAGATAAGCCTAAAGGCCTATTTATATTATTACATGAGGAATTCTAAAAGATAAGATCCTAAAAGGCAAATAATGAATACAATAAAGACAAATAAATAGTGTAACCGATAATTAATGTTGAAAATGAAGACTGGCGGCCTATAACTAATATTGGCTATTTCAAAACTCAAAAGTTGAAACCATCACCAATATAAGTCAACTTTAATTGAGATTCCGCTATTGCATTATTCTCTCCCACCTGTAAAGAACTCGACCTTGAGTTCTCATATGTCTGTCTTTCTTCTTGGCTTGTTTAACCTTTCATCCTTTCTTCATTCTTCCTCTCTTTAGATTGTTTTGATTTATACTATTTATGTCGCTGTTTGATCGTGATTCGCATGGCATCATTCACCCCCACTAGCGTTGAGTTTCCTTTTGAATCTATTCGTATACAATCTAGATGAATTGGAGTGATAAATGGATAATCGTTCTCCATGTCGATATGAAGCAATAGGACAAATGCACTCACTAATTTTGGCATTTCCTCTGGGCCAAGATGTAAATTTTTGGGCAAATTTCTGAGCCCCACATCATTAATCTCATTCATCGGTGCAATGAATGTGCTTATAGTTTCTTCGACCTCTACCTCTTCAGTATCTATCAACACTTGTTCGTCAAGCAAGAGAGGCTTCTCCACAATGACTTCCTCATCAACATAATCTTTGTAGGCATCAACTTCTTCCACACTATCTTTACCATCACCAATTTGAGCACTCTAATCTTTAAGGGTTGAGTTCGCCTCTTATTCTACCAATTCCTCCTTACGTACTTCTGGAATTAGGTTCACTAGATATAATTAGTGGATGTTCGGTTTTCTCAACCACAAGTCTTCCTTCTACCTTAAGAGTGTTGGCTTCTGAAATTTCTGATGGGGTCTCTTGAGGAGTCTCTTCAATGTCTCCTTTCCCACTTTCCTTTGGAGTAGGAACATAATCTACCTTCTTCTATTTGTTACTTCGCATGCATCGACATCTTAAACTCTGCAGGATAATCCAGAGGGAGAAATTCATCTTCCATTAACAACTTCATCCTAAACCATGCTTCAACAGGTTATTTACCCTTACGGTACATCTTGTTCTATAGCCTCTCCCATCAAGCAGAACCATGGCCTTTTAATTTACAAGCCATCAATTTCACTCTTTTCTTTCTAGGAATTCTTACATATTTAAAGGTCCGCTCAATCTCATCAATCCAATCAATAAATTCCTGATCTCCTAAATCTCCTCTAAAGTATGGAATATCTATCGGTAAATTGAAATCATTCCTTCTAGATTATACCAATCCTCATAATATTGATCAAAATGATCTCTACCTCTATAATGACATATAAAGTTACCATATGATTTACCTCTTCTAGATATGCCATCAAAGCCTCGTCTTTGTGGCTACTTCTCAAAAAACTCATCTTTATCATCAATATCATAAGTAATAGAACTGATCCTTGGATCGCCTTTTGATCATATCCAATAATCTTGTCTGCTACTATTGGTATTGGATTGATAGACCAGGGCTTCATGGCGCTGTTCCTTTCGCCTGATTTTTTGACCTATGGTCTCCTCTACCTCTCTTCAAACCAGTTGCGCGTAATGTAGGACTTCCGTACCCCAAACACCATTAGGAATACGACCAATATCAACACCCTCGTCTGAAGATATCTTCACAGGATTTTACCGTGCTTTGATACCAATCTGGCACAGTGTGAAAGCGTGAAGAAAAACAAGATATACTTCACTAAGTTAGATCTTCAAAATAGCAATAAGGTTAAATCCATAACCTTAAGGATAACACCGAGGACACTTCTCTAAAAAGATTTTTAATTCAATGTCAAACATGTCAAATATCAGTTGTCAATACAAAGACAAGCCTAAAGGCCTATTTATATTATTACATGAGGAATTCTAAAAAATAAAATCCCAAAAGGCAAATAATGAATACAATAAAGATAAATAAATAGTATAACCGAAAATTAACGTTGGAAAAAAAAAAAAAAAAACTAGTGGCCTAAAATTAATATTAGCAGTTTCAAAACTCAAAAGTTGAAACCATCAACAATAAAGGTCGGCTTTAATTGAGATTTTGCTACTGCATTAGTAACAGATTCCACAATGGCACCACACTTACTACCTGTTCACTTGGCATGAATGGCCATTCATTCCCTACTCGTTCTACATAAATATGCAATTACAATGTTCACTTGAGGGGAATGATAATTCATAATGAATTGCTATTATGTGAAATGATGAATAGCCATTGATGTCCCTACTTCCATGAATTGCTATTCAATGGTTTATTTTCAACTTTTTCATAAATACCCCTGTCTTGAAAATATCACCTATATAATTATCATCTCTTTGTATTAAATATAAGGAGCATTATAGATATTTCACATTTTACTCCAATTAGAACTCTATCACATTCCCTTTGAATTGGAATTTCATTCCCTCCTTATTCCATACTGCGGTGAACGAGCCATTAATGCATAAATTAGAGGAAGAATCATACCTTTTATTGAACATCTCTATAGTTAGAAGCCGATCTCTGACTACGAGCCAAAGACAACTCTTTACTCACTAGGGAACATGTCATTTCCAAATCGTGTTCCATCTCTTATTGTCAATGCAATATATATCCTTATTAAGCTTTCGAAAGGTAATTTGGTAGTGAACTTTCTAGAAGCACTATGGGACCACACGAGAGAGTTTTTGCCACTTTTATCATTTGGCACTAGAATAGGCTAAATAAAATCACAAATAGAATTTGCTAAAAGATTATTAATAATAAGCCAATTCCAAATCCCATCATCATCAACAAAATCAAACACTTTCATTTGGATCTCCTTCTTACTCAAAGATGCACTAGCAAGATTAATAAGAGGACCATAACCCACAACATAACTTCTCCTTGAACCAAACTCCAGACTAAGAAAATCCATCTCTTGGTAGTTGACATTATTGATCTCATTCCCATACCAATTCCTGAATGAATCCTTCCTACCCATATTTCCCTCTCAAAGCTTTCTCTTAGAGCTCATCAAGCCTAGAAATAGTCAACCAACCTAGCTTCATCAAAAGGGATTGGTTAACCCGAGCGCCTTTCTTTATCCTAAATCATCCTCTTTTTACTTGTTCAAACAATATTCCAGGTAACTAAATGAGGCTTTCATTTTGCGTAAGATGAACCCCAAACAAAGCCTCTAGTAATCTTATCAATCTCTTCACACACCACATATGGAATTTTGATGGTTTCATTTGAAAGATAGGTAACGACTTCAAAACTGACTATGCTAATGTGACTTTAGTTGTCACACCCCGAAGGGTATCCTAAATGTGACAGTCCGCCGTATATAATATTAAAGCCTAAGAATGACTATCTCAGTCACGCGAATGCTTCCTACTATGTACAAGGCGTCTAACACATGGAGGAGACTCATTGGAGTAATACATTTTACGTTGATATAACTTGAGTAACAATGTAAAGGAATTTCAATTTACTATACTCCAAATATAAAATACTATACTTCATAATACAAATCATTAAACTTCAATTTCATTCATCCACAGACTTTCCTATATAAACTATTACAAGGCAAACCATGAAATCTAGCTAATAACTCCAAACATTCTTATTCCTTGCCGGAATCTCTTAGTCATTCTCGGCTCCAACCATTTCGGTCCCCACTTTGCATTCTTGAGATAACCTGTTCATTCAAACATCTATTGGGGTATAAGTTACACTAGCTTAGTGAGAATTCCCTTAATTCCATACCATAACAAGCAAGTTATAATCATCCATATGCTATGCATGAACAAACAATCATGTATGGGTATCCGGAATCCACACACGGAACGGATTTACGCCCTCCGTATCTTGGGTTAGGGATGGTATTGAAGTCTACATGACCGCTGCTAATCCCCAAGCCTTCGGCTCATAGCACTCGACTTGGCTAGGCTCACACATGGAATGCATCCCCGATGCGCCTTAGTTCCCATGAATGATCTCTGATACCGGCCTCGTTATCCAAACGAGTAATCAGCGGACCATACCGATCGACCTGCGAGGAGTATCATGCTACCAAATGCAATATGTCTGATGCGATGCATGACCGATTAAATTTTTTTACTTAGATCAAAATATTCATACATTCTTTAGAGTGACTAACCAATATCATACATATAACAGAAATAATATGAATAGTACAGTTATCCAATCGAATCGTGGTTTCGATATGCTTTAGTATTCTTTGGCATACCTTCATCACAGTCCCATCATATATCCCACCCCATTCATATCGATTTTTATCTTGTTCCTATAATTCTAATGCAACTAGCTACAAACACAATCAAGGTAACAAAATAAGGAGAAAACTCACTCAGCCATTGGATCACCGGTCTTTTAGTAAAAGTAATCCGGTGGTAGGAATCATCGAATTCGGGATCACCTAAAAAGGAAAAAATACTCTAATAAGTATTTCAACTCAACTAATCCAAATGATTTTATACGAACTATCAAATTCGTAATTCTCGTCCTAAGCGGGAATTCCAACTTAAAACAGCCATAACTTGGTCATTTTAACTCGGAATCTTGCAAATTATATATTGATTTCTATCTACTTTGAAAGATCTATCTAATTCTAATATTATTTTCAAGTTTTGGAAATATTCAAGTCACAGAACAGAGGGATCAGATCTGATCAGAAATAGTTTCCAATTCCGAAAAATAGTTTTGTAAATTTTTGGAATGTTTCTATTTAATGAATCAAGTATACATGAAATATGAATGATTTCCTAACATGAATGACATGAGATGAGCTTAATGTATGCATAATCTTAATGATTTTTGCTAAAAGAAAATTTTATAACTTTTTATTTTGCAAGACCATAATAACAACTACTTATGAAAAATCTAGTTTTCTAACTTTGATAATTTCCATTTGTTTTGGATTTATTACTTAAGAAAATATAATTATTTTTGTTAAAATTGAGTTTTCATTATATCTATTACTTATGACTTTCCTTTCTACATAAAAATTTCCATTTTGCACTTTGTAAACATGTTTTCAAGTAGGATTGATTCCAAAATCCGAATTTTGTAAAAATTAGTTTTTGAGTGATTTCTTTAAGTAAAAATCATTTGATATTTAGGAAATTATGGCTCAATCATACATAAACACTAAGGACTTCATTCTTACACAAAAATTTGCATTTTACACTTTGCAAATATGTTTTCCAATATGATTTACTCAAAAATCCGAATTTTAGGAAATCCACTTTTTGAATGATTCATTTGGGAAAAACTTGTTTAATGCATTAAAATTTAAAACTTTATGGTACCTATTACTTAAGGAATCCATTCATTACATAAAACTTTCATTTTGAGCTTGGATAATAGGTGTTCTCATGGCCTTCATCCAAAATTACGAATTTCACAAATTGACTACTAACTCAAAATTTTCCATCTTGATTCTACTTTCTGTTTTGCACATTACTCATATCCAAACTCATTTCAACTTATAAAAATTATTACTTAATAATACCTATTACCTATACCTTTCATTTTTCACATAAAACATGAGTTTTGGAGTTGATAAATGGGTTTTAAAATTGGTCTTGGTTGAGATCCGAATTTACAAAATTTATTTTTGGACATTCCTTTTGATAAAATCTATCTAAACTTATGAAAATCCATTCCTTACATATCATATCTTAAGAGCCCTTCATATCTTGAATAAAAACTTTATTTTTGAGTTGGAAAACATGTTTTTAAAATATGTCTTGACCAAAATCCAAAAATGAGATTTTTATTTTGAAAATCACTTTTGATTCTTGTGAAAAGAAGTCTTGATGATATACATATATTAAGCCTTCATTATCTTAAGTAAAAATTACATTTTGACACTTGGAAAGTGGTTTTTAAATAGAAGTCTTGCCAAAATACGAATTTCGTAATTTTTGTTCAAGTTCAAATCTAAGATCTACACATAATATGAACATACATCTAAATGAAACCCATGGTAGTACACAATAAACTCATAGATCTAAACTTTACTCATCAAAATTTTTCATTTATGTTATCTACACCCTAAGCCGTTCATTTTAAATGAAAAATACACATTTTGAAGTTGAAAAACAACTTTTCCAAACATGGTTCCATTTTCATCCGAATTTTCAAAAGTGATTTTTGTTGAAAATAAAATAGATGTCGAGTTTTCTAAAACATTCCTACCATCATCATGCTACTACAAGTTATCAATGAACATAAAACAAAGTCTAATACATTTTATGAACTCAAAACACTAGATCTAGTTTACTACACTAGTTTTGAATGCATGAACACATGTGAATGAGGAATATTTGCATAAATCATAAGCAATAACAAAAATAATAACTCAAATAACAAGATCTATGGCATAAACGAAAATCAAAGCTACAAAAAGTTAGATCTATAAAATATAACTACTTTAAACAAGAAAATAAGAATGATACAAGAGAAAATCATAGAGAAATGAAGTGTTTCACTTTAGCATCATCATCCTTAGCTTTTAAGCTAATGGAATGTCATTTGATGCATGAAACTTTCATTACACTTTACCTATATCACCTATGGAAGCTTTGAGAAGAAGATTTGCTTAAAAATCTTCAAGAAATATGGGTGGGAGCTAATAAAAGAGTTGGGGGCAGCTTGTGTTCTTGAAGAAACAAGAACAAAATGAAGAAGAAAAGAGAGGAAAAAGAGAGAGAAAAAGCTAAGGAATGAAAAAGGAAAAATGAGCAAATGAAAAAGAGAGAGAGAAGGACTATATTAAATGAATAAAAGAGAGAAAAAAAAAAACAAGGGCAGCAAGGAAGGGGGCTACTGCACGTGAATTAGAGGGGAGAGAGAGGGAGGAATTTGTTTGAAATTTGACTTGAAATTGAATTGTGTAATAAATGTATAATGTAGCTTCTTTAAGAAGGAGTGGAATATAATTAATTTAGTCAAAATGGAGTAAATTAAAGGACAATGGCAGCCATAAAGGAGGGAAAAATCTGCCATGAAGTGTGGGACAAAGTGTAGAAAGATTAAAGTGAAAAGGAAGTGATAGGTGTAAGGTGTACTTGAAAGTATGGGTTGTAAGAGTACTTTCTTAATAAAATAAATTAAAATAAAATAAAATTAGAAAATTTATTCCAAATATTTGTAGCAGATTTTTCATTATTAAAATTAAATAATTATTTGAATTATTTTAATATTTTAACAAATATATTACCGATATGATCAAAATACGCGAATATGGGCTATAAATGATATTTTTATAACCTAAAAAATTCTAAAAAATTATTTTATGAAAATAAAAATATTTTTAAAATATTTTCCAATTATTAAATTAATTTATTTTATTTTTAGTATTGGGTCTTAAATAGAATCTGATCCCCGTAAAAGCCCAAACTAACTAAATTTTAGAAAAACAAAATTTTTTATAATATATAAAATATTTATCTAAAAATATAAGGCTTTATAAGAATAATAAAATAGTGTAATGAAATAAAAGTGAATAGTGCAAAAGACTAATTAATTACCGATAGTAATGAAAATACGATAAAAAGGTTATAATTGTAACTTTTATAATCTGAAAAATTATATAACTGATATATTTGGAAATTTTATGAAATTACGAGTCTAACGGTACTAATGGTATATTTTTTATATCTCGAGCCCGGGACACGCTTTTTGAAGTCTGTATCCAAACGGGTTCGAAATAGGTAAAAAATTTACCAATTTGGTATTTTTAAACAAACTTATATTACTACGAGCTATTCTAAATATTTAAACTACACCTCGGCCTCAAGGGTTAAGGGCGCTAGATTGCCAGACTTAAGCTATTGTATTCCACTTAGGGTTTCCGGGTGATTTTCTAGTTTAGATCTTTGCCACTTTGGAAATTGATATTTTATATTTATATAACATATTTGACTTGAGAAATTTATTTTAAGTTTTATTTTTGTAAGATTTAATATCTCTTAGTGTTTTCGGAATTCTTGAATTGAGTTATATTTTCGAAAGTTTCATTATTTACTTTTTAATAATTTGTTTTTGGGCTTTATATTACCCGATTTTATAAGTCGGAGTTAAATATGGAATTTTTTGTACGTCGTGATTTTGAATTTGAAGACTGTTGAGTTCTTATTTTATTTTTAAGGATTTTCATTTTCTCAAGATTAAGAAATTTATGGATTCGTTCGTGATTTAGGACTAGTCAAAGTTCGTTTTTAATTTGGAGTGATTTTTAGGGTTTATTTGCGAAGTTCATCTTGGAATTATTTACTGAAATTTTCCGGGGCTTACATTAGTTGCTATGGATATTTTGTGAACCTTCCATCCCAAAAGTCTTTGTTTAACTTTATAAATCATCAATTGAAATGTTCTTGTACACACCCTTTTATCAGTCTTAGGGTTCAAAACCAAAAGAGTATCACTCAACTCAACTAGTAAAGAGCCTATCTCAAAAAAATTCCTAATCACATGAGCAATTGAATCACCAACCATACTCCACTACCTTTAAAAAAGCAACGGTTTCACCATCATACCTTAGGACCTATACATCCCCATATTGAAAAACACTTTGCGAATCTCCTCATTTTCAACACTAAATTTGAAAGCCACCACTTCCCCCTCATTCAATACCAAAGATAAATGAGTCCAGAAAAAAGAAAACGGTATGATTCCCTTCCTCTTCAAAATAAAGAGTCATGACAAATTGAAGGCTACATTTTTGTCTAGAGCATTTGTTATCAACCCAATTACTTTTACAATCTTTTAACTTCTCAACCTATTTCTTTTTCGCTTGGTCAAAGTACTCAAGTGGGAAAATCTTATATCTTGGTCTCCTTGATAAATCCACTTGCTTTTAAATTTTTGGTACAACATAATTTGATACGGGATGAAATTTCACATAGGACTTAATCACAGAGATTCTCTTAATTAAGCTTTTATCAAAATAGATTGTTGTTTATTTAGATTAAAGAAACTAAAAACAAAGGATATGGACAATCTAATTTCATTACGCACTAAGAAAAGAATTGAACTAGTTGTTTTAATTAATTGATATGATGCATGATCAATAAAACAAAGAAACTTTCACTTAATCATAGAGATTGAAAGAAATATAAACTTAAGAAAAACTCTCAAGTTGCATTCTACATTCAAAAGTGCAAAAAAAAAAATATTAAATAATGCCTAATAATTCCTTGTATATCCTACATTTATGATTAAGGGTAAAATGGTTGATCAGTCACTAATCTAATAAAATAACAACAAAATAATTTCATTAGACTACTCTATAGTCCAAGTCATAGGTCATGGCACAAGGTGTAAAATCCTTAGGTCTCTATTGAAGTGAAACTCTAGTTTAGCACGGCCTCAAACATGGGCTATGGTTGATCCGTTGAAAATGTTTATAGAATAGTGAAAGCGAATTCGCCAACAAGTGCACTGCATCAAATCAAGTAGTATAGTGATGAGATGAGTATCGTTCACACGAGGAATAATTAAGTACAAAATTGGTATTAATTCTCACTAATATTTAGGCAATTAATTTTCAAGATAATTATTTAAAGCATTCTAAAATATTTAGATTCTACTTGTATCTAAACTAACAAGAGATTACTTAAAAACCAATGTATAAAGATTCAGAATGGGAACACAGATTCAATCCTAAGTTTACTAATCAAGCTGAAATCACGTTAAATAAACTAATAGACTCGTGGATGTTCAAGTGAAACTATCAAGATCTAAACCCCAATTAGAAGTTTTAAAATCTTTTTTACCTCAAAATAACCTGATAGCTTCCGCTACTCAAATTACAAGAGGACTCAATATTACAATTAAGGATCTTTCAATTCTTTAATTGTCTAATGTCATAAATTAAGTTCCCCTAATCCCTTAGTGATAACTTAACTTATAAACATTACATTAAGATTATAATAGTTTCTAAATCTGATCAAATCACTCAGCTTCCGCATTTTGTTCTTAAATTTCGATTCATGAATTCCATTGAACCCCGATTTCTCTTTCGAGTCATCAAAATTCTTTTGAATCTCATTCTTTCCAGACATTTGATTCATAATAGGAATTCGACATGAATTTCCAACGGTTATAACATTCATATAACATAATTTCAACTATCCTCTTAGCAAACTTTGGATTTCATCAAGTTCCTATAAAGAAAATTTAGCACATCATATACATAAAATCAAATAATATATAAGAATTTGCAAATAAAAACATTATTAACATAAAATTAAACCAAATGAATTACTGATAACAAGGATAGGATTAGAATCTATCAAAAGAAAATATCTTCTATTGCAAAATCAATCCATACAAAGATGAATACAGGACATCTCATTCATTAAATAAAAAGACAACATACAAAAAACTTCTGACTGCTAAAGATACACTGACAGTTATTTCTTGTATACTGGCAACGTATTAAGCGATGTAGGGTTTTCTTCATATATGCACCGCTAGTATTGAAGATAGTATTAAGAAATTTGAATCTGTGATGACCAAATAATAACATAATGCCAGCAACGTAGAATTCCAGAATGCCAGCGTACATTCACATTGCAGAAGTAAATAAATTGTTTTTCCTACACTGGCAGTGTAAGTGCCAGTGTTAGGAATTTTGCTTCTGTAATCGAGTATACCGCCTCAACACCGACAGTGTTGCATCCTTAAGGGTCGGTGTTGCTCTGTTTTGGACCAAACTTTGCTCAAAATGCCTTTAGCTTACAAGATTTATTGATCTGACTCTCCATTGACTGAATTAACACATTAAACACATCAAAGTACAAATTCTTGCAATTTCAATGAAAATTAACATAGCTTTAAGATCAATTGAGAATTAGAAAGTATATAAAATATGAGTTTATCAACTTCCCCCACCCTTGAACTTTTGCTTGTCCTCAAGCAGAACAAATACAATCAAGATTGAAATCTAAAATATAAAGTACAAATTTTTTTCTTTCACTATTCAAACATCTTTCTTTAGCATCCATGACTTGCATTTATAGTGCCTACTGCTCTAACCACACTAGTAGTATGTAATCGAATTACTTTAATCAAAATTAAGTAGCAATTATAAACAAGACAAACTTTAATTCTTGTGTTTAGTAATAGAATCTTCTATTTAAAAGTAGATACACATTCCAAAATGGAAAAACAATCATTTAAACTTCACTGGATATTTAGCAGATATAGAATCCTAGCAACACAAAATGAAAGCATGTGTTATCTACTTTTCCCTTAGGTTTTTTCCCTTTTGTTATAAATCTTATTCTAATCAACACTTTTGCATTCATTATTCTTTAGCTTCTTACAAGCATTCACTCTATTTTAGCTTCAAAGGGGAAGGTTTTTGCCTTCATCTTAACTTGTCCTCTGGACAGGGTGTAGCCTGCTTCTTTTCAGCTTATTTCTATTCTCTTTAAATCCTTCTTGTTATAATGGGTTCATTGAGTTGGTACATCATGGGCTCATCACCTAAGTGACTTGGTTTTAAAGGGACCCCAACGGATTCTTCCTCACTTTAACTTTTAGGTTTTAATACTCTTAACTCAATGATTTGAGTCATTGGAGTAAAGGTATGCTTGTTTCTTTCTTTTGATTGAATGCACACAAATTTAAGACTTTTTATAAAGGATTACTAAGTCAAAGGTTTCATCTACCTCTTTCACTAAGTGTTAATAAAAATGATATAAAAGCTAAATTTTCTAAAATTATACTTGTTTACTTTTCACCGAAGGACTCGACCTACTTTTAAACTTCTACTTCTAAAACTAAACATAAGGTAAATTTGTTTGTTAATGATTTAACCACTTAATTTTAACTATGTAAACTAATTACATTAGTAGGTGAGTAAAGCATCTAAGCAAGTCATTGTACAATTTCAGATTTCTAAAAAAATTTGGCCTTAATTTAATTTTGCCATATCACGCTTTTCAAGACAAAAGTTCCATGTGTAAGTTGATAATTTAACTTAAGATGTCCAAAAATATTCCACAAAATAGTACATACAATACAGACATAAGAGGTTATGAAGTCATGATACACTTCCATCTCTATGATTTTATCCCTTCCCCTCACACTAAATCAAATAGTTTCCTTACTGTTTATCATGCTCAAATTTGAAAAGAAATAAAAATTAGAAGAAAAAGAACTGGTACTTCTCCGACTCAAAATTCCAAAGTCAACAATTGAAGTATGAGCAGATCTTGTTAGAGAGTGTTAGCTTTATCAATAAGCCATGTATCCACAAACGCAAAGAAAGATTAAAAAAAAAACAATAAGAAAATAACAAACCTACTATAAAATATGTATCGATTAATAAGGAGTTTAACATGTCTACCTAAATTGGGTGCTTTAATCAGTACAAGCCACCAACATAAATAAAAAAAGGGGGAAAAACAATTAAAAGCTAGCAGGGACCCTAGCTTTGTGGTTTTGTACTGTTGCTACTCTCATCAGAAGATGTGTGATAAGTCATCTCAGCTGCAACTATTGGATTAATACAGAAGACAGCTGACTTAAGCACATGGAATAATGTGCTTCTGAATTTCTTGTTTTTCCTCTTCTCTTGTCTGAACTCCTCTCTAAACTCATTCATTTCGTGTGCCAATTTATCTAGTGTATAGCTAGAAGAAGAAGATGGATGAAGTGGACGAGTTGATGATGAAGTGGATGGTATATTTGCAGGTGGAATTGTAGGCTGAGTTTGCTAAGGCTCAATTTCTTCTGCTAGCTGTGCATATCTTGGAACCTTTATCAATCCTTAAGACATAAAAGGTGTAGCAAACATCTTCTTACTAGGTATACTCTCATCTCCTACAGGTACTTGGAAAATTCTCATTCCTTTTAGCAACTTAGTGATATAACCCCCACAAAAAATCAGCTTCGTTCTGGTATCATCTACTTGCCTCCATAGAAAATTGGTAACTTCCACACCCAAATCTACTATGTAGCTTGTAATTAGGCTAAACAGATAGAACATGTCAATTTTAGTCATTTTGCTGTGACTATTTTTCCTGCAACTTAATGTGTGTACGATAATGTGATGGAGTAGCTTATGTGCAATGTTTTGAAATGTGGAGTTAAGAGATTTAGAGGGAATAGATGGATCCTTATGTGGATGAATCAACTGAAACTAGCAAGTTTTAAGATCCATGTCCTGAGGCTAACCATTAGGCAAATCATAACCTTTACCTTCATCTTCATAAAAACCCAGTAACACTCTAATTATCTTTAAAGCAACTGATTTCACTTCTCCATATACTTGGAAAGTGAAAGTATTTTGCTCTGTTTTATCATCTTCTTTTAACTCAAAGTGGATAGAAATTCAAGAGTCAAATTTTTATAAGTCGGTTCTCTCATATTAAACACCCTGAACCACCTTTGATCTTCAACCAAATTTTAGATTTTTTCTTTCATTCCATACTCCTCTAAGACACTCAAATCCAAATATTTGCTATTCATAAAGTCCATTTTCTGCAACCTCTTTTTTCTATCCTTTGCATACTATTGACTAGAAAGTACGTTTCTAGTCTATGAATCTAAGGAAGATGGTTCAGTAGTCTTCTACTTCTTTCTTTGTTGCTTTGGTGCCATTCCTGTACAACATTTATTAAATTAAAGCTACAAAGGAATTTAATAATCATGTTTAACAATCGTAGCAGTAATGGAACCAAGCTCCATTCAAATGACAATTCAACTCAAGTAAACTTAACTCCAAAACAACAGTGTTAATAACACATATTCTATATGTTGAACACATTTTGTAGAACATGAATGTCAAGAAGGTTATCAATCGTAGGCATATCCATTATGTAAAATTGGTGCAAACACAAGTTCACAGTTCAACACCTGCAATTTGTGGATGTAACATTGGCAGCTTAAAGTTGAACGTTAGGAAAATTTGATTCAAATTACACGTGAAAGTGTTTTCAACATATGGATGTTTCAAAATCAGTTCAACACAATCAATTCCTTCGAAATTCTATGAATTGAACCCTTACTTGCAAAATTCCACATTTGGGACACAATCAATTTGAATCAAGAACATGAGATCAAAGTTTTGCACAATTCCATTCTTTAAACTTAAAAGCCCCAAAATTTTCGAATCAACATATTAAACCTAGATTGTTTTGTAATGTCGAAGTCAAACATTAACAATGTATAATAAACAATTCACGACATTAATGTGTAATCAATTAATCATGTATGCACAAACTAAGCATAACCTAACTTCAATTTCAACTTCAACATCAATTCATCCAAGTTTCATATCCCATCCTCCACTCTTTCTATTTTCGCGACATTCCACCTAGACTCAATTATAATTCTTATTACAACAATTAAATGGAAAGAAAAAGATTAGAGTGGAGAAGACTAACTCGAATGAATTTGAGGACTAAAAGACAAAATGGATCTCACGCCCTAACGGGTACCCTAAACGTGACTGCTCACCATACACAATATTAAAATTTAAGAATAACCACCTTAGTCACTCGGAAGCTTTCATATTGGTACAAGGCGTACGTTCACAACAAAGAGAGTCCAGTGGAGTTATGCATTTTAAGATAATGGCAGTGGAACAATCAAAGCAATACTATTATGATTAATCAAAATATAAGGTATTACAACTTCCACGGGGCATTCCCCTAATAAACCTCTATAATACATAATCTTCATAAATCAAATAATTAAAACTAAAAGGTTTCTAAAGGAAATCTAATTTAAATTCTTCAAAATAAATTCTCTTAAAAGCTCCTTGAAAACGTAGGTTCTACCCGGACGATCATGGTGGTCTCGAGCATAAAAACAATAATCTTGCAACATTAGAAATCTATTGTGGAATAAGCATAACTAGCTTAGTGAGATATTTCTTACGTAAAATATACTCATCACAAAGCAATCAAACAAGTCCATTAAGCAAACATATGAAACACAACAACCATATGATCAAACAATACATATGACTATCCGGTTTCGTATGTAAAATGGATTTATCCATCCATCGGTGGTTAGGGAATGATTTGAATTAGGCCCCAATCAACCTCCTTGAAATCTTACGTACGTCTTGGGGTTCTAATGAACTGTACTACTAGTCCACGGGCTTTCCTTACCCAAAGTGATCGATCCGACTCGGCTATACCTTGATGCTATATTCCTCAAACGTCCTAATTCCTCAAGATGTAGCTAGGCAGTTTATCTTTTCGATCCTACGCTGAGGAGTAGTAGCAAAATGCGAAATGATATTATAAGTAATATACATGAGCAATTTAGTTTATAGGATTTCCAGTCTGACATTAATTCATTTAAAGCGATCAATTAATATTTGCACACACAGTAATATTCATAGAGACAATCTATATCAATCAACCAATTGAGCTCTAATATACTTAGTGTTTATTCATCACACATAAGGAATCACATACATAGTCCCCATGATAACCCGCATGCATATTAATTTTTATCTTTTCCTAACATCTAGTGCTATATTTTATAAGCACATGCGTGAATACATAAAAAGTAAAGGAAAACTCACTCGTCCATTTCGCAATCTTCTTAGTCATAGTAGTCCTTTGGAAGGGAAATCTCGTATTCTTCATCGAATAGACAAAAGAAATACTCGAGATCAAATTTCATGGAAGTTCTACTCAAACTTTCCAATTCTATTTTTCTATGTTCGTCAAAATCTTATAGAGGGAAATTTCAACTTTAGATGGCCATAAATTGCTCATTTTAACTTAGAATTTTGCATATTATATATCGTTTTCTATCTACTCGAAAAGATATATCTATTTCTAAGGTTATTTTTATCATAAAAATTCTTTTGGGTCATGAAAAAGGTCGGTACATAATCTCTACAAAAATCCCAGCCCTTGAAATATAATTTTTAAACTTTTCTTTATCCCAAAAATCCTTTACCAAAAATATGGATATTTATATGATTGAAAAATCCTTTGAATACATATATATAGACTCATATTGTATGGATGATTCAATGCTATTGTTTCAATGACTATTTTTCGTAAAACAATTTGCCTTATGGTGTTGAAAACTTGAATGTTTACTATTTCTTATCTAAGTGTTTTGAAAGAACTTTATAAATTCTTGAGTTATTATAAATGGGTATATTCTTATTTTGTTTTCCAATTTCTTTTCTAAAATAAATAAATTTTTTCTTAACTTTATTCTTGTACAAATTTTACTTTTAGTGATAAAAATGAAGTTTCCAAAAGTTATTGATAACCCATAATAATTTGGGTTATATATATATATATATTTTTTTTTTTCCTTTTAAAATGGTTTTGATAAACAAGTTTTCTTCCCCTTATATTTTCACTTCTTAACATATTTAAAAAAATAAATAAATTTTATTTCTAAAACTCGATCTTTTAACTTCTTTATCTATTTTACTTGGAAAGAATCATCTTTAACATGTTTTTAAGTTGTTGACAATATCTATTGTTTTTTAATTCACTATGTTTACATTCACTTTATTTCTTTAAATATGGGTTTATCATTTAGATTCTTGGCAACCTTTATTTTTTTCTAAATGGGTTTATAATTTAGTGAATTGATTTTATCTTAATTTTGAAAAGTAGTCTAGTTCTTGGTTTTATTATGGAGTTAGAAAAGAAATCCTATAATTAAGTTTTTATGAAAATTTTGAATATCAAAAAGTTATCAACACTAAGTTTTAATAAACTTTATGTTACTCATCATAAAAAGATAGTGTTTATTTCCTTAGTTAATTTCTTTAGTAAAAATCATCTTTTATTGTTATTGAAGGAAATTTATGATGAGTTTGTCTAAATTTTTTTAAAGAATTTATAAAAATACTTTTTCCATATTTTTGATGATAAAATCCTTGTTTAATTCAAAGTTAGATAATAAAAAAGTTTGGTTCCATTTTCCTTTACTAAAGAGAATTCCATTTTAAATTTGTTGGGACAATATCATTATATGGATGCATGCACATGATTATGTAGTATGGAAAAGATGAAAATATCACATAATAATATAAGAAAGATTATAAGAAGGGAAAATAAGCAACACAATAAGATCAAGTATTGGGAACCTTAGCTTCATCAAGGTAACACGATCATGTATTGGGAGCCTTAACTTCATCAAGGCATCCCAGGACTAAGAATAGACTAGTCCCAAAAAGAAAAAGATAGAAAAGAAAGCAATAATAATAATAAAAGTAAGTTAGTGAGTATTTAGGCTCTAAGAAATATATATACATATAGGTAATAATATATATATATATATATATTATACCTATATGTATGTGTGTATATATATATAAGGCTAATTTAGAAGCACAATAACAATAATAACAACATAATATCATCATAATAACAAGATAATAAAATCGGAATTCTTGGCATGTGCAAGAACAAAACATGAACATGTTATTGCTTCTATAACTCATATGAGTTTTTAAGAAACAGCACTATAGTTATGCAAAGTTACATGACAAGGGAAAATAAATGGCTGAAAATCTTTACCTAAAGGTATGTTTATGTTGAAGGAAGAAGATGATATATGTAGGATTATGTGGGTAGTGATATGTGGTAAATGGTTTATGTGTAGAGAAGAATTTTTGGAAGAATTTGGTTGGAGAGAGTTTTGGTAGAGAGGAATTGTGGAGAGAGGATTTAAGGAGTGATTTTGAGAGAGTTTTGTTATGGTAAATGAATGTATGAAAGAAGTAGAGGGAAATTGAGTATTTATAGATAAATGTAGAGGAAAATTACATGTAATAAAATAAATTAAAAAAGAAATAAAATTGAGAGAAAGAGAGAGAGTGTATCGTTGGTTGGGAAAAGAGAGGGAGAGGATGATTGATTTGTAATTTTTATAATGAAAAGTAATAATATGTAAGATATGAAAGATATAAAATAGTTTGGAAATGTAAATTGTAAGAAAGTAGATGTATAGGTATTAAGAGTAGATAGTAAGAAAAAATAAAAATAGATGAATAGTGATGAGTAGTAGAAATAGTACGATGAATATTAGACTAGACAAATAAAATACCGATAGTAATAAAAATATGCATAAATGGTATATATCTGATATTTTTAGTTACCAAAAAATCCTAAAACTAATATTTTTGAAAACTTTATTTTTAAAGAGTCTAATGGTGTTGTTGGAATATTTTCACTATCCGATGTACTGGGCAAGATTTTCGAAAATTAATCCCGTTCGGATCCAAAACATATTGGAAATTAGCGAATCTGGTATTTTTAAGCTTTCCTATATTATTACGAACTATTATCTTCAAATTTCTCAATTTCGTTGTTTAGGGTTTAAGAGTGCGGGATTGCCAAATCTAAATACTAGGGTTTGTTGTAAACTTTGTTGACTTTTAAGGTCCTGGTTTGACTTTTGGCTTTTTGATTTATTTGTAATATCATAAAATTTTGGGGTTTTAGCCATATTATATTTTTGTTCAAAATTTTTGTTTTACTTTATCTTTGCGATTTACTTAATATTTTTCAATTACCGGGATTATTTAATTGAGTCTAGGGTTGCGTGATTGACTCAGTCTGATTTTCGATATTAATTTTGATTTTTTTTAAAATTAATGGAAAAGCTTAACATCCTATAATTTTGTTGTTGAATATTTTTTAGATATTCCATCTCGATTTATGTGTTAGGGATCATATAAATGAATTGTCTTGTGTTTGGGTTTTGAGTTGATCGATTATTGAATTTTTATTTTTGTTTTTGAAGGTTCTCTTTTTCTTAAGGCCATGAAACTCCGTGTCTAATATTGTTTAGGGTTTGGTTTTAACTTGGTTGGGCTTTTAGGGTTTTGATTTAGTATTTTAATTCCAGGATTATTCCTAAGAGTTATGAAAAATTCGGGGGTTTACAATGGACTATGGAGTGATTGAGAAGGATAATAGGTAGAGTATTAGAGAGAGAGTAAATGAAGATGTGATGAATGTAAAAACATGAGATAAAACCTAGTTTCAATGAGCATTCAGGACATATGCTGGCATATTTAAACCTACACCGGCGGCGTATACAATCCAGAAGCCGCGCGTTCGCTGTGATTTGAGAATTTGCACAAGTGTATACCGCTTCAACGCTAGTAGTGTGGAATCTCCCAAAAGCCGACATTAAAGTTTTTGCTACTGATCATCTTCAACACCTGTTGTACACCAGTGGCATGGGACATTCAGTAGCTGGTGTTTATCGTGGTAGAAATTCCATATGCAAAGTTACACTACCTTTAAGTCGGCGGTGTTTCTTGTCCATTTAGCTGGTGTAAAGAGAAATGTTGATTTTTGATTTTTTATTCTTTTTTTTATGATCATCTTTAACACCCGCTGTACACCGGTAGTGTTGAATGTCGAAATGGCCAGCGTTAAAGATTTTGATATTGATCATTGGTAAAGCTGGTCATACGCCGGCAACATATCCTGAGGTTAAGCTGGTGTTTGAGATGTTGAGGCCTCTATGCCTACCTTTGCAATAAAGCTGGCAGCATATACACTTCCAAAAGTCGGTGTTCCTTGTTTTGCACCTATTGCTGCATTTATCAGACTCTATCCTTCTCCACATAAGTTCTTGACCTCTCCCCTATTCTGGTATATCCTAGCTTGATCTCTACATAACACACATATAGACAAAAACAAAGCAAAACTACTTACCTAGATAACCATGTGTTGCCTCCCATGCAGTGCTTAGTTTTAAGTCGCTTAGCTCGACTTTGTCTATTCTTGTCACGAATAGTTGCAATTCATGATAGTGATGGCACTATCATTGTTTTTCCCTTCATAGAAGTGTTTGAATACATGTCCATTGACTTTGAAAGTCCGATTATCATCAGTCTTTAGTTCAACTGCACCATAGGGAAAAGCATGATTAATAACAAAAGGTCTTGACCATCTAGACCTTAACTTACTTGGGAACAGTTTGAGGTGAGATTTGCACAATAAAACTCTTTGGTCAGGAAAAAATGCTCGGTTCAAATGTTCTTATCATGCCATCTTTTTACTCGTTCCTTGTAAATGCGAGCACTCTCAAATGCTTCATCCCTACATTATTGTAACTAATTCAACTGAAACATTGTATTTTCACCTATAGCTTTCACATCAAAATTGAGGAATTTAATGGCCCAATATGCCTTGTGCTCTAACTTAACTAGCAGATGACATGATTTACTAAAAACAATTTTGTAAGGGGACATTCCAAGAGGAGTTTTTAAAGCGGTCCTATAAGCCCATAATGCATCATCAAGCTTCAAAGACCAATCTTTTCTTGATGCATTAATTATTTTTTCCAAAACTCTTTTAATCTCTCTATTGGATACGTCTACTTGTCCACTTGTTTATGGGTGATAGGGGGTAGCAACTTTAAGAACAACACTATATTTTAACAAAAGTTTATCAAATTGTTTGTTGTAAAAATGTGTACCCCCATCACTAATGATTGCTTTAGGTACACCAAATTTGGTAAAGATGTTCTTTTTCAAAAACTTGACAACTACTCAGGCATCATTTGTTTGTAAAGCAACAACTTTAACCCACTTAGAAACATTGTCAACAGCCGCAAGTATGTATTTTTTAAACAAAGATAAGGGAAAAGGACCCATGAAATCAATTCCCTAAACGTTAAAAAGTTCTATTACAATAATATTGTTTTGTGATAATTCATGTCTCCTATAAATGTTTCCAGTTCTTTAGGATTGAGCACAAGTCATAATAAATTTCCTACAATCATTAAATAACTTAGGCTAATAAAATCCACATGAAAGAATCTTTGCTGCTATCCTTTCCACACTAAAATGACCTCCTGCTTCTTTTGCATGACAATGCTGAAGAATGCTAAGTTTTTCAGATTCAGGCACACATTACTTATTTACTTGGTCAGCACGAGTTTTGAACAAATATGGTTCATCTTACAAATAATATTTCACATCATGGAAAATTTTCTTCTTTGTTGGTGGGTCAAACAATATGGAAGGTAATCCTTGGATTTTCACTGCATGCAACTGCTCATCAGGGAACTTTTCATTAATGGGTAGCTTTGATAAATCAGTTTCTAAACGAGACAAGTAATTAGCTACCACATTATCAGTTCCCTTTTTATCTTTGATTTTCAAATCAAACTCTTATAGTAGCAAAATCCAACGGATTAACCTAGGCTTAGCATCGGCTTTAGCAAATAAATACCTAAGAGCAGCATGATCTGTATACACTATAACTTTAGAACCTATTAAATAAGGCCTAAACTTGTCACATGTAAAGATAACAGCCAAAAGCTCTTTTTCAGTAGTTGCATAGTTTCTTTAGGCTTTATTAAGAGTTCTACTAGCGTAGTATATGACATGAAACAACTTACCTCTTCTTTGTCTAAGTACTGCTACCACAACATAGTCACTAGCATCATACGTTAACTCAAAGGGCAACTCTAGTTAGGTGCTATTATCACCAATGCAGAACTGAGTTTCTCCTTTAACTTATTGAATGCCTCTTTCTTCACTAACTATTTAAGAGTCGGGTTAAGTCTTCTCTGTGGTTGAACTGTAGGTTTGCACTTAGCCTCCATCAAACTCTTGTGAGTGCAAATCAAAGGACTGATTCCTTTGATATCAGCAATTGTCTACCTAATTGCTTCCTTATGCTCTCTTAGAACTTCCAAAAGCTTTTGCTCCTGTTCACCTGGCAAATAAGATGACATAATAATAGGCAAAGTTTCATTAGTTCCAAGATAAGCATACTTCAAATGATCTAGCAATTGTTTCAACTCCAAAGCTGGAGGTTGTGTCAAGGATGGAACTAACTTCTTCTCACTAGTGCCCAACTCCTCATAAAATCTGGCTCTGATTTCAGGCACTTCCTATACTGTTTCTTCCTCTTCTTCATAATCACTCCAATTAGCATACTCTCTCAACACTAATTCCATTGTATCTACACCTGCTTCTTCTTTTACAGATTCCAAAATAAGCTCATTAATTATATCAATAGTAAAATAGGTTCTACTATCATTAAATTTCTTCATAGCATCATAAACATTAAAAGTAACCTGTTCATTCATTACCCTTAAAGTGAGCTTACCTTGTTCCACATCTATTAAGGCTTTACCTGTTGCAAGGAACAATTTGCCAAGAATCATGGGCACCTCTCTATCTTCATCCATTTCCAATACTATGAAGTCTGCTAGAAATATGAACTTGGCAACCTTCACCAAGACATTCTCCACTATACCCCTTAGGTATTTAACATGATGAAGCAGCATCCAAGGATCCGCTATACATTTCAGTTGGACCGGTCACGCGAGCTAAAGCCAAGAAGATGAGGGAGGCGTTAGGAGCATTCGTTGAAGAAACATGGAGGAAACAAGCTTTGCATGGAGATTCATCACGGATCTGTCATTGGATGATGATCCGGACATTGTAAATGATATACAAGCCTTTGGAGATTCTCTAACAAAATCAGAATTGGAATTATGCTTGTAGGAGACCAACGCTGGCCCTACACCATTGATGTTCCATCGCAACACCGCCAATGTATGTTATGAGCAAGAATTATTTAAGACTTTTTGGTTTCATTATTTAAGACTTTTTGGTTTCATTATTTATGACTTTTCGATTTCATTATTTATGACTTGTTAGTTTCATTTTTTTGGAGACTTTTTAGTTTCCTTTGTTTGTTATATATATTTGGTTTTGATTTTTGTATAGACAATTAACTTTTGAATGAAATATTTTTGAGAGAGTTTTCTTCTTTAGTTCCATTGCGAACTTATGATATTATCAAGAATAATTTCTTGTGGCGATCCTTTGATTCTATACCTTTTGCTCTAGCTTGAAATACAATTCAGGGTGAAAGGTTCCATCTTTAAATATCTATGGTTCGAGTTTGAGATATAGTTTCGGGTCAAGATCTATCTCCGATTTGATTTAGCTTTCCTGTAGACCTGTTTCTAAATTGAGTCGCAGGGTTTCGGGTTTAATATACCTGAGGTTCAAATCATTTGGCGTCAGAGCTTGGCTCTAAAACAGGTTACTTATCTTTCTAATTATTCTTTGTCTTTGTTTGTTTGTCTTTTTGTTGTTCTTGTTTCTTTTGTGTCTGTCTCCTGTGAAAAAGATGAGTCTTTTAGGGTTCTTGATAGAAATGTCAATTCTTTCAAGATTTAGGGTTTAGTATATATATTTAAAAAAAAAGAGGAAAAAGTTCAATTTTTGAAAATGATTTAGAGTCGCCACCCGATATAAATCGGGAAAAAATAAAAGCTAGGATCAATGGGTCGGTTGATCCTAACTTAGCTACTAGTCTGCGAAAATTTGATTTGAAAAATCAACTTTTAAAACCAGATATCATGGATTCGGGGGCTAACCTATTAAAACCAAATGGTTACCACTTTTGCAATTTTAAATTTATAATTTATCCTTTTCATGCTCAAAAATTCAAATAATATATTATGAAATAATATATTATGAAACAATATTCACAAATCGCATTATTCATTTTTTTATTTTTTATGTGCTTTTCTTCATTTTTATTCTTTTTTTTTAGAATATCAATATCAACAAATATGTTCCCCTTTTTTTTTAAAACAAAAACTTATATTTACAAAATAATTATTCACAATATTAAAAAACAAAAACATTTTTTCATTTTTTAATGTCGCCCCGCATGTGCCTACGTACTCGCTAATCGAGATCAGACAAAACGTAGTTCTTTTAAAAAGAACTTTAATTTGTTGATCAATTTTAATTTTTGAACTATTTTCAATTTAAGTTCATTAAATTTTATATTTTTATGAAAATCATTTTTGATGGTCCTATGATCTAATCAATTGATTTTTATTTCATGAAACATATTTTTCTAAGTTCAAAAATCATTTTTTATTATTTTTTTTTAAAAAAAATTTGGTTTTGGAAAATTCAATTGTATCATTTTTATTTATTTTGTTTATTTATTATTATTATTATTTTTATTTTATTTTTTTTAAAAAAAATCATCACATAAATTCACAACATATTCAGAATATTTTACAATATATTAAAATTATTTTTCATGCATTAAATATGCATTTCGAAAAGCAATTTATGTATAAATACATATTAAAAATATTAAAAAATATTCAAAAATATCAAAAAAATAAATTTATATAAAAAATAATTATTTTGATTTTTCTGAATTTTTTACTATTTTTTATTATTTTCTGAAATTAATTATATAATAAACTAATAATAAAATAACACGGACTGACCTGGACTGTTGGATGAAGCGGACGAGATCTGGAGCGTCGATCGCGTTGACTAATCCTGATCGTCTGATGGAATTGACCAGATCTGGGGCGTCTGATCTGTTTTGATGAAATCTGGGCCGTCTGATCTGTTTTGATGAAATCTGGGCCGTCTGATCTGCTTGATCAAATCTGGACCGTCTGATCTGCTTGATGAAATCTGGACCGTCTGATCTGCTTGATGAAATCTGGGCCGCTGATCTGCTTGATGAAATCTGGGCCGCTGATCTGCTTGATCAAATCTGGACCGTCCGATCTGCTTGATTGAATCTGAGCCGCTGATCTTGCTTGATCAAATCTGAGCCGTTGATCTGCTTGATCAAATATGGACCGTCTGATCTGCTTGATTGAATCTGGGCCGTCTGATCTGTTTGACCGTTGACAGATGACCGTTGACCGATGACCGACCGAGTTGGATTCGGATCTTCGGGTTGGATCTCGGAGCTCCGGTGGGTGAAGAAGACGACTACGCGATCTTTCGGGGCAGATTCCGGCGGCTCCGGTGGTCTTCGGTGGCTGGAAGCTTGTCGGCCCGACTCCTATGGTGGTTGCGCGTCCTCTGAAGGTGGTGGTTCGCGCCCAGAACCACCGTGGGCGGCGGTTCGCGGAGGTGGTAGTCGGCGGTACAATTCGAAAAAAAAAATTGCAGAGAGAAATCCGATCAATTCGAACAAATCTAAGCACACTAAATCATCCAAATCAAGTTTCTAACATTCTTACAACACTCAATTTGGATCAAATCTGATCCAAGAACTTCGAATTTAAAAAAATTCGAATTTTAACCCTAAACTTGAAAACTTCGAATTGATCCTATTGTGTATGTGTTTCTTCGAAATTGACTTGTGCCTTTTGATCCTAGGACCCCCTATTTATAGGTTGCAAGCTCAATTTTATGTTTCGTACAGTTTCAGAAATGAATCGATTTTTGCCTCTTGATTTTTCACGAATTTAATTCGAAAATTCGTGATTAATTTGTTTGAAACTGATGAATTGATGATTGATTTCTCATATCCTTCATCAAATCATTTAATTTGGGTAGATAAATCATCCAATTTTCATTCAATTCTTGTAACTCCTCATTTATGTGCAATCGAATGTTTTGCCAATTGTATTTTTTCCCAATTTTTTTTAGCACGAATTTTGTGACTTTTGGGTTGTTTTTACACATGAATTGTGCACTAATCTTTCATATTCTATAACTACTTTGCAATGGCATCATCATTTTTAATAATTAATGATGTTTTGTCAGTTAAAAATTGATGCAAAGTAAGGCAAAATTCACTTTGAGAAAGATGAAAAGGCAAAAAATATGAGATGATAAAAAGGCAAAAATTTGCCTTTGCTAGGGTTTGAACCTGTGTCCTTGAGCTTGGGTATGTGTTTGGGTCAATGTATTTAATCAACAGGCCATTTGGCCTGTGCCTTGATCACTTAGCCAACTTCATCAATACTTAAGGCTTTTGGAAAAAATGAGTTTAATTAAACTTAAGCCTTAATTAATTAGGCAAAAATTGGGTGTCTACAGCTGCCCCTCTTTGTGGTAAAGTTTGAACAAAACTTTTGCCACAAAGACAAAAAGATAACCAATTTTTGCTTAGCTTCTCCTTTCAAATTTTATTTAAGGAGATTTTTATCTTGTGCTAAACTATTTGTCGAGTTTAGAATTTGAGATTTGCTAGGTCAACTATCGGACCTAGACTTAGAAAACTGATAGACCATCTATCGGGTCTATATTTTGAAAAATGATAGGCCATCTGTCGGGCCTAGATTTGCTAGGACAACTATCGGACCTAGACTTAGAGAACTGATAGACCATCTGTCGGGTCTAGATTTTGAGATTTGCTAGGTCAACTGTCAGACCTAGACTTAGAAAACTGATAGACCATCTGTCGGGTCTAGTTTTTGAGATTTGCTAGGTCAACTGTCGGACCTAGACTTAGAAAACTGATAGACCATCTGTCGGGTCTAGATTTTGAGATTTGCTAGGTCAACTGTCGGACCTAGACTTAGAAAACTGATAGACCATCTGTCGGGTCTAGATTTTGAGATTTGCTAGGTCAACTGTCGGACCTAGACTTAGAAAACTGATAGACCATCTGTCGGGTCTAGATTTTGAGATTTGCTAGGTCAACTGTCGGACCTAGACTTAGAAAACTGATAGACCATCTGTCGGGTCTAGATTTTGAGATTTGCTAGGTCAACTGTCGGACCTAGACTTAGAAAACTGATAGACCATATGTCGGGTTTAGATTTTGAGATTTGCTAGGTCAACTGTCGGACCTAGACTTAAAAAACTGATAGACCATCTGTCGGGTCTAGATTTTGAGATTTGCTAGGTCAACTGTCGGACCTAGACTTAGAAAACTGATAGACCATCTGTCGGGTCTAGATTTTAAGATTTGCTAGGTCAACTGTCGGACCTAGACTTAGAAAACTGATAGACCATCTGTCGGGTCTAGATTTTGAGATTTGCTAGGTCAACTGTCGGACCTAGACTTAGAAAACTGATAGACCATCTGTCGGGTCTAGATTTTGAGATTTGCTAGGTCAACTGTCGGACCTAGACTTAGAAAACTGATAGACCATCTGTCGGGTCTAGATTTTGAGATTTGCTAGGTCAACTGTCGGACCTAGACTTAGAAAACTGATAGACCATCTGTTGGGTCTAGATTTTGAGATTTGCTAAGTCAACTGTCGGACCTAGACTTAGAAAACTGATAGTCCATCTGTCGGGTCTAGATTTTGAGATTTACTAGGTCAACTGTCGGACCTAGACTTAGAGAACTGATAGACCATCTGTCGGGTTTAGATTTTGAGATTTGCTAGATCAACTGTCGGACCTAGACTTAGAAAAATGATAGACCATCTGTCGGGTCTAGATTTTGAGATTTGCTAGGTCATCTGTCGGACCTAGACTGATAGACCGTCTGTCGGGTCTAGATTTTGAGATTTGCTAGGTCAACTGTCGGACTTAGACTTAGAAAACTGATAGACCATCTGTCGGGTCTAGAAAATGATAGGCCATCTGTCGGGCCTAGACTAAAAAAATGATAGACCATCTGTCGGGTCTAGAAAATGATAGGCCATCTGTCGGGCTTAGACTAAAAAACTGATAGACCATCTGTCGGGTCTAGAAAATGATAGGCAATCTGTCGGGCCTAGACTAAAAAACTGATAGACCATATGTCGGGTCTAGAAAATGATAGGCCATCTGTCGGGCCTAGAAAATGATAGACCATCTGTCGGGTCTAGAAAATGATAGGCCATCTGTCGGGCCTAGACTAAAAAACTGATAGACCATCTGTCGGGTCTAGAAAATGATAAGCCATCTGTCGGGCCTAGACTAAAAAACTGATAGACCATCTGTCGGGGCTAGATTTAGAAAAATGATAGGCCATCTGTCGGGCCTAGACTGATAGACCGTCTGTCGGGTCTAGATCTTGAAAAATGATAGGCCATCTATCGGGCCTAGATTTAGAAAAATGATAGGCCATCTGTCGGGCCTAGATTTAGAAGAATGATAGGCCATCTGTCGGACCTATGAGCTTTATTTTGGTCATTTGCCGGACCTATGGGCTTTGGTTTGGTCATTTGGTCTTGGTTACCATCTGGAATGGAAGGACTTCTGAATTGTCTTGATCACCATCTTGAGTGGATGGATTTCGAATTTGGTCACTATCATCTTGAGTGGATGGATTTTGAATTTGGTCACTATCTCAAAAGGATGGATTTTGTATTGGGTCACCATCTCGAAAGGATGGATTTTGTATTGGGTCACCATCTCCAAAGGATGGATTTTGTATTTGGTCACCATCTCCAAAGGATGGATTTTGTATTTGGTCACCATCTCAAAAGGATGGATTTTGTATTGGGTCACCATCTCAAAAGGATGGATTTTGTATTGGGTCACCATCTCTAAAGGATGGATTTTGAATTGGGTCACCATCTTAAAAGGATGGATTTTGAATTGGGTCACCATCTCAAAAGGATGGATTTTGAATTGGGTCACCATCTCAAAAGGATGGATTTTGAATTTGGTCACCATCTCTAAAGGATGGATTTTGTATTTGGTCACCATCTCTAAAGGATGGATTTTGTATTTGGGTCACCATCTCTAAAGGATGGATTTTGAATTTGGTCAGTGCTAGACTATCTGTCGAGTCTAGACTGAGGGGTACTTGTGATTTTTCAATCCATTTGGGGACTTGGTTTTTTTTTTTTTCCTGATCCACTTGGGGACTTGGTTTTTTTCCTGATCCACTTAGGGACTTGGTTTTTCTGATCCACTTGGGGAACTGGTTTTTCTTTTTTGGAAAACTCGAATAGGCTTCAGACTTTTTTCTTTTTTGGGAGACTTGGATGGGCTTCAAGCATTTTTTTTTTTTTTTTGAAATCTTGCTTTGAAAACTTGGATGGGCTTCAAGTTTTTCTTTTTTTGGAAAACTTGGTTTGAAAACTTAGATGGGCTTCAAGTTTTTCTTTCTCTTTTTTTTGGAAGACTTGGTTTGAAAACTTGGATGGGCTTCAAGTTTTTCTTTCTTCTTGGAAGACTCGGATGGACTTGAAGCTTTTCTTGAAAACTTTGGAAACTTGGTTCAAACGTACCCTATGAACTGGCGTTTGGTTTTAACATTAGTGCGCTTCTCGAGCTGACACTCAACTTGTTAAGGCGCTCCTTGAGCTGGCCTAAAACTTACAACTTGACAAAGCGGCACAACACTTTCTTGAGTTGGCGATTCTCAATTTGAAGAATAGGATGAAGCTCCTTTGAGCATACGATCCTAAGGATTGAAAAAAAATATAGGACAACGCTCCCTTGAGCAGACTATCCTGATGCTGAAGAAATAGGATGATGCTCCTGAAATAGGATGATGCTCCTTTGGGCATATAATCCTAAAGATTGAAAGGTAGGATGACGCTCCTTTGAGCAGGTGACCCTAATACCTAAACAGGTAGGAAGACGCTCCTTTGAGCGGGTGACCACAAAATTGAAAATCAAGTTTTGAAAACCGTAGCCTGAATTTTTTTTGGCTAATTTTTTAATGTGGGAAATTCTTGCCCTTTTTTCATTGAAAATTTTTAAGAAAACCTTTGAGAATTTTTTTCTTTTAAAAACCAAAACCTTATGCCTCTTTTTTTTTTTTTTTTTTGCAAAGTTTTTTTTTATTCTTTTAATTTAAAAATTTAAACCAAAGGCAATTTTTTTTACTTTTAATGAAGAAAACTTATTTTCTCTTTTTTTTTTACTTTTTTTTTATTACTTTTCAGATATTTGGAAAAAACTTTTTTTATTTTTATTTTTTTTTGGAAGAAATTCCTTCTTTTCTTGGACCTTTTAAAGGTAAAAAGTTTCCTTTTTTTTTTCTTTTTGAATTCCAACTTTTTTTTTTTGAAAGTTACCAACAGGTAAAAATAATCATAAATAGGGTTTGCCCCATTGATCACTCTTTTTTTTTTTTCAGCCTAAGGCTTCACTATTAACCACCTAAGGTCTTTTATTGAAAAATTTTAATCATTGGGGGCAAAGTTTTTCTTTTAGGACATTAATTTGAAAATTGGGGCATTGTTTCCAACTTTGGGGCAATTAATTCCTAACCCTGAGGCAGACTTCTTTCAAATTGGGGCAAATGATTTCATGCCCCTGGGATGATTCTTACACCAAGGTTGGTTATCTTATTTTAAGTTACCTAATCAAAGAGGACTTCCTTCCTTCCTTAGGCTTATTTTCACACATTTGACTCGGATTCCAAAAATTATGGTCCGGCTTGCAAGTGACACACTTTGGTCAATCTATTAGGTCTTTTTTGGACTGTAATGTGGGCTTTTGGTTGTTGGCTTTAATCAAAAAGAGATATTTCATAAAGGCTTTTTTTTTTCAATACATCCCGGGTTTACAAGTCAAGAACCCTTAAGGAAAACTTGAATATGCACTTATTCCTAGTTTCAAGAGCATTAATAAATCAACTCCTTTGATCCAAAGAGTCTCTAAAGGGTGGAATTGTGGATGGGCCCATAATATAGATTTTGGACCTTGTGTTTTGATGGGCTTTGAACTTTGAGCATGTGCCCCCAGTGTTTGGGTATGATCACCTTGTGTGATTGTCTTCCATCAGGGTGGAATTGTGGGTGGGTCCATGATATAAATTTTGGACCTTGTGTTTTGATGGGCCTTGAGCTTTAGCATATGCTTCCAGTGTTTGGGTATGATCACCTTGTGTGATTGTCTTCCATCAGGGTGGAATTGTGGGTGGGTCCATGATATAAATTTTGGACCTTGTGTTTTGATGGGCCTTGAGCTTTAAGCATATGCTTCTAACTTCTTGGTTTAATCACCTTGCTTGGCTATTCTTCATTTTTTTTTTTTTTTTTTTTTTGGCACTTTATTCATGCATCCCTTTTTTCTTCTTCTTTTGCAAGGTGATTTGTATTTTTTCCATTGGATGGCTTATAGCTCAAAGTATATGGATTGTGTATGGTTTGGATAGAAACTCTTCTTCCTTTCAAAGGAAATGATTTATTTATGTCAATTGACTACTCTTGAATTGATGCAACTAGGGCAAGTGCATATAAGTTAATCCTTTTTCTCCTTGATAATGACCCTGACCTCCAAATTGCCCCGTTGTGGGGTACCCTAATGTAGGGTGGTTCTTGACAGGGCTTAATTTTAAAAAATTCTTCCTTAATAGGCTCAAATGGGTTAACAAAGGATAATGTGTTTAGGACTTTGAAATGAATGCCTAATGTCACTTTGACCTATGTATCAAATTCAAACTAGACCTCCTTTAAGGAATGAGTCCATTTTATCTCTCACAATTCACTCCACTCTTAGTGTGTAGGGTTAGTGTTTGGGATTAAGTTTGCCTCTTTTCATTCTAGGCCACTATTTAATGAGAATTTTTGGGTTTTCAATCATCCATTTTTTTATTGCCTCAGGATATATAACTAAATGCCCCATTTGGATTTATCAAATGCCCCTAATCGGTAAAGTCCTTTTGGTTGCCCCTAGTTTTGATTTCATTTGCCTTTAGCTTAAAATGAATGATCATTGAGGTAACAATTTTGAAACATTCTTTTTCTGTTGGCAATTTTCCTTCTTTTCTAATTTTTATTTTTTTTATTTTTTGAAAATAACCTTTATTCTCTTTCTCATTTGTTGGAAAACAATTTTCATTTTTTTTCTTAAAAAAATTGTTGGAGAACAAGTTTGAAAAACTTTTATTCTCTTTTTTTTTTTTAGACAACAACTTTTTGTTCTCACTTTTTAAAAAAAATCTTCAAAAAAAAAAGTTGTTAATGGATATTTACAAAAAAGAATGTTTGAAAATGATTATTTATCCTAAAGTGGAAAAAGGATATTTACAAAAATAATTCATTTTTTTCTTTTTTCTTTAAGGCAAAAATTATTTTACAAGAATAGTGGAACAAAAAAGACCCCCCTTTTTCTTTTAGAAGGAAATTCAAATGGGGGTTGATTTTTACAGGGATGATTATCCTGAAGACAAGGGAGAGGAATACATATGACAAAGGTAATTTTGATTGGAGAGGACCTATAACTATAGGTGGACAAAATTTACTCTATGAGTATTTACAAGTCTATGTACACATTTTTTATTTTATTTTATTTTTTTCTTAAAAAAATGCAAAGATGCAAGCATACAGATGCAATTGGGGATAATGACCTTGAAAATTTGATGAAAAAATTTTGCTGGAGTTGATGAAAAATTATTTTTTTTTGAAACCTTTTTTTTTAAAGCAAAAAAAAAACTCCATTTAAAAAAAAAAATTTTTCGCTATCCATATAAATGGAGATAAGGACCCTGAAAGTTTTGGTGAAAAAGTTTTGTTGGAATTGATGAAAAATCATTTTTTTGAAAATCTTCTTTTTTTTTAAAAAAACAAAATTAATTAAGACTCCATTTGAGAAAAAAGAAATTAGTCACTATCCATGCCAATGGGGATAATGACAAAAAAAAAACTTTACTTGAAGTGGTATTAAATTTTTTTAAAAAAATAAAGGTTTAAAAACCATCTCAATCTAAAATTTTATTTACTAAAAAATGTTTGATTTTTGAAAACTTCCTTTTTTAGGAAAGAAACAACTCCACATTTTTTTAAAAAAATTTGGTGGACTTTTTTTTTGAAATTTTTTTTATTTTTGAAAAAACATTTTTGGAAGAAAATACAACTCCATTTTTTTGAAAAGTTTGGTCAAAATCCCATGTTAATGAATGCATGATTTGGTGAGGTTCTATAGGTCCCCCGATTTAGTGGTACTAAACCGGAGTGGGAGGATATTTCTTGATCTAGAGGGTGGAAAGCCAAAGCCCCCGGACCTTACTTCGTCCTCCTCGCTTGGGCTCTTAAGACGGCCTGGGTCCGACCGTATCTAGCACACATTTATGCAAATGCAAATGCAAATGCAAAGCAAATTCAAATAAATAAACAAACAAGCTATTGCTTTCCTTTTTCATACCTGCAAGGTTAGTATATATTTACAAACAATTATTCAATATAATATACAAATAATCATATATTCACATGGTAATTTACAAAAAATAAGCAAGGATAAATTCAAAATTTATAATTCCGAAGTGGCTAGCCCTCTTTTTGTTTAAAAAAAATTTAAATAAGTCCCCAGTGGAGTCGCCAAGCTATCGAGCCTGGATTTTCCCACTATCTGGTTTATTTCTTATAACCCGATTCACATTAAACCCGAACCCATTTAACATGAATCCTCGACTAGGGGTTAAGAGAAATTTTAATTTTTGAAAATGATTTAGAGTCGCCACCCGATATAAATCGAGAAAAAATAAAAGCTAGGATCAATGGGTCGGTTGATCCTAACTTAGCTACTAGTCTGCGAAAATTTGATTTGAAAAATCAACTTTTAAAACTAGATATCATGGATTCGGGGGCTAACCTATTAAAACCAAATGATTACAACTTTTGGAATTTTAAATGTATAATTTATCCTTTTCATGCTCAAAAATTCAAATAATAATT
Source organism: Combretum micranthum (assembly GCA_024138025.1). Lineage (NCBI taxonomy): Eukaryota > Viridiplantae > Streptophyta > Magnoliopsida > Myrtales > Combretaceae > Combretum > Combretum micranthum. Next base: position 290,184 of record JAMXBD010000323.1, read on the forward strand.
ATGAAACAATATTCACAAATCGCATTATTCATTTTTTTATTTTTTATGTGCTTTCTTCATTTTTATTCTTTTTTTTTTTTAGAATATCAATATCAACAAATATGTTCCCCCTTTTTTTTAAAACAAAAACTTATATTTACAAAATAATTATTCACAATATTAAAAAACAAAAACATTTTTTCATTTTTTAATGTCGCTCCGCAGGTGCCTACGTACTCGCTAATCGAGATCAGACAAAACGTAGTTCTTTTAAAAAGAACTTTAATTTGTTGATCAATTTTAATTTTTGAACTATTTTCAATTTAAGTTCATTAAATTTTATATTTTTATGAAAATCATTTTTGATGGTCCTATGATCTAATCAATTTATTTTCATTTCATGAAACATATTTTTCTAAGTTCAAAAATCATTTTTTATTATTTTACTTTTTTTTTTTAAATTTGGTTTTGGAAAATTCAATTGTATCATTTTTATTTATTTTGTTTATTTATTATTATTATTTTTATTCATTATTATTATTTTATTTTTTAAAAAAAATCATCACATAAATTCACAACATATTCAGAATATTTTACAATATATTAAAATTATTTTTCATGCATTAAATATGCATTTCTAAAAGCAATTTATGTATAAATACATATTAAAAATTAAAAAATATTCAAAAATATCAAAAAAAATAAATTTATATAAAAAATAATTATTTTGATTTTTCTGGATTTTTCTAAATTTTTCTGAATTTTTTATGAATTTTTTACTATTTTTTGCTATTTTTTATTATTTTCTGAAATTAATTATATAATAAACTAATAATAAAATAATATGGACTGACCTGGACCGTTGGATGAAGCGGACGAGATCTGGAGCGTCGATCGCGTTGACTGATCCTGATCGTCTGATGGAATTGACCAGATCTAGGGCGTTGATCGAGATGATTAAATCTGGGCCGTTTGATCTGTTTTGATGAAATCTGGGCTGTCTGATCTGCTTGATGAAATCTGGACCGTCTGATCTGCTTGATGAAATCTGGGCCGCTGATCTGTTTGATCAAATCTGGACCGTCCGATCTGCTTGATTGAATCTGAGCCGCTGATCTTGCTTGATCAAATCTGAGCCGCCGATCTGCTTGATCAAATCTGGACCGTCTGATCTGCTTGATTGAATCTAGGCTGTCTGATCTGTTTGACCGTTGACAGATGACCGTTGACCGATGACAGACCGGGTTGGATTCGGATCTTCGGGTCGGATCTCGGAGCTCCGGTGGGTGAAGAAGACGACTACGCGATCTTTCGGGGCGGATTCCGGCGGCTCCGGTGGTCCTCGGTGGCTGGAAGCTTGTCGGCCAGACTCCTATGGTGGTTGCGCGTCCTCTGAAGGTGGTGGTTCGCGCCTAGAACCACCGTGGGCGGCGGTTCGCGGAGGTAGTTGCCGGCGGTACAATTCGAAAAAAAAAAATTGCAGAGAGAAATCCGATCAATTCGAACAAATCTAAGCACACTAAATCATCCAAATCAAGTTTCTAACATTCTTACAACACTCAATTTGGATCAAATCTGATCCAAGAACTTCGAATTTAAAAAAATTCGAATTTTAACCCTAAACTTGAAAACTTCGAATTGATCCTATTGTGTATGTGTTTCTTCGAAATTGACTTGTGCCTTTTGATCCTAGGACCCCCTATTTATAGGTTGCAAGCTCAATTTTATGTTTCGTACAGTTTCAGAAATGAATCAATTTTTGCCTCTTGATTTTTCACGAATTTAATTCGAAAATTCGTGATTAATTTGTTTGAAACTGATGAATTGATGATTGATTTCTCATATCCTTCATCAAATCATTTAATTTGGGTAGATAAATCATCCAATTTTCATTCAATTCTTGTAACTTCTCATTTATGTGCAATCGAATGTTTTGCCAATTGTATTTTTTCCCAATTTTTTTTAGCACGAATTTTGTGACTTTTGGGTTGTTTTTACACATGAATTGTGCACTAATCTTTCATATTCTATAACTACTTTGCAATGGCATCATCAATTTTAATAATTAATGATGTTTTGTCAGTTAAAAATGGATGCAAAGTAAGGCAAAAGTCACTTTGAGAAAGATGAAAAGGCAAAAAATATGAGATGATAAAAAGGCAAAAATTTGCCTTTGCTAGGGTTTGAACCTGTGTCCTTGAGCTTGGGTATGTGTTTGGGTCAATGTATTTAACCAACAGGCCATTTGGCCTGTGCCTTGATCACTTAGCCAACTTCATCAATACTTAAGGCTTTTGGAAAAAATGAGTTTAATTAAACTTAAGCCTTAATTAATTAGGCAAAAATTGGGTGTCTACAGTGAGCATGAGAGTGAAGTTTTTATGCCTTCTTTAGAGGACGATGATGACATGGAGTATGCTGTTCAGGGAGAATCCTTGGTGATTCAACGAGCTTTCAGTGTGCAAGTTAAGGGGGTTGAAAGTGAAGAGCAGTGGTACAACATATTTCACACTCGATGTTATGTTCATGATAAGGTATGTGGCTTAATCATCGACAGTGGTAGTTGTACCAATGTTGCTAGTACCTTATTAGTTGATAAACTGAAATTGCCTGTTGTTAAACACCCACGACCATATAAGCTTCAATGGTTGAATGAGTGCGGGGAAGTGAGGGTGAATAGGCAAGTGCTAATTTCTCTCTCAATAGGGAAATATAAGGATGAAGTGCTGTGTGACATTTTGCCCATGTATGCTAGCCACATATTGTTAGGAAGACTGTGGCAATATGATAGAAAAGTTATACATGATAGGTATAGAAATGTATACTCTTTTGTTAAGGATGGTAGAAGTGTGAAACTTGCACCATTGTCTCCAAAACAGATTTATGAGGATAAAAAAAAAAATTAAAGAGGCAATTGAGCAGCAAAGAAGAGATGAGAAAGAGAGTGTGAGTGAAAGAGGAGTGAAAAACACTAGTAGGAAAAGTCATAACAAGAGTGAAAAACAAATCTATGAGAGGAAAGAAAAAGAGAGAAGTGAGGAGCTGGAAGGAAAATATCTTGAGTGCAATGAGAGAAAAATGAGTTTTTATGCAAAAGGAAAGGATGTGAATAGTGCTATTTGTTTAAAATAGTCAATGATTGTACTCATGTACAAAGAGGCTTATTTTACTAACGATCTTACTCCTTCTTTTCCTAGTGTGGTGTCTCCACTTTTGCAGGAATATCATGATTTGTTTCCTGAAGAGGTTCCAACTGGATTACAACCTATGAGAGGGATAGAGCATCAAATAGACTTTGTTCGAGGAGCTGCCCTCCTAAATCGACCTGCATATAGGTGCAATCCAGAAGAGGCTAAGGAAATTCAGAAGCAAGTCGAGGAGCTTATGACTAAAGGCTATATGAGGGAAAGCCTTAGTCCTTGTGCCGTACCGGGTGTTACTTGTCCCCAAGAAGGACGGAACATGGAGAATGTGTGTTGACTGTAGAGCCATCAATAAAATCACTGTAAAGTATAGACATCCAATTCCTAGACTAGATGATATGCTTGATGAATTGTATGGTTCTTGTATTTTCTCCAAAATTGATTTGAAAAGTGGGTACCATCATATTAGACTAAGGGTTGGTGATGAATGGAAAACGGCTTTTAAAACAACATATGGTTTGTATGAGTGGTTAGTCATGCCATCTGGTTTAACTAACACATCAAGCACTTTTACGAGACTTATGAATCATGTTTTAAGAGCTTTCATTGGAAAAATTATTGTAGTCTATTTTGATGACATCTTGGTGTATAGTAAGAACATGGATGATTATATACACCATTTGCATTTAATGTTTGATGTTTTGAGACATGAGAAACTGTTTGCTAACTTCAAGAAGTATTCTTTTTGCATTAACCAAGTTATATTTTTGGGATATGTAGTAAGTGCTAAGGGAATACAGGTTGATGAAGAGAAGGTAAAGGTGATCAAAGAATGGCCTAGACCTACTTCTGTTAGTGAGGTAAGGAGCTTTCATGGGTTGGCTAGCTTCTATACAAGGTTTGTGCGAGATTTTAGTAGCATAGCCGCACCATTGATTGAGATCATCAAAAAGAGTGTATGATTCAAGTGGACGGGTGAGCAAGAACAAGCATTTAATTTGTTGAAGGAAAAGCTTATTTCTATACCTGTTTTGGCTTTACCTAATTTTGAAAGAGCATTTGAAATCGAATGTGATGCTTCTGGTTGTGGTATAGGAGCTGCTTTAATGCAGGAAAAGAAGCCAATCACTTACTTCAGCGAGAAGTTAAGTGGAGCCACTTTGAACTATCCAACTTATGATAAGGACTTATATGCCTTAGTTCAAGCGCTGCAAACTTGGCAACACTACTTGTGGCCTAGGGAATTTGTCATCTATACTAATCATGAGTCCCTGAAGCATTTGAAGGGGCAACACAGGATGAATCGTAGGGATACGAAATGGATAAATTTCATTGAGACATTTCTATATGTGATCAAATATAAGCAAGGTAAGGAAAATGTTGTGGCCGACGCTTTATCTCGAAGGTATGCCTTGATCTCTACTTTAGAAGCAAAATTGTTGGGTTTTGAATATATTAAAACTTATATCCTAAAGATTCTGATTTTGCTAATGTTAATGAGGCATGTGAAAAAGTAGTATATGGGAAGTTCTATAGGCATGATGGGTACTTATTTAAAGAAAAACGTTTGTGTGTGCCTAATAGTTCTTTGAAGAAGTTGCTTGTGAGGAAATCTCATGGCGGAGGTTTAACGGGACACTTTTGTGTCAAGAAAACATTAGATGTTTTGCAAGAACATTTCTTTTGGCCTCATGTGAAGAGAGATGTTGAAAGGTTGTGTGAAAAGTGTATTGTTTACAAGCTGGCCAAATCTAAAGTTTTACCCCATGGCATGTACACACCCTTACTGATACCTAGTGAACCTTGGGTGGATATATCTATGGACTTTGTTTTGGGTTTACCTAGGTCTCAAAAGGGTCATGATTCTGTGTTTGTGGTTGTCGACAAGTTTTCTAAAATGGCTCATTTTATTCCCTTTCATAAAACTGATGATGCCAATCACATTGCTAATCTATTTCTTCAGGAAATTGTGCGCCTCCTTGAAGTTCCAAGGAGCATTGTTTCTGATAGGGATACTAAATTTCTAAGTCATTTCTGGAAGGTTTTGTGGGCGAAATTAGGGACTAAGCTGTTGTTTTCAACTACTTGTTATCCATAAACTGATGGACAGATAGAAGTAGTTAATAGGATCTTGTCACAGTTGTTGAGAGCTTTAATTAAAAAGAACTTGAAAGATTGGGAATCATGTTTACCACATGTAGAATTTATGTATAATAGCGCTGTTCACTCAACAAATAAATTTTCGCCTTTTGAAATCATATATGGATTTAATCTACTAATTCCTCTTGATTTATTGCCTTTACCTACAGATGAGTACACCAATTTAGATGGGAAACGGAAGGCGGAATTAGTCAAGCAAATGCATGAGAAAGTTCGCCAACACATTGAGAGACAAACGGAACAATATGCTAAGCAAGCTAATAAAGGATGCAAGAAGATTGTTTTTGAATTAGGAGATTAGGTGTGGGTGCATATGCATAAAGAGAGATTTCCACTACAGCGACGTTCTAAGCTGCAACCAAGAGGCGATGGTCCATTTCAAGTTGTTGCACGAATCAATGATAATGCTTACAAGCTGGATCTTTCAGGTGAGTATAACTTTAGTGCGACTTTCAATGTATCTGATTTGTCTCCTTTTGATGTAGGGGATACTGATTCAAGGATGAATCCTTTTGAAGAGAGGGGGAATGATGAAGCACCATCCAAGGATTCGCTATACATTCCAGTTGGACCGGTCATGCGAGCTAAAGCCAAGAAGATGAGGGAGGCATTAGGAGCATTCGTTGAAAAAACATGGAGGAAAGAAGCTTTGCATGGAGATTTCATCACGGATCTATCATTGGATGATGATCCGGACATTGTAAATGTTATACAAGCCTTTGGAGATTCTCCAACAAAATCATAATTGGAATTGTGCTTGTAGGAAACCAATGCTGGCCCTACACCGCTGACATTCCATCGCAACATCGCCAGCATATGTTATGCGCAAGAATTATTTAACACTTTTCGGTTTCATTATTTAAAACTTTTCAGTTTTAGTATTTATGACTTGTCAGTTTCATTTTTTTGGAGACTTTTCAGTTTCCTTTGTTTATTGTATATATTTGGTTTTCGTTTTTGTATGGATAATTAACTTTTGAATGAAATATTTTTGAGAGAGTTTTCTCCTTTGGTTCCATTGCGAACTTGTGATCTTATCAAGATTAATTTCTTGTGGTGATGCTTCGATTCTATATCTTTTGTTCTAGTTTGAAATACAATTCAGGGTGAAAGGTTCCATCTTTATATATCTATGGCTCGAGTTTGAGATACAACTTCGGGTCAAGATCCATCCCCGATCTGATTTAGCTTTCCTGTAGACTTGGTTTTGAATCTAATCGTAAAGGTTTCAGGTTTAATATACTTGAGGTTTACATCATAACACTCCTGTCTGTTAGTTGTAAGGTAACATGAGTTTCCTTGCATTCTCCAAGTCCCAGTTTCCTGAAAATAGAATAAGGAATTAAATTTATACTTGCACCATAATCTATTAAAACTTATCAAAATGAATATTTTCTATAGTGCAAGAAACAGTAAAACTCCCTTGATTTCTTTGTTTAGCTGGCAAGCTAGATAAATTCTTTTAAAGAATCATGGAACACTCTCTTGTAAGAACGACTGGTTCACTACCATCAATCCTCCTCTTCTTAGAAAGCAATTCCTTTATGAAGTTTGCAAAAGAAGGCATCTGTTGAATTGCTTCCAAGAAAGGAATGTTGATCTGTAGATTCTTGAAAACATCCAAGAATTTTGCGAACTGTTCATCTAACTTATTTTGCGAACTGTTCATCTAACTTCTATTGTTTCAATCTTCCTTGGAAAAGGAACAGGGGAACATAAGGTTTCACATCATGTGATTTCTGCATTGGTTCCTCTAATTTCCGTTTCCCTTTGTCTTTACTTGATTCTCCTTAACTTTTTTATCAGCGGTTTCAACCTCCTTACCACTCCTCAAAATGATGGCATTTACACTCTTTGGATTCTCCTCAGTCTTGCTAGGTAAAGACCCTGATGGCCTATTGCTAATCTATTAAGAATATGACTAATCTACCTTTGAAGATCTCTAATGGTGGCTTGTTGATTATTAATCAATGTCTTAGTCTTTTGCATGAAATTCCTCATGAGATCTTCCATTGAAGGTTGATTATGCTGTTATTAAGGTGGTGGTAGAGCATTCCTTACAGGACCTTGCCTTTGAAATCTAGGTGGCGACTTGAAAACATTGTTCTCATTTCTCCAAGAGAAATTTGGATGATTTGCCCATCCTGGATTATAAGTGTTAGAATAAGGTCCTAGGTTACCCCTTTGAAAGTTCCCTACATAATTCAGCTGCTCCCCACTTAATGATGCTGGTGAGTTACTATGTGGACATTCATTAAATGAATGTAGACCTGAACAAATCTCACAACAAATAACTTGATTAGGAGTAAGAGAATTAGTAGTGGTCAGTTTAATTACCTGGTTTGTAAGTGTTGAAATTTAGGCTATCAACTAAGACATTGCTTCATTGTCTTGAACGGCTGCTACTTTCAACTTTGTTCTTTCACAACTGCAATTATGTGCACTAGATGCCATTTCCTCAATTAAAGAACTTGCTTCATCAAAACTCTTACCCATCAGTGCACCTCTTGAAGCAGCATCTACCAAGGATCTCAACGTCTCATCCAAACTCAAATAAAAGAATCTCAATAAGGAGATTGTCAAGCAATCCATGATGTAGACACTTCCTGATTGCCTCCTTGTATCTTTCCCACGCTTCATACAAGGATTCACCATGGAATTTGGTGAAATTTGTTATCTCATTCGTCAACCTTGTTGTCCTAGTAGGTGGGAAAAATCTACTTAAAAACTTATTTGACAAATCAACCCAATTGATAATTGACTTCTATGGCAATGAGCTAAACCAGGCCAATGCTTTATCCTTAAGAGAAAAAGGAAAAAGCTGTAATCTTATAGCATCATTAGTAACACCATCCATCTTAATGGTGTTGCAATACTATAGGAACTTTGCTATGTGATCATCTGGAGTCTCATTAGGGTATCCTTCAAATTGATGTGCTTCAACCATCTGTATAAGTCCAGGTTTGATCTCAAAGTTGTTGGCCTGTAGAGTTAGTCTTCTCATTGGAAAACCCGACACAATAGGTACTATGTAATCCCTAAGTGTGCTGGCAGGAGCTTGAATCTGATTGTGATGATTGTCACCTTCTGCCATTCCTTCTACTTGCTAATCTTGCTCTCTTCTCCTATTTCCTCTTCTCAACAAACACAAAGTGCGTTCTATCTCAGGATCAATGGGTAGAAATTCCTGGCTTCTACTCCTTCGCATATACCCTGAAAAGAGAATAGAAAACACATAAAACCGTAAAATGCGCCTAAACTATTAATAGAACTAAAGATAGTTTAATATTAATTGATTCCCCAACAACGACGCTAAAAACTTGATTCGTTGAAAATGTTTATAGAATAGTCAAAGCGAATTCAACAACAAGTGCACTAGATCGAATCAAGTAGTATAGTGATGAGATGAGTATCGTTCCCAAGAGGAATAATTAAGTACAATACTGGTATTAGTTCTTACTAATATTTAGGCAATTAATTTTCAAGATAATTATCTAAAGTATTCTAAAATATCTAAATTCTACTTGTATCTAAACTAATAAGAGATTGCTTAAAAACAAATGTATAAAGATTCAGCATGGGAACGTAGATTCAATCCTAAGTTTACTAATCAAGCTAAAATCATGTTAAATAAATTATTAGACTCATGGATGTTCAAGTGAAACTATCAAGATCTAAACCCCAATTAGAAGTTTTAAAATCCTTTTGACCTCAAAATCACCTAATAGCTTCTGCCACTCAAATTACAAGAGGACTCGATATTACAATTAAGAATCTTTCAATTCTTTAATGCCTGATGTCATAAATCAAGTTCCCCTAATCCCATAGTGATAACTTAACTTATAAACATTGCATTAAGCATTATGATAGTTTCTAAATTTGATCAAATCACTTAGCTTCCGCATTTTGTTCTTAAATTTCGATTCATGAATTCCATTGAACCCTGATTTCTTTTTCGAGTTATCAAAATTCTTTTGAATCTGATTCTTTTTAGACATTTGATTCATAAAAGGACTTCAACATGAATTTTCCACGGTTCTAACATTCATATAACATAATTTCAACTATCCTCTTAGCAAACTTTGGATTTCATCAAGTTCCCTCATCGCAAATTCAGCACATTATATACATAAAATCAAATCATAGATGAAAATTTGTAAATAAAAACATTATTAACATAAAATTAAACCAAATGAATTACTGATAACAAGGATATGATCAGAATTTACCAAAAGAAAATGTCTTCTATTGCAAAATCGATCCATACAAAGATGAGTATAGGACATCTCATTCATTACACAATGAATACAAAGCAAATCTAGCATTATAATACATTCTCTCTATTATCTCTAAACTCTCTCTAGTCTCCTTTTAAAATAGTGTCTTTAAATAAAAATACAACACACAGAAAGCTTCCAATTGTTAAAGATACACCGACAATTATTTCTTGTATGCCGCCGGTATAGTAAGCGGTGTAGGGTTTTCTTCATATATGTACTGCTAGTGTTGAAGATGGCGTTAAGAAATTTGAATCTGTGATCATCGAACACTAGCATAATGCCAGCAGTGTAGAATCCCAGAATGCCAGCGTACATTCACATTGTAGAAGACGATAAATCATTTTTCCTACATTGACAGTATAAGTGCCAGTGTTAGGAATTTTGCTTTTGTGATCGAGTATACTGCCTCAACGCCAGTGGTGTTGCATCCTTAAGGGTCGGTGTTGCTCTGTTTTGGACTAAACTTCACTCAAAACTCCTTTAGCTTACAAGATTTATCGATCCGAGTCTCCATTGACCTAAATTAACACATTAAAGACATTAAAGTACAAATTCTTGCAATTTTAATGAAAATTAACACAGCTTTAACACCAATTGAGAAATAGAAAGTGTATAAAATATGAGTTTATCAATAGGTAAAGATGTGTCCCCCTTAAATCTCTTATCTAATCAGATTCTGAGCTCATATAACCTAGATTATGAGTCGTAGGTCAAGCCATGGTCCTCTTTGGACCCTTTCATACTTGCTGCCTAGGTTGATACGACCATCAATATGGGTAGTAGTTTGATCACACGGTCCATGATACAGGTCATGGCTATCAACGAGTCGATAAGTGAACTCCATCAATTTGGGCACGAAGCATCCCATGGTATGGGACATGACTAATAGGTTAGGGTATAGGATTCTCTAGTTAATTTCCTTCTTTATCTCCAACTTATTCTCCTCTTTAAACAAAATAAAAACATATGTTTCTACAAAATGAATTAAGTAATTATGAAAGGAATCACTTCCATCTTTCCCCAACTCCCCACACAAGACTCATTGAACTAAGTTTTGTATTCCTTTAGGTCTACGTCGTGTTATAGGTCCAAACAATTTATGATTCTCATCACATTCTCTTCCTAACTGTTGATGGTGAAATATAGGTCACAAACTACTTGGCTCACATCCATCTCCACATGGGTCAAAGGGCCCAAGAAAAGCTCAAAAGACCATCAATCCTACCAACTCAAGAAGTTTCCATACTAGGCAACACCTTCGTTACCAACCTGGTAGAGAAGCTTGAACTCGAACTCACCTTGATTTTAAGGGAATCTACGATCAACTAGCCTCAAGTAGGCTTGAGCTCGTCCACGAGCTATCTCCATAAAATCTCCATACTATCCTTATCTTGAAATGAGATTAGGGGACATCACCATTTGGCTACGCTCCATGCAATAACAATTCCTTCAACTTGGGTTCCAAATAAATCCATTACCTTGAGTGCCAATCGAATTCTTCACGACAGGTGCCAGGCCAGTGATAAGATCATATTTTATACAAATCTTGATGATCAAAAGAGCTAGAATGGATATTTGTTTTGATTAATTTTTATGTTTCAGGACTAATTTGGATAAAGAAATCAAAACAAGAGAATTTGAATTGAAAAGAGGAAAAATTGAAGTCAAGGCCGGCAATTCATCATTCAAAGCCGTCGGCGTTCAAATGGCGTAAAACCCAAGGCCGTTGCAGTACTGCCAGCTTTGCCCATCATAAGTTCAAACTACATTCAAAGCCGCCTCAAAGCTGCCGGCGTAGAAGATGAAGCAGCCAGCCTACATGAAGGACGGCAACTCAGAAATGAAACATCACCAGCTTTGAAGGAGTTACATTATAAGCCGGCACTTAAGCCGCCGGCGTTGAGGCAGCGTACAACATAGATTTGAAGCGACATGAAGATGTCCAACGCTTGAAGGAAATTGAAGAGACAAATCTGTTGGAGTGTCTACACCGGCATGAAAGCCGTCGGCTTTGGGACAGCGTTAGTTATAAATCAGCCCAACGCTTCATTTCTGACCATATACGCCGGCTAGATCTACATCTAAGCCGTCGGCGTAGAAGCGGCCTACATGTGTAATTGATATTGAAGGCTGCTAGTGCACTGCCTGCGCAAAGGATAATTCAAGATACGCCGCCTGTAAGCCGCCGGCGTAGAATCCATAACTGCCGACGTACAATCTGAAACAGCAAAGTTCATTTAATGTTTTGCATGAAATTTTTCCTATAATTAGGGGGTCTTCTCCTCACTATCATCATCATCCAATCATCCATTCCACAATCCTAGTAGCTCTAGAATACTTAGAACTAGGCATTCTATAGAGATTTTTTGAAGAGATATTTGAAGTTATTCAAGAAGTTGCAAGTGAAGCTTTGGTATTTTGAATTGGTGATATTTAATCTTATTTCTTTTATGCAATTCATATATATTTTGATCATAATGAAATCATTTGTAATTTCTTATCTGATTATTGAATCATCATCCATGAGTAGCTAAATTCTTTTGTGGGAAGTTGATGAAACTTTAAACATGCTAAAATGATCTTTGAATCCATGTTATAAGATAGTTAGAATCATGAAATATTCATATTGAATTCTGATTATTCATCATGCTTTTGGTGTATAAGAATTCTAATAACTCGGAAGGGAAATTAGAGTTCATATGAATTCATAAATTGAGATTAAATTGCAATTGCGGAAGCGGCGGAGTTTAATCTAATTTAGAAATTGTCCATGAATATTAATGCAATGTTTTATGTTGATTTCTCACTAAGGAATTAGGAGATGTTAATATAAAGTATTAGTCAATTATAGAATCGGAAGGTTTATAATTGTAATTTTGATTCCACCAATAATTTATTTAGCGGAAGTTATTGAATTGTTTTGTGGTTTAAAAGGTTTTTAAACTCTGTTTTTAAATCTTGACAATTTCTTATGAATGTTCATGAATCTAATTATCATTATAACATGACTTCAAGTTGATTGGCAATAGTTTAAAGTGGATTCTGCTCCTTCCCACATTTTTCCACCATATCCCTCTCTTTAAAAAGTTCATTGCATTCATATAGACATTTAATTAGATAATTTAGTTTAATCATTTTAAAAAAGATCAATTGCCTAGATATTAGTATTAGTTGATAATTGTCTAGTAGTTAATAGATCTCCGTGGGATCGACACTTGACTCATGATATATTACAATAGAAAGCCCAGTACGCTTGCTGGAATAGATGCTTTGAAAATTCACTACTAATTATAGCGCTAGCTCCTAAAATAAAATTTGCTCTAACAAAAAAGATTTAGTAGGCCCCATTCTAGTATGACCATAAACTATAAATAATCTTTTCTTTCTTAAGGGAAAGGTAGGATAATAGAATTAAAATCTCCTTTATTCAATCAATGGTCTTAAGTGTTTTCCCCTAAAGATTTTATGAGTGACTCATTGACTAACTTAAGCATTGAAGTAGCCGTACCAAACAATTCCTTGGTGTACCACTGATCGTGTTTTGTGTTTATAGGGAGCAATCTCTATCAGTGGAATCAACATCTGCAACACTAATGAAGTACCTCCTCATATTGAGATCTTAACATCTAAAATTGGCTAAGACAACCTCATTGGGATTGTGCTCAAGTCTCCTTTCCACCTCCTCAATTTTATACATAAATGCTTTTTATGAGCCATGATATTACCAAACACATCAATATTCCAAGCCTATAGCTTCTACTCGAAATCATTAGAATTGATAAAAAAATTAGTCAACTTTTAGTTATCTTTAATAGACTTATTAAAGGATGGGTGAATTGACTGAAATACATTAAAGTAGAAAAGACAAATATCCTTTGACGGAAGAGCTGTTTTCAGTTTGCTTTAAAAGAATGTGTCTATGGTATGATTTAACCATAGACAGGTGATGAGGAACTAACTCAGCCAAAGCAACCCGCCACATACTATTATAGATGGCTCAATCTAATTATTCTTGCAAAAGTCCTCTTATCCATGTGTATTTAGGCTCTAGAAAACCCAAATTAGTAAAACTACCATTTGCCATGAAACCTTGAAATTCCCTTATTTTGTAGCCATTTGAAGCTAAAATCCCCACCTAGGGATGTAACCAGGTTGGTTGTTATAGGGTATCTGACCGATCCGTTCCAGTAAAAGCCTTATGAGATTCAATCATTCACAGTTTTACGGTTAGGTTTGGATATGTAATAAAAAATCTGTACGATTATAGGGTCAGGTTTAGATACTATAAAATACCCGATGGATATCCGACCAGATATTAAAAAATAAAAAATAAAAACATTTGTAAAAGTGATAGCTTTAGGTAATGGCTTTCTTAGTGATGGCTTTATGCAATATTTAAGAGTTGAATTGATGCATAAATGTGAATGATCTAGTGTGTTTATTTACTATTTTTTTTAAATTACATAAATCTGAATAGTAGAATAAGCATAGATATAATGATATCATATATTTACAATTTGATTAGGAAAAAATTTAAAAAAAGAAAGAAAAGGAAAAACACAAATATGAGTACTTTAAGGCTCAACCCATCTCAGTCTTTGCTTTCTATTTAGATTAATATGTCAATTTTGATGTTTATTTCTTCATTTATTTTTAATTTTGCATGTAATGTATGAAGTCATTCAATTTGTAACTTTATAGTTCTTCTTAAATCACTTTGTATCATTATTGTTTAAGCCTCTTAAATTTATTAAATATTATTACAATTTGAAAAAAAAAGTTCAAAAAGAAAAAGGGAGAGTTTAAAAAAAGATTAGGCAAGCTTCGAGTTACTAAGCAAACTTTATAGGACAGGTTTGGATATAGTATGAAAACCCTATAGGGTTATGGAGTTAGGTTTAGTATACCCTATAGGGTAGCGGGTCGGGTTTCAGGTTCATATAATCAGTCCGAAACCCGATCCGTGTACATCCCTACCACCCTACCCCCCTAACCTCGATGTATGGTAGACATTGAAGTCACCTATGATAACCCATGACTGAGAAATAAACTAATTGGCTATCAACAAGAAATAACATGACTAGTAATGAATAACACATTGTGTATTAGCATAAATAGCCATTAAAAGCCTCCGTTGATTACCACAAACCCACTAAACATGAATCTACTAATTCATTCGTTGCAAAATAGAAACCCGAATAAGAGAAAAATCCCAAAGTAGCCCTAAAAAAACCTTACGCCTCAATAATATACCCATTATAAAAACCTTGGCTTTTTAGTAACCTCCTTTTCCTTGGTAGCACTAATTCTTAGTTCATTGATAATTAGAATAGCTATCTTATACTACATTCCAAGATCTTTAACAACTTGTTGAGAAAAAGACCTACAAGCTCCTTGGCATTTCCATTAAAGTAAAGATAGAAGAAAAATAATCAAGAGGAAATAGCATTTAATCTTGCATGAAATGACCTTTCTCATTTTAAGCATCAATGTAGGAGGTTTCATCGTTCAAGACATTTTCATTAGTAGCCAGCACTTAGGCATTGTCCATAAAAAAAGAGTTTTAACCTTCTTTGACCATTTCTTTTTCTTTATATATAAATCCTATATATCTTTTTCCCAAGTCTAATGGCTTTTTGCTGGTAAAAGTGTCCACCGTTGACTTTGAATTGGAAAAATTAGAGATGAAAGTCTTTGTACCAAATCTTAGAGATAGGCTTTTATCACGATTCTAAGCTACCATTCTATTAGAATCGTAAAAATAAAATATAAGGGATAATTTAATTATAAAAGACCAATGTATGTGTTATCACTCAATTAAATCTATATTTCGATCAAATTCATCAATTAATTATTAAATAAATATGATTTAATGATTATATTTTATAAATTTATAATAAAGTATGAATAAATATTTAAATTTCTAGTTTTTTATTATTTTCATTTTTTTAACTGGGTCGATCGGTTTAACCCGGTTCGACAAACTCGAGTCGATCAGGTCAATCAGGGTCTGGTCGGTTCGTTGTAAAAACGAGTCTTAGGCGAGACTTAGCCCGGTATTAGTGCTAGTTCTTGTCAAACCGGCCGATCCGGTCTGGTTTTGACAAACATGCTATTTATTAGAATGACCTAGAAAGTGGTTAGTGTGTCTGAAGTAGGGATAGTCAAATTAGTCTACCTATACCTAGCCTTTCTTATACTAGTTAATCTAATCCGTAAACTAATCAAATGATTCGACGTCGGTCTCACTCGAAGTGCTTGTGAATTCCTAGTCATGCACCCCATTTCCAACAACTCTTGGAGAGAGAAGGCAAATAACATTCCTAATTATTCAAAAACTGTGAGCTTAATGTGCAAAGCTTACTCAAACTCTATCTATCAATTGTACGCTTGAGATATCGAGATTATTTATTCTCCTTCTTTGTCATTCACTTCGACCATCATATTAATAATCATCTTCTTATCAATGCTTTAAAATCACATACAAACATGGAATCATGAATTCACCTTGTCAACTGTAAACCTCAGTCTTCCTAGTAATTAAGTGAACGTCGAAAACCGGAAACCAAAGCCCTAAACCAGACTAGTATAAGCCTGGTGAGAGAAACCTAGGAACCCTAGATCCGGCTTTCCTTCGGTTTCATATTAAAAAAATTTTATAAAATAATTTAATGTGGAATATTGTTTTCAAGTATATTTCAAACCATAAAAAGTTCGGATTTCGAAAAATTTTCTATTAGGAGCCTTCCCGAGCTCCATTATGGAAAACAAGCCCCGGAACTAGAAATTCAGAAAAATATTCCGAAATACTTTTTAGAACTGAAATTTTATAAGGATTTCAAACATATAAGTTTTATAATTTTTCGGGTTATAAAAATTATAATTATAGCTTTTTTCTCGTATTTTCTTTACTACCGGTAAAGTAAATATTCTGTCTACTATTTATCACTATTCACAAGTATAACCTACTACAAACACAACCCATACCCTAGTCTTACATCCTTATAAACACTCATTATATTTTCTTTTTTAAGAAATTTTTATCTCTTAAACAAATTATCACATTTAATACATTTTATTACATAAATTACAAATTTAACAATTTCAAATCTCTCCCTCTCCTTTCTTCATGCATGGCCGGCGCAAATCCCGCACCCCCCTCCCAATTTGTTTTATTTTTCTTCTTTTATAATACAAAACAAACCTTAAATCACTTAATATAAATAATCATTTTCTTTTCTCTCTTTCATTTTTACTTCATTCGTTCAAAACTCACAAAACACTCTCTATTTTCTCTCCCATTGCCGTGAGCTTCACCACCCCCCACACACACACACAAGCTTCATTTCTTCTTCATTTCTCCACCAAATCCAACTTTAGGCGATGAATCTTAAGCCTCTCCACCATTTAATCTTGTAATGACAAGATTATTCATGAGTATTTTCACTTTAAGTCCTCATGAGCATTTGCTAGGGACAAGAAAATACTAATACATGAATATCAAGCCATCACAAGAGTAGATATTGTATTTGAATGAGTTTTGTTGAGATATTTTCATGTTCATGCATATAAAAGTAGAGATCTTGCATAGAAATATATGTTCATGCTTTTAAACTCCTTTTCATGCATTATAAGTAGTAGATCTAGCATTTAGATACTCAAATGATACTTGACATTCATGTTCTCATAAATATTTTGTGTTTTCATACATTAATGCTTATAAAAGCTTTATCTTATGTATATAAATGTTATAGTTAGTAGATCTTTAAGTAGATAAGACAAAGAACATAAAAAGGAAAAGTTTTGTTGAAATGTTCAAAAAAAAATCCGTATGACTTCAAAGCTATATTTTAAAAACCCTTATATCAACTCTAAAACTCATGTTTTATGTGAAAAATGAAGGGTATAGGTAGTAGATATCATTAAATAGTGATTTTTATAATTTGAAATGAGTTTTAATGAAATTAATGTGTAAAACAAAGAATAGAAACAAGATAGAAAATTTTGAGTCATTAGTCAACCTGTAAAATTCGTAATTTTGGATGAAGACCACAAGAACACCTATTATCTAAGCTCAAAATAAAAGTTTTATGTAATAAATGAAGTTCTTAAGGAATAGGTATAATAAAGTCTTAAATTTTAATGCATTAAACAAGTTTTTCCCAAAGGAATCATTCAAAAATTAGATTTCTAAAAATTGGATTTTTGAGTAAATCCTATTTGAAAACATATTTACAAAGTGTAAAATGCAAATTTTTATGTAAAAATGAAGGTCTTAGGTGGTATATGTTATAAAAACTCAATTTTAACTAAGATAACTAGGAATTCCTAAGAATTAATCCCAAAACACAAGTGAGTTGTCAAAGTTAGAAAACTAGATGTCTCAATAGTAGTTATTGTTGAAGTCTTACAAAATAAAGAGTTCTAAATTTTTCTATTAGTAAAAATATCAAGATCATGCATACATTAAAGTCATCACATGTCATTCATGTTAGGAAATCATTAATATTGCATGTATACATGATTTATCAAGTAGGAACATTTCAAGCATCTACAAAAACTATTTTTCGGAATTGGAAACCATTACCGATCAGAACTGATCCTTCTGTTTCGTGACCCAATTATTTTCAAAACTTGGAAATAATATTAGAATTAGATAGATCTTTCGAAGTAGATAGAGATTGATATATAATTTGCAAAATTCCGAGTTAAAATGACCAAGTTATGGCCGTTTTAAGTCGGGACTTCCACAAATAGCGAGAATTACGAATTTGTTAAGTTTTGATTAGTTAAATGATGAAATACTTATTAGGGTATTTTTTCCTTTTAGATGATCCTGAAACCGACGAATCTTTATTACCGGAATACTACTACTAAAAGACCGGCGAATCATGGCCGAGTGAGTACCACTTCCAATTTCAATTATTGTTTGTGATTGTAATGGTAACTGCACTAGATACTGGCAAAAATAAAATGGATATGCATGATGGGGATGAATGGGTATTATATATGATTGTTGTTGATATGAGAAATCGAATGTAAGAATATCGAAACGGGGTGATTAACCATTGCTTGTATAGATGGATTAGGGTTGATTGTTTGCGATTATTGAATGATCACCTGAAGAATTGGTATAATTGAATATTCAGAATTGAAAATAAATATGAACTCATTCATATCATAATGGGGATGGAGCATTAGCATTTGTTGGTTTTTCGTGATCATAAACGGTGTAAAAGTTGGTTAATCGTGATCCATAAAACGAATTTATAAGTTGGTTGATTTGAGTCTAAATGGCGTCGTACTGCAGGATTCGTTAATTTGCTAACCCGGGATGGAGGGCGCAAGTCCATCCACATATGATTTCCGGCTGGTTATATGTTTGTTGAACTCACATGTTTGATGTATATCACTTGTCTAATTAATCACTTGTTTGATTGATATGTTATAATTGTGATCATGGAAGTTTTCACTTACTAAGCTAGTTTAGCTTACGCCCTGTAGTTTCTATTTATTGCAGCATGAATTCATATGGTTTAGACCGAAACCAGCTACAGCTTAGGTACAAGAACTAGGCGTTTCCTGTAGAAGTTGTATTCAGATTTGATTAGACTTCCGTAGGAAACCAAGGGACTCTAAATGACTGTAATGGATCTTTAAATATTCTTTTGCAGGGGAATGCCCCTTAGACTTTGTATTAATTACTTATGTGTTTTGATTTATTATCTATTACTATTGAATGCTGAGTTAAACTCATTAACTCCATGGAGTCGAGTATTCTATTATAGTAAAGTGACGCCTTATATCTATACAAGACTCTCGAAGTATTTGGATAGTAATTCGAGAGTCTTATATGGCATGTGATTAACTGTTACGTTTAGGATATCTCTATAGGACGTGACATCGATATTTTAAAATGACACGTAGGAAAGCATTGAATCATGAATTCATCATCTTAAGCATGGGATCCGACACTAAAATGACAGGTAAGCATGGGATCTGATACTTTAAAATAACAGGTAAGCATGGGATCCGATGCTTGAATAACCATCTTAAGAAGAATCTACGTCTACAAAAAGAAAATTTAATATATAATAAAAAATTTAAAATACATCACGGAAAACTTCCTAATTGACTTTCGGTTTCTTTTATTTCTTTCCTTCACCTCGTTATTCCAAAAAGAAACTTTCCTCTTCACCTTTTCTGCAACCCGATATCTCCTCACCAAGCACTTTGTGACTGATGCTTGTTACAAACAGAGACATAACAGAAAATGCACACACTGTTTACTCCGTCTCATTCTTCCCTCTCCCTCTCCTCGGTCTGCATCAACCGGATCAAAACCACCTCGCTTTCTCTTCCTTCGACTCACCACCTAACCCGTCAGATTCGCCCACATCAGTCTACTCCGTCTTTGACCTTGACAGTCAGATCATCCGTACTGGACTTCAGTACGGTGGAGGAATTAGGGTTTGAGGAATCCGACACTAGGAATAGAAATCCTTCTCTCTCTACTTCGTATCGTAATCCAAAGTACAGTAAGCCTAACCAGACAGTGCTCGATGCGCAGGCTAGGGTTTGTACTGGTCCCACACAGACCAGACCTCTTGATGAGAAGCAAGCTTTTAAGGTCTTGGATACGATTCTTCGATCAGGTTAGTGAAAAGAAATTGTTTTGATGCTACATTTCTGATATACATACTTATATATATATATGTGTATATATATGTAACACTAGTTGTGGATTTCAATTTTTAAACTTTAGATCTTAATTCCCTTTTGATTTACCTTCATACCAATCACGAGGAAGGGGAAGGCCCATGCGTCTAACATGCATATAGTGGGCCTTGATTATCCTGGATACGTCAGCACACGAAGTTTCATCCCTCTAAATCCAATCGGAATCACTTATAATTTAATTCTGTAAATTGATTTCACTAAGGAGTGTCTGGTAATTTATGCCAAATAATAAAATGTACTAGCCTTTTCTTATCATTGTATATATTTAGAAATTCTTAGCAAGTGCCTGAGGTTCTACTTGTATCAGTTATATAACAGTTAAGGTGCATAATATGCCTTATCAAACTATCTTTAATGTTAATTTTGTGATGGGGATTAGAATCCCATACTTGAATTCAGAAGCCCAAGAAAGAAGCCTGGGCCTGATGGACATGGTTGAGGTTCTGATTGCAAGAGACAATCCAATGGAGATTGATTCTGAATTGAGAAAGAGCTCAGTCCAGAAGAATGGGTAATTTGTCCAGGAAAAACTTTTCCGTGTTCTGAACCTGTGACCAGTTCTACTTTCCCTAAAAGATTTTAGTTGGAGTTTTGACAGAGCACCAAGATTTCTTAGACATACTGAAGCAGAGCTTTCAACTTAATCTTTGGGTGTTTCTGAAAACCCCACTTTTGAAGAATTAATCTACGTGGGTGAACCTTTGTTTTAAATAAACAGTATTCTGTAATAATTTATACATGAAAAATGATTATATAAAGCCCATAAGATTCGGATTACAGTTGATTATATAATTATTTTATTTCCTTTTTCTTTTACTTTGTTTGAAAATGGTCATTCCATTTTAGTACTGTTTGTCTATGAAAACCAATTGATGAATATTGCTTTTTTTTTGAGCTACGGTGTGAAATTTTCTTGAGTTAATCTTCATCTTATCAATCAAAGTATTCTATTAATTGTAGCAGTCTATTAATTAGTTTCATCGAGTGTCATATCGGTTGATCTTATGGACCCCTTTTGATTTCCATAAACTACTAGGCTTATTGGATGTAGAATTTCAAAGCTTTCTTAGTTCAATTGTTGAATCTGATTCAATTGCTATCCTTTTGTTCAGTTTATCTTAAATCTTTAATGCTCTGTTTGGCAAATTTTTTTCATATGGAAATTAATGGAAATTGATGGAAAGAAATGAATGGAAATGGAAATGAATGGAAATGGAAAGAAGTTGAATATTTATTTTATGTTTGATAAGTTATAAATGAAATGGAAGGGAAAAAAAAAAAGAGAGAAATTAAGGTAGTGATTGATAAAATTATTCTTTTATTATTTTTATAAAATATTAATAAAGTAATTTTCAGGGGTGTTTTTGTATTTGCATACAACTTCCTTCCATTTCCTCCCGGTTCCGCCTAACTTTGGACAGAAAGAAGATGACTTCTATTTTCCTTCCAATTCTCCTCATTTCATCATATTTTGTCTAAAAAACAACTTACCAAACACGAACATTTCATCTCATTTCATTTACTTTCTTTCTCTTGCATTCGACTTCCCTCAATCCAAACATAGTGTAAATCTATATAGAGGCTTTCTTACCAAATATTTATCCAAGAAAATACAAGAAAGATCTTTTCTTTTGTCCTTTTAAGACATCATAATACATGAAACCCAAACTTATTCATTTAGTACATTAGATCATATTTGGAATTTAGTTTGAGGTTCTAGGCGCATCATTTTGTATTTATTGTCTCACACTTATTGTTTGTTCACTTTATTGTAATAACAATTTCATTACAGTTTTATGTTTTAAAAAGAGTTATTATAATGTTTAGTTGACTGTAATAGTAATTTCAGGTGGAATTTCTATTGCAAAAAACATCTATTAGCCACTTTTTGCTCGATCCTATGAATGATAATTCAATATGGAATTTTTTTTTCTTTTTCTTTTTTAATATTTTCATTTAAATAAGTACAAGTGAAAAATCCAGTTATAGCTTTATTCCAAACCTTGGTAATAGCAATTTTATTAATATTATTCATTTAGCGAAGTGAATGGACGGTTGTAGATTATTACCACATTGGGTCTAATAATCCTTCCCCATAAATACATGACATTTTTACTGTGTCGCCTAAAAATTGAATCTGGTCCTTCACCTTAGGCAAGCCTTGCCTTGAGACATAACCGGTCCTCTTAAGACCATTCTCCATTTTGGGCCGTTGCACCTACCAGCTTCAACCTTAGTTCCTTCTGAGTCGTATGTCTACTATTAAGGGGATTTTTCAGTACTGATGTAATGATTGAGATCCCAACATAATATGCTTTATGGTTTTGCCTTCAGTGCAGCTTCCAAGAAGTCACCTATCTTAAGATTCTTACCACTAAACACGCTTAATGTTATTCTAATGATCTTCAGGCTGTTGCACCAAAATGTACATAGATGTTTAAGACTGCCATCACTCCTTATTTGAGTGATGCCATAAGATCGTCATTTGGACACCAATTGCCAGCCTTATCTCTGATCTGTTACAATTGTTTTCTTTCTACGATTGGCAAATGATGGTTATTTATGTTAAAAAAGAGAAGGTAATTTATGGAATGGTTCATGTGCTAAGACAGGAATTATTAGCTGAGTGCCTTTTTTGGAAGAGAGAGAGAGAGAGAGCTGATGAAGGTGGAGCTTATTGGCTGAATGCATGCTTTGACCTAAACATGAAGTTTAGAGTAGTAATTTGATTTGTCTCCAGTGATGTTTCTTAATCTATGTTAGATGCTTAGAATAGATTAAAAGAGCTTTATGAATAAAATCATTCATTCTTGCACACTAATTTGCTGCGATGTTTACCACTGTGCAATTATGCCTTTACCAAGTTCAACCAGCCCAAGTGATAGGAATCAACTTCAAGTAGTAACCATTACTAAAGCATGAGCAAAAGGAATACAGGGACTAGTCTAGTGAGTCCTTAACAAAGCCGCTAAAAATGGGGAGATGCAATTCGTTGAAAATTATCAAGATCACACCGGGGGTCAAAGCCTGAGCATGATTTGGACATTTAAAGGTGACAAGACAGGCCAATATCATACAACCGAGGATGAAAGAAAGCAAATTTCAAAGTATGGAAGGAATCACGAGTAGAGGTGCGGCCACGCCTGAGGCCGATGGCCACGACTAGCAACAGGGGGAACTAAGTTTCCCTATAGAGGTTGTGGCCGCAGCTCATGCTGCAAACCAAAATCATGGTTGCGATAGCGCATTCTCCACTATTCTAGGACACACTTCTTCTTTTGTTATATTATGTTATTTACTTATTTGCTTATTAGGAGTTTTATATAAATACCCCTTTTATGTAAGAAATCCTAACTCATAAATGTTATTATCATCTTCTTGTTTTGTTTTCTCTTGAGAACAAATCTTAGTTCTTATCATTTATTGATTGTAGCAAATAACCACTCGATCAATCTTGTGTGTAATATTAATTAAGAGAGTGAGAGTGTAGTTCGGGTTATTATCGGTGTGTTATATCCGTTAACAATGTTGTCCATATCTTTTGTTTTCTTTGCAAATTAAATACAGAAATTAGTTATTATTAATCAACTAGATTATTTCATTGCTGGCATGTGGAGTGTATCACCAAGTTAGTCAAAATAGAAAGAAGTTGAACAGATTTGCCGTAAGGCCATTATATGCCTTAGACCGAGATTAGAGGTCACCACCATCTTGCAGTGGTTTTGCCACCTTTCCTTTTAATAGTCCACATGGTGTGGATATGTTATTCTTCTGTAGTGTTCTAAATGATTATTAAATCAGTTCTTTACTCAACAAATTTAAACAAAGGTTAGGTTTTTCAAATGTGGTGTAGATCCTTTTGTCAAGCCAAGTCCACTTGGTTAATACTGAGTCCACTTAATAATCTCCTAGAACAGTCAGCTTGGAATTTGAATCAAGTTTTAGAGGGTCAAACATTTTCCTAGGTGGGAACATCTTGTTTTGATTTCTTTTACTTTTGATGTGCAAAATGTCTAATGAGTTTTCCAAGGCATGCATCATGTCTTGTGACTTTCATCCTCGATATAACACAGTACATTTGCTTGCCAGTAACCTTGCTGTTTGGCGATAGGATTCCTGTGCTTTAGTTGGATTATAGCACAAACTGACTGATAAGTATATAAATTCAGCTTCTCTTGGATGATTTGTTTTATATATCAGCAATAAGGAGGTGTCTTCTAATTAAGGAATGGTTTGGTGTATTTTGAAGACAAGTAGTACCATATTCTTTTTTTGTTTCTTAATACCATATAGTTTAGGATCAGGATGACTAGATATATAGATAAAAAATAACTAAAAAAAGATAAAGGTGGTCCCATCCTTCTACTCATAATATTCATTCTAAGTAATTTGATTTGTGAGAAAAAAATTGTTTACAACAAAGCAAAACTTGTAGCCATAAGTGTGTGTAGACGTTATCTCCTTGGCCTCATTGCTTATAATTAACGGGAATAAAATATGGGGCATAGACACTCTGGTAAATGTTATAGACATTAAAAAGGTCACTAATGATTGCTGTTGTGGTTAAGGCGGGGAGCTGTTTACATTAAAGTCGAAGTTTGATGAAATCGTTTTCTGGGTCATCTTGGCCTGAAGATGTATAACAGTATAATCCATTTGCTTAGGTTTATCCTCTGCAGAAATTTTGTGGACCTTAGCTGAAGTCTTGATGTTAAAATGACATTTGACAATTAACCAAGTCATGCTGATTTGGATTCTTATGGCAGCTAAAGGTGAACTCAAAGATGAAGAACAAGTCTCAAAAGCACAGATGGGAGCATTCTTTGCTGCAATGACTATTCGTGCAAATGCATTTCCTGAGCCAACGCAGTGGAGTGAAGGGGAAAGACGTGCAATGAATATGTTCTGGCCACAATTAATTCGAGTACTTCCACCTGATGTGATCTTTATAGCGGATCCTGAAGGCTCAGTAATGGGTGTGGGAAGTTCAATTGGACCCCAATATACAGGAAATGATACAAGTGAAATGAGATTGGTTGGTGCTCTCAGGGAAATTTTGGCTGGGGGACATCTTGGGTATGAGGAAGTCCAAGGTGTTCTTAAGGAAGTTCTTCCACTAAACATTGAAGATGATATAACTTCAGGAGTAAGTGAGTCATTGTTTTCGGCATTTTTAATAGGTCAACGTATGAACAGAGAAACAGATCGTGAGTTAAAAGCATACTGCCTTGCATTTGATGATGAGCTTGGTATATTATTTAGTATTGACAGTCAATATGGTTGGCATGATTGTGACAGCTGGTTGTTGCTAATGTCGATAATTTGATTTTTATTGGTAGGTGCCCCTCCAATTGCTGATGTTAGATCACTAACCCATTATGGGGAACCTTATGATGGAAACACACGCTACTTTAGAAGCACATTATTTGTTGCTGCTGTTAGATCTTCTTATGGAGAGTCTTGCCTACTTCACGGCGTGGAATGGATGCCACCTAAGGTCATTTGTTCACCAGCTTTGGTTTCCTATACGAATTCTTTTTACCCAGCAATCATCTTTCTAGGCCCCTGGGGGTGTGATTCAGTGCTGAAGCCTTTCATGAGCACCTTTTTGGCCTAGTTTTAAATAGCAGGGTAGGGATGGAGGAATTAACTTTTACTCAGAATTACTCCTCCTATCCTTCTTTTTTGGTTAGGGGTGCATTGGATTTTTTTAAAGGATGTTATGATGCTATCATTTGTCCCTATCTTCCTGAAAATTGTAGCAAGATGTCCTAATGATATCCCAAAATCATTTTGTTGAGACTCATAGCTTCTTGGAATGAAACTGCCAAAACGCTATGTTGTAACTTTTCCCAGTTATTGTTCCTTGCATACTCAGGGGGGAGTAACTGAAGAGCAAATGCTGAAATACATGGGAGCTAAAACAAATGTTTCCACTGCACAAGCAAAGGAGCTTCTTGAGGTTTTTACTGAATTGCAATTTTCTATTTTCCTGCTGTTTTATCATTTACTCAAAGCTCTTACCATGTTGATCTCAGGATGAAGCTGTTGGCTTTGCATACATCAGTCAGCGAGAAGCTTGCCCATCCTTGTATGTAGTTTGTATTCTACTATCACTCTTTTGCTTCTTAATGGGGGAATTTATCTTCTTTTATACAAGGATAACATTATTTGATAGTTTAAAATAAGGGAGGTTCTAAGTTTTAGCTCCATGCAAGAATTATAAGTCTAGAACCTTTAGAGATTGCTCTATTGTGTTAAGGTCCTCTCATGACCAATTGTATCAGGTCTTAAGTTTAGATTCTATCAAGATCATTTTTTGAAGTTATTTACATAGCGCTTGTTGTACTTAACAAGTTCATGTGCCTGGAAGTAGTTGGTACAATTACGTATTATTCCTTAACATTAAAGGAAACAAAAAGGAAGAAAAATAATTGTGAGTCTAGAGAATTGTTTTTTTCTGTAAGCTTTAAAGGTTTTGGACATTATGCTGCACAACAGAAGGAAAAAAGAAAAGGATGAATGGTGCTAATGGTGATTTTATCAATTTGGAAGAGAAGGAAAGCACAAAAGGAATTAACAGTTGTGATGTGATTGGTGATTTATTTTGACTTTTCAAAATGAGAGGTTTTTATTGTAGTTTGTATGTTTCATATTCGTCAATAAATTATTGATTAATCAAGAGGCTCATAAGTGCTGTAGCTATCGGTCTTTCCATTGTTTGACCGACATACAAAATTGTATCTCAGGTGGTATAGTAATTATTATGCTTTGCAGGTATTCTTTGAGGTTTTTGAGGGAACATATCAAGAAGCGGCCCCCACTGGCGACAACAGAAAAGGTTCAGCAATTTGTGAGGGTGAGACAATGATGCAGTTTCCTGATTTTTAGTATTGTTAATTTGACTGACATGCAACCACCACTACATAAAAAAATTAACTATAAATCAGAAAGAATAATTTTAATTAGTCTGTCTTGTCACAATGTGACTTTTATTTTACAGGCTCGTGGGAAGGAAGCCATCGTTGCTGGATTTTATCATGAAGGATATGAAGAACCACTATTGATGCTTATGAAAAGAAGAGGTGTTCATTCTGGTTTGGTGGTTAAGGTGTGAACTGCCTTATGAAATTTTCCTCTGCAATTTATTGGTGAATATAATTGTAAAGAGAATGTTATGGTGACCCAGGGTCTGTGTAAGACATGACTATCTTTGATTATTAACTTCTCTTTTAATTAAATGAAAGTATTGAAGTTATTGCATTAAAATAGTAATTTGTGGTGCCAGATCCTTCCAAATTGTTAATGACATTTGCAAGTTACTTAGCTTAGCCACTTAAATGATTTTCATAATGGAGAAAATTATTAATTTGTTGAGAGTCTCATCTGTTCAGGGTGAAGAAGGGGCACTTTCCATGACAGCCAGATTACGATCAGAGCATGCTTCAAAAGGACTTCCTGTCAACTACTGTTCAGGGTTTCGCTCAGTCGGCAGCGCATCTGCTTTTGAAGTTGATGGTTTGTTCTTTTCTTTTTTTATATATTTTTTTAATAACTTTATCCAGTGTTTAAAAATCCTTTATTAATGTATTGAGTACAATTATATTAGAAAGAGGATAAAATCTTTCCATCATGAAATTCTCTTTAGCATGTCACCTGAAGGATCACTTTTGCAGGGGTCTCACGTCAGAGCTTCAGTGTTGAGGTTGATGCTAAGGACTATGGTTTTGAGCCCACTGATACACCAAGAACGGATAGATCGGTACATTTTCTGAGATCCTATATGATTTTATTTCCCTTTAATTCTTTTCTTTATATCACCTTCCAATTATTTTTTAGGTAAGTATACCCAATACAATGAGCTGAAGTTTAACTAGTGTAAAGCATTTTTTTCTTTGAGCTTCAATTTGTTATCGGCTTCAACTAGTGTTCTATCTTCTTTCCTGCCTAGCTGGAGGGAGATGGTCGTATGTGACAGTGTGGGGCATTATGGGAACATCCTACTCCACACACATGCATGCACACGTGCACACATGGACACACAAACACCCCGCCCTCCATGCACATGCACAGTCACATGCACTGAACTTTGGTCTTTTTCTCAATAAGCTTTCTTAACTTTTAAACTGTCAAATGTAATACAATTGACACTTTACGTGTCACCACACTAATGACCATCTTCCTTGTTGGAAAAAACCACAAATAAAGAAGCGACACCTCATTAAAAGATAAAATAATGACACAAAATACCACATCACACTATAATACATTCACTACGTGGCCATAAAAATATAAAAAACTGTCTTCTTAAATAAAGCCTAATAACCATAATAAAATCAATATCCATATTTAAAAAAAAAAAAAAAAGAAAAAGGTTTGTCTTGACAATGGTTTTTATTTATCTATCTATCTATAAATAGTATTGCTTCTGGTTTTTTTCTTCTATGACAATGCTCGTATTGGAAATGAAAAAGATAATAAAAAGGATAAATATAATATTTGATACCTGAATTTTACTTATTTTTGCAATTAACCAATTGATGTTTAAAAGCATCATTTTACTACCTATGAATTTTTTTTATTAACACTTGGACCAACTTTTTTAATGTAGTCAATTGCAAAAAATGGTTAAAGTTTAGGTGTCAAATTAGCACTTTTAATCTTCAAGTAATAAATTAGAAAAAAGAAAGTAAAGTGTAGGTACCAAACTCCAAAAATAAACAACCCCTCTAAACCTTGGTTATGTTTTGGGATCGGAGAACTTTCTTGAAAACATTTATTTTTATTTTGTTTCATGTTTCAATTAGAGATTTTTTGGACTCTGCTTTTACTGTTACTGACAAGCAATAGTGATCTGTGGTGGTAAGATTTCAAAATACTTTGAATCTGGCTTTAGCATCTTCAAACCTCAGGGTTTCAATTTGTTGGAACATGAGAAGCTTCAGCCTTTCCCCGCTTAGACATTTTCAAATCCCATACCTAAAAGCCAAAAAGCAAGTACTGTAGACAACTTTTGCCATAGTTCACCCTCATTCAAGAACCCAATGTATCAAAGAAGCTGATAGGTTTGGGGTCCGAGTTTAATGGTTCTTTCATGGTTTTAGTTTTTAATCAAGATTTTCACTAGCATGCACTGTGGAAATTAGTGTTTGGATTATGAGTTTAATATCTTCTTATCTCTTGGATATGGTGTTTGTTTTGTTTCAGTTATAAATGGTAATTTTGAGTGCCAGTGGTATGTGTTCGTTTGGATTTTGTTCACTTCTTCCTCTGACCTTTTTATTTTTCCCCTTTATTTATTTGGCAGATTTTAATTTATCATGGTTAAGAGATTTATCTTGGTTTATTACAGTTAACAGATTTAATTTAACAAGATGTAGTGTTTAATCTTTTTTTTTAATGGTTAGGGAAAATGGTATTTGGATTTGAGTGATGTAGCATTTTGTGTTATTATGTTGTAGTTCATGGGAGTAGGGACATGAATTGTTATTTATTATTTTACTACGTAATAGTAATTCATTATGAATTGTCATTCCCTTTAAGCAAATACCATAATAGCAGTTTGACATCGAATGAGGAGGGATTGAATACCTATTCATGTCAAGTGAATGAGCTATTAGTTAGTAAATTGGAGAATAGACTAAAGTTGAGGCTGCATATTCGAAATTATCCCTAACTATATTGCCTGGACCTTTGGAGAGGAAGAAAAAAGCTAGTCTTCGGTTCTTCACTGTGCTTGCTCCTTCCCATTTTGATAAATTAGGGACTTGACAAGTTGCAATTTTGTTGGAATGTGTTTTAGGTGTCAAAAAATTTAGAGTTGGGGCTAGCTGCACTTCGTGGTCAAAAAGGACCAGCATATGACCGGATTGTCTTGAATGCTGGTATGGTGGATCACTTGCTTGGATGTCAGGGTGCAGAAGATATCTCAGTGGCTCTAGATAGAGCAAGAGAAGCCATTGACAGTGGCAAGGCTCTTGAAAGACTCTTAAACTACATCAAGATCTCACACAAGTTAAAGTAGAACAAAACCTGCTAACTTTTTAGTCTGCATCTCGATTGTGTTGTATGTTTTCTAAAGTTGACTATAAATAATAAGGGGGGAAAATGTATATGGAATTATGACTTGTCCATAGTTTTGCTTGCTATCCAATTGACCTCATTGTACATTCGTTTTGCACACAAGATACGATCAAGTTCAAATTACATGATGCAATAGGACGATTTTGTCATAATCCAATAATAGCACTTTATTATTATTATTGTTATTATTGTTATTGGCAATAATAACATCTAGTTGCGACCTATAAGATGCCAAGACAGCAACATCCTATGTTGGTGCAGGACAAATGATGGAGGTTTACCAATTTCATCTTTTTTGAATTATAATGTAGAAATGTCCGTGAGATCATACAGCCATTGGTGGATAGGAGGATTTATTCAAAGTCAACTCTAACATGGTGGTTTGTAGTAACAATTATTGTTGCATCAACCTTAAATATCTTACCCAATGGTCTAGTTTAGTGATATTATCATTCTAATGGTTTTATAGTTTAGTGATATTACTATTGTTTTCTATATAACCTACAGCCAAATGGTCCACCTTGTACTTCTATGATGTACTACTTTTGTCAGCAAAATCTATTAAAGCGTAGAAAATCTCTAAAACACACCATCACTCGGAGCAAAAATTTCTACCATGAACAAGTCGCAAATAAGATCCTTAAAGGTGTCGTAGGCCAATCATTTATTAACTTTGCGGGCCACCGGCTGTCTTGTTGATATGTGAGCCATGGAAATAGTACCATCTCCGGTTTCTTATTTAAAATGTCTTTTAATTTCAAGCTTTGCCCTCTTATGCTATGGAGGATTATTTACAATATTGATTGAAGTCTGGTTGTCTCAATAGAGTTTCTCAGGCAACTCTAAAGGTACTTTTGATTCTTTAAGGATCCTTCTTAACAGTAACATAGTGTGACTAGGTACTTTTGATTCTTTGAGGATCTTTCTTTACCATAACACAGTGTGACTAGGTATAGCCATTCGAGCTACAACACTAAGATGGGATAGCTGTTCAAGAGCAATTATTACTATGGTTTAATAAGACAAGTGCTAATGGTCTCTCTACAGATAGGATCTAGGACGATCCAGTTGGATATTGGGCATCAATGGAAGATGAAATTGGGCACGCACTATTTTATATCATGCATAAAGAGAGACTGGATAATTTCAATTGTCATAATCATTAAAAAGAGAGTGATGGTTATATTTCCAAATTCAAAGCCTTTTCTTAATCCTATTCTACAATCACTTTAGGGAAGTATATGCATTGATAATATAGTGTATTAATGAAGAACAAGTATCGTTCCCACGAAAGTCACAATAATTGGTAATCACTCTTCCTCTATTATGTAACCATCAACCTGGTGCAAGTATTTGTTGGTGAATGTGTAGACATGAATGTGAAATAGAAGCTCTCAAATTATCTTGGCTTATGGAAGATCTATCTCTCTCACAGCTATTCTTTGAAAGAGCATCGCACAACAAACTTATTCTGATATAGTGAAGAAGCTTTCAATCCTCATTCTAGGGGGCAGTTGAATCAGTAAAGCTACCCACTAAACTCCTTGTCTTCCTATTCGTTTTCACGTTGCACTTAAGTTTGAAAGTCTTATAGAAAATCTGGTAGTGTTAAGTAGGTGCAAGCCTCTCTTTACTTCTTTAGAACCCTTTTGAGTTTTTTCTATCCACTTAAACTCTTATGTTCTTTTTTGTTAACTTTGCCAATAAGATCACAATAGTATTAAAATTCTTCACAAATCTCCTATAAATAGAAGCTAATCCATGTAAACTCTAGGCATCGGCTGCTAACTGCTTTACTAGCCATCCGAGATAGCCTTAACTTTTTTTGAAACTTTCACTCCTCCTTTTGACACTAGAAATCCTAAGAATACTACTTTTGACTAATAGAATGTACATTTATGCAAGTTTACACATAATTGCTTATTGCTTATCTCTCATGGTTGAAGTACTTCCATCAAATACCTTTAATGTCTATCAGTGTTGTTACTGGAAACATGTATGTCATTAAAATAAACGACACTCTTACTAATTTTCATGTCTTGAGCACACTAGATGTATTGGTTTGACCTCATATATTACTTAAGCAATATATGTAAGGCTTTACAAAATTAGGTGATTTTTTGTCCATATTTTAATTTAGAAATCCTTTATAAAATATTGTCTATTTTTCCATATTTGGAATTATTTCATAAATCTGTAAAAGACCTATTCAATAATTAGTTTTTATAAATAAAAAATGACATATTAGTAGTTATTATGAGCTCATATGTAAGCATGGCTTCCTCCAAAAAAATACAATGGTAAAAGTAAATATTTAGTTAATTATTGTCATCCAGTTATAAAAGAAAAGTTTAACAAGATTTAAAAAAAAAAATATCAAGTGAAATCCGTATTATGTGACATACGTGAAGCTATTGATAAGTGTCAAAAGATCCTTATTCTTGGTGCTTATTTGAGCATATTTTTTTATGAATTTCTTGTGATTTAATGAAGAAAAGGTTACTCATTTTGTGAAATATTTATTTTAATATTTAAGGAACGTATTTGGAATATTTTATGATGATCTAAGTGAAATCAAGGAAAATTTAGCAAAATATGGACAAGAGCTAAATTTGTAGATGCATTGCCTTGTGCATGGCCATGATGAATGTAAGGTAACTTTCACGATCCTAAAAAGGACCTAGTAGGATCAACCTGGAGTTATCATACCACGTGTGCACATGTAATATGAGAACCGTTTTGCAAGTCAGAGATTGTAAAACTCTACTTAATATTTGTTATACAAGTTTTGATTGTATAAAAACATTTTGATAACTACGAAAATACAAGTTCCCACAGTTCACCAAAACCGTAGAGAATCGGCATCTCCCATCAAACAATAAAATAAGATAGATACTTACATATTACAAAATTTCTAACAATTATACAACAATTTTAATTCACATTCTAAGTTTACTCAATACATTACAAACTCTTAATTAATACACTAATCATATGATTTACACTATAGTTCATATTTCGATCCTCAAGGCCTTCATTGAAGAAGATCTTTCTCCACACATTCTTAGCCCATTCCCAGCTTGAGCTATTCCTGCAGAAGACGTATAGGGGTGTGAGCTAATCAGAGAATAACAAGACTATATCATAGTTCCGACAATTATCAAACAATTTTAGTTAGCAAGCATATGTAATCAACCATATGAACATGCATAGTTTGCATGGCCGGAATCCTAACCAATTGAGATTTACGCCATCTCTTAGGAGTTAAAGGATCAGCTCAAGTCATTCACACTCAAGAACTCATTGTTATTTATATATGTTACTAATATAACCTCAATTTCGCCTTAAAAAGAACTAAGGAAAAAGGATTTCTTTTGAAACTCATTTGTTATTCATACATGTATATTATTAACATAACCTCAACTTTGCCTTAGAACCTCACAAACTCCATAAGCTTTAATATCCTAAAGCTAACCCCAACACAGGCGACATCTTTTGGTGCCTACTTAGTTCTTGTGGAGCTGACAACCCTATGGTAATCTCAACCAGATTCACTGGACTCTCAAAAGTATTACTATAGAATCAGAATATGAATACATGGCGTGAATACCATGTTAGTGCAAGTTATGCTCGTTAATGCAATGCAAGTTATGCTTGTAATGCAATGCATTGCATGTCATATTCACTTAACGGTCAAATAAGACTTAGATCATATTATTTAATAATCGTACCAATTTCAAACAATCAACAATTTGTTGAATTTGAGTGTTCAATATGAATTTTGATGAGACAAAATAATGCACAATTAGCCATTTATTTGTTATAAACTATACTTAATTAGTGAAATATATATATGTGTGTTTTGAACATGTTTGTGGAGTGTTTTACAGATTTTTAGCAGAACAGGAGCATGTTAAGAGAAAAACAGGAGCATATCGAGGGTCAAATTTAGGTATCAACATATCTAGAGTTTAGGGCTCGATGTGCCAAAAAGTTGAGACTTAACAAAGTTAAAGAAGCAAATAGTCTGTCGAGGGTCAAGTTTATAGCTCAACATATTGAAGTTTAGGACTCGACAATTCAAATTTTGAAGCTTGAAAAAGCGTGCATATAATAAACTGTCAAAGACAAAGTTTGGGCATGATAAGTGAGGCATGACAACTGTTTTGAGGTGCGACGATTTAAAAATGAGGTTGATGTGGCAAGAAAAGAGCCATTAGAGTGCATTTAATGCTTGGTAGGTTATAGACGTTGTGTTTAACGGATTTTTAAATTTTAAAGGCTATTTATATATAAAGTCTAGAAGGTCAACATGGAAGAACGAACTGCAAAACTCTTTTATGAACTAATTATTATGATCAAACAAATTCTTTTTCTTTGTTCTCTTGTACATAATATTTGCAAATTATTAAGAGGGAGTGTAATTATTAAGAGAGTTATTTCCTAAGTTGTGTAATTGGTCATCTTGAGCTGACTTTCAAAATTAATTGAAGCGATTGTGAAGGCTTCGAAAGAGGTAATTGGTGGATAGTGAAGAGTGGACAAAGGACCGAACTCCATGTCAAAATTTTGTAACTTGATTTTCTCTATCCCTCTCTTTTATTTTATACATTCTATTTATTGTTTATTTAATCTGCTGCAAATCCTTTTCTTTTTAATCTACTGATTTCAAAATTAATTATTTCGAAATTTTAGGCAAATACTCAATAATTTGCACTTGATTAAACAAAGACTTATTTGAAAAACCTATTTGATTAGTCACTACTTAGAAATCCTGCCATGGCTACGATGATCACCCCGTTAAGATACAGACAGTT
Organism: Combretum micranthum; assembly: GCA_024138025.1. Classification (NCBI taxonomy): domain Eukaryota; kingdom Viridiplantae; phylum Streptophyta; class Magnoliopsida; order Myrtales; family Combretaceae; genus Combretum; species Combretum micranthum. The sequence goes on from JAMXBD010000323.1 coordinate 325,386, forward strand.
CTCCATTGTTTGTTAAATTATTTCTTTTCTTTTGTTTATAGGTTATTCACCACAAAACATCATTATTCTTTTATTATTCATCTAGGTATCTTAATGAGTTATTAGTACATATGAAAAACTCATTTTAAAAAACATACATTTGAAACAATATATTCCCTTTGCTAAACATGGTCTAACCCATCATATTATAATATACATCTCTAAGCCATTTATAAGTTTTAAGTCTATTAACTTAACTTGGCTAAACTGATTAAATTTAACTAATCTAATTCATTAGGTCAAGTTGAGCTTAGATATATTGTCACGACCTTAAAAAGGCGTAGGAGGATTGACCTGTAGTTATCATACCATATGTATACTCATAATATGAGAATCGTCTTATAAGTCAGAGTTTGCAAGACTCTACCTGAAAAATTACTTTACTCTTTTCTAACGTATATATATACATTTGTGATAAATAAATGATATCTGATTTCCTATAGTCTACTAGAATCGTGGAGAAGTGGTATCACCCATCTAATAGTAAAATATGATAGATCCTCTATATTTTACAAACTTTAAACTATAATACAACTCGTCTAATTCATAATCTAAACTTATTTTACATGAAACAAAATCTCAAATAACTATATTATCTATTCAACTCCTATTTCAAACTTGTCATCTATCTTCAAAACATCTTCTCCACATAGTCTTAGCCCATTCCCAATGCTTTAGCAATTCCTGCATAAAAACTATAGAGGTATGTGTCACGCCCCGAAGGGTACCCTAAACGTGGCCGTCCGCTGCATATAATATCAAGACTTAGGAATGACTACCTTAGTCATGCGAAAGTCTCGGTATTACATGTAAGGCATCTATCACGGTAACAGGAGACGCTTTTGAGAAGTGTGTTCTAAGCAAGTAATATTGAATATACAAGAATCTAGAAATAAAGATAGTTCATAACATTACTAATTAAAAGTCTATTACATGAATCTTAGGGGCATATCTCCGCTAAATCTCCAAGGATCGAAACAACTAGTAGTCTTTACAAAAACTTAAATACTACATCAAAAGATTTTAAAGGAATTCTAGTCTAGTCCTTCAAGTAGATTTCCTTCAAAAGCTTCCAAAAGAAAACTTACGTGGATATGAAGAGACCTCGGGTACAATAATAGGTGTTCCTATGAATACAAATATCTATAGGGGCGTTAGCTTTACGGGCTTAGTGAGTGTAATCCCAATAATCATACTTAAGACAAGATAACAACCAACTTTATTAAACAAACAAATGGGATACAACAAACACGTGAGCGTACAAGGCATATGATTTTCTGGGAATAATATGTTGAATGAATTATGGCCTTCATTTGACGTTGGATATCCCGGCTCATGACAACCATCATATCTTTAAAAATCATTTTTATAGATCTTACCGACTTCTATTTACCATAAAAAAATGTAGTTATTACCGGCTCCTACTAGCCATCAACTTATGTAGTTCTTACTAGCTCTTACTCGCTACATACATAATATATCGGTTATGCCTACCACCACTATCATACATTTGTCCCACCAATTGTACAATAGTGAATGCAATGTGACTCAAATCATGAAGTGCATGCATCAATTTTTATTTAGAGCCTAGCCATTAAATTTCAATTTCTTGTAAGTGATCAGCCAATTTTAGACACTTCAAAATGCAAATAAACATACAATTTATTACAAGCAATTCGTGGCTTGATATGCTTAATATTCTTTCAACATGTTATAAACACATGTATCTTCCATTTTATCTTTTCTTAAATCTAATGCGAATAAATTACAAGCACAAACATAAGCATGAAAAATAAAGGAAGTAGACTCACTCGGCCATGACGATACTCCCTTAGTTGAAGTAGTCATCAGGGTAGTATACGTCATCCTCCTCGGTTCCTAATAAAAGGAAATACCCAAAATGAGTACTCCATGGTAATGGCAAAAAAACTTCTAACTCCATTTTCTAGTTGTGGTAAAATTCATATAGGTGGAAATTCTAACTTAAAATGGCCATAACTTAATGGCAAAAAAAAAAAGGTCATAACTTGCTCATTTTAACTTGGAACTTCGCATATAATATACCGTTTTCTACTTATTTGAAAAGTTCTATCCATTTCTAAGGTTATTTTTATCATAAAACTTCGTTTGGGTCCCGAAACCTTAAGGTGCAGATTCACCACGAAAATTTTCAGTTTTCAAAACATAATTTGCAAACTTTTCTTCATCAAAAGATACTTGTACCAAAATATATATATTATCATAGTTGGAAAACCTTTAGAATATATATATATATATATATATATTGACTCATATCATATGCATGAATTTAATGAAGTTGTCTCAACAATGATTTTTGTAGAAGCAATGTGTTTTAGAAATTGGAAAAGTAAAACTTTGGAAATTTCCACTTAGTTTGCTAGAAAAATTTCTTAAATCATTTTAAGTGAGTATTTTCTCTTTTTAATTATATTTCTTAGTCTTTCAAATTTCTATAAAAATGATTTTTGTCTTTTTAAGTTTCTTATAACTTAATTTTTAGAGGTTGAGAGGGTAGTTTCTTCATACTATTTGATAGTAATTAAAATTTATCAAAGTTTACATTTTATTAACTTTTCCTAAAGTTTATTTCATTTAATTAAAATGATTTTCTAAGTTGCTTACCAACCTTATTTCTTAAGAACATTTTATTTTTATAAAAGAAACATTCTTGGTGATTTTTCAATTTAGTCTATTCCTTGATATTCTAGAGCATTGATGAAACTTTCTTAATGAAGTTTAGTAAAACTTTTGTTAATCAAGAATTTAAAATTTTAATTTTTAAAGAAAAATTTTCCACTCTATTGTTTTGTAAAGTGCATGAGTGATATATCTACTCTATGTATCACTTAGAAATTCCCATGTTCTATTGTTACTCAAAACTTGTGATGAGTTTTTCTAGACTTTGGAAAGGATTTACTAAATTAAATTTCTAAGTTCATGGAAAAATCATTTCTTGCATGACAAAATTTATTTTGGAAAAGAATTCTATCTTCTTTTTATTTAAGAAAACTCTTCCCTCTTTATTTTGTTGAGACAATAATAAATATGCTCATGCATGATCATGAATATGTAATACAAAGATATGAAAAATATAAGAAAGACATAATAAGCAAGTTAATATATATCAAGTATTAGGAATCTTAGCTTCATTAAGGTAACCTGATTAAGTATCGAGAGCCTTAGATTCATCAAGGCAATCCGAAACTAAGAATAGACTAATCCCAAAAAAGAGAAAAAGAAAAAAAAAAAGAAAAGGCAATAATAATAGCAAGTTAGAGAAAGTTAGTGAGCATTAAGCTCTAAAAATATATAGATATACATATACTTAATTACATATATAGAGTTAGATTAGAGCATAATAACAACAATAATATCATTAATAATCAACATATATATAAATGTATATATGAGCATAATAACAACATAGAAAAATTGGAATTTTATGTACAAGAACAAAACATGAATATGTTGTTGCTTTTACTACTCATGTGAGTTTCAAAGCAACACCATGGTCATGCTAGTCACATGACATGAGTAAATAAAATAAGAATAGGAGTTTTACCTAAAGTGTTTTATGGTGTAGGAAAAAGGTAGTGAATGTATGGTTATGTGGTTAGTGAGAAATGGTGGATGGTTTGTGTATAGAGGAGGATTTGAGTGTGTATTTGGTGAAAGAGAGTTTTGTCATAGAAGAAGATTTTGTAGAGAGTGTTTGGCAAATGAATTTGAGAGAGTTTTGTTATCTATAAAGATGGTGTGAAAGAAGTGGAGGGGAGGAGGTATTTATAATTGAAGATGGAGGGAAATTTGATGTAATAAAATAAATTAAAAAGAAAAATAAATTGATGGAGGAAGAGAGAGGAGGCGCTGGCTACATGTGAGAGAAGGTTGAGAGTGAATTATTTTTGTTGTTTTGTAATAAAAGGTAATTAAGATGTGAAGTATGGTTGATGTGAAGGTGTATTAGAAATGAAAAAAAGTAGAAAAATAGGTATATAGGTAGTAAGAATAGGTTGTAAGGTAAAGTAGAAATAGATGAATAGTAGTATAGGACGATGGATAGTAAACAAGACTAATAATATACTGGTAGTAAAGAAAATACACGTATAAATGCAATATATATTATTTTTAGTCACCGAAAAATTATGAAACTGATATTTTAGAAATCCTTGTATTATTTCGGTTCTAATGGTGTTATTGGAATATTTTTACTATTCCAAGCCCTGAGATACGCTTTTCCAGAGTTTATCCCGTTCGGGTTCGAAAGACACTAAAATTTCGCGAATATGATATTTTTACTCTTCCTTATATAATTATGAACTATTATCACCAATTATTTCCACTCCGTTATCTAGGGCTAAAGAATACGGGATTGCCGGATCTAAACTCTAGGGTTTGCTCTAGTCATTTGTTGACCTTTAGGGTTTCCGGTTGACTTTTAATTATAAGATTAAGCTTAAAATTAATCAAAATTTCAAGGGTTTACAATATGAGCTAATCCACAGCTCAGTGAATGACATAGCCAAACCACACATCAAGAAAATGTTACACAAGTTTTATTACAAACATATTTAATGTAACACTCAATCATATCATATGCAGTTTGGATGGCCAGAATCTAAACTAATGGAGATTTATGCCCTTTCTTGGGGGTTGAAGGACTAGCTCAAGTCCTTTACGTCCAGGAGAAATTGAGAACTAAGGAAGGGAAACTTTCTCAACTCATTGTTATTTATATATATACATATTATTAACATAACCTTAAACTTCCCCTTAGAAAGATCTAAGGAGGGAGGATTTCTTTTGAAACTCTTTTGTTATTTATGTATACATAACATCAACATAATTCTCACTTCATCTTAGAACCTTAGAGACTTCCTAAGTATTAATCCCTAAAGTGGATTCCAACACGGGCGACGTCCTTCGATGCTTGCTTAGTTCCTATGAAGCCAACAATCCTTTGATAACCTTAACTAGATTCACTAGACTCATCAAACATTACCATAAAATCGAAATATTAATGCATAATGTGAATACCATGTTAATTCAAGCTATGCTTGTAATGTAATGCATGTCTAATTCATTTAAGGGTCGAATAAGATTTATTTTTTGTATTATTTAATGACCATACCAATTTCAAACAATTAACATCAAACAAATGTTATCACTTTTATTTTAATGGATTGTCGACCAATTCAATCACCAAACAACAAACGAATCCCCAAACCTATGCAAAATCAGTTACATTCATATTAGTATAGGTGCAACTACGTTACAAACACAAGCAAGATGATAAGCTCAATGTTAACCACCTATCATCGAAGCTAAGTCATATCAAACTTCTAAGTGAATCCAAAGATTAAGCTGCTCCCCTCAACAAACAATTAATAGTTATTCATCACTTTTTGTAATGTATTCATCATTGAATTTAGTATTCAAACTCATTTTCATTAGTTTATACTTGATTGAAACATAGATTTATATTGAACCTATTTGATCAGATACTAAGTAGGAACCCTGCCATGGCTGCGGAAACCGCTTCGCCAAGATATAGACAGTTCTCTAATGTCTGTCAAGTTATTTCTTTGCTTTTATTTACTATTATCTATTATAAAGATATCACTATTCCATATCATAGGTAATTATCTCAATGACTTATTAACTTACTTGAAAAACTCATTTTAATAAGCATATATTAGAAACAACCTATTCCCTTTACCAAACATGGTCTAATCTATCATATATGATATACTAACTTTAGATGTTAAGTTTATTTTCACTTAACTTAGTCAAGTTGATTATTCTTAATCAATCTTGTTTATTTTAGTTTAGTGAAGTCCATTTGTTCAATTTGAGCTTAGTTATATTACTAAATCATTTTATATCTAAAATTCATATCAATTTAAGTCTATGTTAACTCAATTTTAGCCAAGTTGATTAGAATTAGTCATCTAATCTAGCTATTAAATCCTATTCAATCATCTTATTAAGCCATTATCACATAATCATAAGATTCTTAATTAGTCTAGTTCATTTAGATTCATTAAGCTAAATTGCACTTAGGTTGATTAACTAAGTTCATTTTATATCTAAGAGTTATAAACTTGTTTTATAAACTTCTTAGCCTAATAGTCTTCAAGAAATCATGAAATGTTATACTCAACTACATATACATAATTAGAGAAACAAATGTTCAATAAATTTGATCATGTTTGGACTTGTTTTGTGTTGTTTTTGTTTATGCTTCAATGTTGCAACTTGAAATAAATAAAATTTAGGTCTTGATACATTCATAATTTCCAAAAACTTAAAACATAAAAACTGTTGAGCTTTTTTAAAGCTTTCTGTAGCATTTTTGAATCACCTCAATCCGAGTTTAAATGAAAAGTTATGATTAAATTACAAAATAGCATTGTTGTGGGAGATCCCAAACCCGAGGCCAATAAGGCCTTAGTCACGGCCGTGATTTTCAAAGGAAAAAAAAGGATCAGAGGCTAGTAAGGGCCAAGTCACGCCTATGATTTACAAAATTTTCACAACTTGAGCCCAGTAAGGGCAGAATCACAATTGTGACTCTCGTGATTTCCCCTGTCATGTGCTCGTTTGTTTCTTTTACACAATTTTAGCTACTTGTTTACTTGTTTTGTCTTCAAAACTCAACCTACAACATCTCTATAGTAGCATACAAGTTCAAAACCAAACTCACAACATTTCTATATATAGTTTTACCATTATATATCATTAAACTCACTTCATCAACGTTTTAACTTTACACAAGCACAGACAACCTAGGTTTTAACTTTTATGTCCATGTCTCCCTTGTATACAAATTTTATCTTAAACTCCACTTATAACTAGTACTAACTTCTCATTCACATCCATTTATAATAATTCAAATAAAGGAAATAATTGATTTACTTGTTTTAGTAAAACTTCATGCAAAAAAAACTTCACTTCTTCTATTCTATAGTTGATAAGACTTTTTCATGCATGTTCTTCATCTTCCTTCTTATTTTCTAACTTTAATTACTTCTTTAATCCTCTTTGAAATTGAGATTTTGGGTGTGATTTTTTGAAGAAAGAAAAGAGAAAGGAAGAGGGGAACGAAAGAAAAAAGAAAGAACCGAAAATTTGAAGAGGAAAAGAAGAAGAAGGGTAACAAAAACAAAGGATAAGGAAAATGAGATATTTATAGATTTTTAGGGGTAGGGTTTTGATTTAAATTTTTCAGATCATTATCTCAAGTATCGGGAATAATTAGAAAATAATTTGAGAATCTATATAGTAGAAATTGCTATATTGAATTACAAATCTAGTTTAAAGTTCAATTTGTAAGAAATAGATATTTAGTTTGAGTCTAAACATAAAATCTTATATTTTTAAACAAGCAAATAAACTCAAAATTTATAGGAATTAAGAAAATAAGTTTTTGGTTAAAATGGCTAGTTTAAGACATTTTATAAATTTAGATAAATAAACTTGAGAAATTTGAGGTCATTTGTATATTGAAAGAAAAATGAGTTTAAGTTGATGATTGCAAAGAAATTTAATAATTAATGTCATGAAATGAGCAAAATCTTAGGGATTATAATTTAATAAACATTTAAATTCAATTTTCTAAGAGTTTAGAGGTTTGATATTGAAAGAAAAGAAATTTAGTTTAAGAATGACAAAGGATGAGAAAATTTGATTTGTTGAATAAGATTGTTAAAGCAAATGAACAATTTGAAAAGAATAGAATTCAATTTTTGATGGTTGACAAAAATTAAGAAATTTGATTCATGAAAGGAATAGTTGAAGCAAATATATAATTGGAAAGGAATAATTGAAATCTCAATTCCGATTTAATCCATTTATTAATTTGATTTATATTAATCTATCTAGTTATATTCTATAATTTAATTTACTTGATTTAATTAAACTATCTAAGCTTAATCTTTAAATTACATTCCAAACAAATTTCAAAATTAATCATCTATTATACTAGTTAATTTAACTATTTCTAACTTAGATAAACAATTGTTTTGATCATCTATTAATAGTTAACATTCTATACTAACTTTAAATTTTATAATTAAAAAATATTTGATCATTTTAAGATTTATTCTTTCATTTATATTTCCATTGTGCTGTTTTGATTATCTTAGATTAAATTTTGATATTATGTTCCTCTTCCATTGCAAAATTTTAATAATTTGATAATCTATTATTTATTAAGTTTATATATTGTATATCTGTATTTATTATTATGTCTGTTTGATATTTCTCGTTGTTTTTCGTTATTGTAAAGTGTATTGAAACTCGATTTTTTTTTGCAATTTTTTCCATATTTCAGGTTTTATTTATTATATGTATTATATGGTAACATTGTTTTATTCTTTTCTTATATTAGTTTGGTGTTTCTTATTATTTTCATTTTTATGAAACATCTTGAGAATTGTGTCATTAGATTTAGCATCATTTTTTTTGTAATTATTTACTTAGTCATCGTTTATTTCTTTAATTATCTTTACTTTTTTACCATTACAAAGAGGGAGAAGGGATTCAAACATGGAAGCTCTCACTTGAGAGACTACAGAGATACCACTAGGCTACAATACCATTGACTATTTCTTTAATTTTATATTTTTTGCCCATCTAACTATTTCTTTAATTATCAAAAATGTTTTGTTTTATAACTTTTACTAATATTATTAATTAGTTAAACTTTAAATTAAGATATCTAGTTTTTCATTCAGTCAAGCATATATATTGAATTTTACTCTTTTATATTTATGGGTATTACTGCAAAGTTATGGAAAAATTGTATCTTGAAATTTTTGTTTATAACCATTCAATTTTTTTTAAACAATAATTAAATTTGTTCATATTTATTTAATGATTATTATATTCGAGTTGTACAATTTTAGGTGATTACATATATTACTAATTTGTTTTATATTTAAGATTTATATTAAGTTAAGTCTACGTTAGCTTAATCTTAACCAAGTTAATTAGAATTAGTCACTTAATCTAGTTACTAATTCATATTCAATTATCTTTCTAAGTCATTACCATATGTTCATTTAGGCTTTAGATAATATGAGTATATTTATTTTAGATCAAGTTCATTATATCTCCTTAGTCTATTGATCTTCAAGAAATTATAAAATTCTATACTTAACTATAGACACTTAACTAGTAAAACAATTGTGCAATTTGATTTGGATATATTGCAGCTTGAAACAAATATATTTTAGGCCTTGATGCTTTTAGAGTTTCCAAAAACTTAGAACATAAAAGTTATAGAGCTTTTTTAATCTTTCTGTAGCATCTTGAATTACCTTAATTATAGTTCAGATGGGAAAGTTATGATCAAATTAAATGAAATTGACAAGGAAAAGATGAACAAGGAAGGTCTTGAATCCATATGAGGTGTATGAAGGGTTGTGGCAGCCACTACGCCCCTTGCCATGCCCCATATCAAGGAGCGTATGAACCAAGTAGAGGGATAAGGGCTACCATGCCCCTTGCTATGGCCCATATCAAGGGGCATATCAACTCATATCACGTCCCTTTTTTCTTTTACTCATTTTAGCAATTTGTTTCCATTCCACTTCAACTAAAACACCATAAAATCAATATATATACTTATATACATGGTTTATATTGTTTATACACAAATTATTACAACATATTTCATCAACCCGTATCATGAATCATCTATCTATTCATGAACAACATATACTTAGATTTTGTTACACAAACTTATATATCACAAGTTTACAAGTTTTGTCCTAATCCCTACTTATTTCTAGTGATAACTCATTATTTACATGCATCCACAACAATTTAAACAAAGAAATAACTAACTTACTTGTTTTAGTAAAAATTCAAGTAAACAAAACTTCACTACTACTCCTTCTCATCCTTAGTTGTTGTAGCTTCTTCAATTACTTTTATAATCTCCTTATGATTTCTTGAGTTTAAGAGCTTAATTTGATTTTTGAGAGAGAAAGAAGAGAAAGAAAGAAAACATAAAAAAAAAAGAAGAAGAGAAGAGAAGAGGAAAAAGAAGAAAAGATGGGTAGGAAAAAATGGAAAAGGAAAAGAAAAGATAAGGTTAAAAGGTATTTATAGATATTTAGGAGTAAGGAATTTGATTCAAATCTTTCAAATAATTTTCTAAGTATAAGAAATAATTAGAAAATAACTTGGGAATCTATGTAATAGAAATTACTAACTACAAATCTAGTTTTGGAGTTCAATTCATAAGGAGTTGATATCTAGTTTGAATCTAAACATAAAATATGATGTTTTTAAACAAGCAGATGTCTTTAAAATTTATGGGAATTGAAAAACAAAGGTTAAATTGACTATATTAGAGCATTTATAAGTTTAAGTAATTAAACTTAAGAAATCTAGGTCATTTGTAAATTGAAAGAAAAAAGGGTTCAAGTTGATGATTGCAAAGAGTTAAATAATTCAATTCATGAAATAAACTAAAATTTAGGGTTTACAAATTTATTAAACATTTAAATTAAAATTTTCAAAGGCTTAGAGATTTGGAATTAAAAGAAAAAGAAGTTTAATTTGTGAATCACAAGAGATGATAAATTTTGATTTGTTGAAAAAGATTATTAAAGTAAATAGACTAATGGAAGAGAGCATTTGAAATCTCAAATATCCATTATTCTAATTACTAATTTGTTTATATCAAATTATTCATTCCTACCCTATTGCTTAATCAAATTTCTTTGTTTATTTGATTAAATTAAGTTCGATTTCTAAACAAAATTCAAATTATCTACTTATTATATTATTCAATTAAATCATTTCTAATTTTGTCTTTCATCTCATGAACATAATAATAAGATATTGATTTTAGTCATATTCTTAATTATTGACTTACTATAAGATATTAGAAAAGTTCAATTTGCTATTAGAGTCTTTATTTCTATAACATTATTTATTATCTATTGAATTTTATAATTACATATAAATACTAAATTGATAAATTAATATTTTTAATTATAATTTCTAATTATGAAAATTTACCGAAGTTTACAAATTAGTAATTATTGTATGGTTTCATTAAATCTACTAAATTTCTAATATTTACCTTGTTAGTTAATTAAATTATTGTCGATTATTGATTGTGAAAATTACAGAAAATTATATTTTGAAATTTTTATTGATATCAGTTCTAATTGTTTAACAACAATTAAATTGTTTGTATTTTATAACTTTTATTATTACTATCATCTCATTAAAATCCCATTTCCGTTCATTTATGTATATATTTCGAATTTTACCCTTTTTATATTTATGGTGCTGTAAACCCTCGAAGTTTTGAATTCAAATTAAAGCTTAAACCCTAATTAGAAGTCAACCGGATTTCTAAAGTCAACAAAACCCTAGTTTACCGTAACCGCTTAAGTCCGGCACTCCTGTTTAAGAAACCTTAAGAGAGTAAGAAAGAGTTTAGTGAGTAGAATAGTTCGCAATTATCCAAGGAAACTTAAAAAGATCAGTTTAGTAAAACTGCGACTCGTTTTAAACCCAATCGAACACAGTTCTTGAAAAACATGTCCGGGAGCTTAAGATAGTAAAAATATTCCGAATATACCGTTAGATTCTTAAAAATATAAGATTTTCAAAAATATCAATTTCATAATTTTTCAGTAGCTAAAAATATAAGATATCGCATTTATACGCGTATTTTCTTACTACCGGTATTTAAATTGTCATGTCTACTTTACATTACACTATTTACTAATATTCTACACTATTTATTTATCTCTACTTTTTCTCACAATCTACTCTTACAACCCGTACCTCTATTTCTTACACATTTTCATTTCCAATACAACTTCACATCTTTCATCTCTTACTTTTAATTAACAAAAATACAAAAAAAAAAAAAAAAATTTCTCTCCCTCCATTAAGTAGCGTCGCCCCCCCCCCCACCCCCCCCCCCTTCTCTTTTCCCTCTAATTGTTTTATTTTTCATTTATTTAATTAACATAAATTATCTCCCACATTTTCCTATAAATACCTCCTCTTACTTCCACTTCTTTCACACCTTTCTTCTACTAAAGTTACTCTCTCAAAATTCTCCAAGAATTTCCTCTCAAGAACTTCTCTCAAAGTTTAGTTCTTTTAGGTAAATTTTCTTCAAGACTTCCATATGTTCATTTACTTAGTATGAGCTTAGTGTGTGTTTTCTAAACCATGAAGGTTAAGGAAAGCAACAATAGATTCATACTTTGTTTTTGTCATAAATCTAATTTCCTTTATGTTGCCTTTATGTTTATAACTATCTAATATATCTATATAACTATATGTATTATTTAGAGCATATAAGCTCATTGTTTTGCAATTTATTTATTTTCTTGCAATTTATTTGCTTTTATGTTATTTTTAAGCCTAGTCTTTCTAGTCTTAGACTTATCCTCATCAACTCAAAACATTTTCTTTTTTTTTTTCGGACTAGTATTTTCTTAGTCCCGGGATACCTTGATGAAGCTAAGGTTCCAATACTTGATTTATTTTCTTATTAGCTTATTCTTTCAAGTTATTATATTTCTTTATGTTTTTGTAACTTTATGATTCATATTCATGTATGAACTTAATGGTTTTGTCTCAACAAAATAAAATGAGGAAATGTTTTCTTAAAATAAAGATTCTTTTCTAGAAATAAAAGTAGGAAGTAAACTGTTCTAAAAACTAAGAAGTCATCTTAAATAAACTTAGAGGAGTTGATAAGAAATTTTATAAACATACATGACAAAGAAAAGACTTTTTGAAGTAAACAAAGATTTTACAATAACTTTACTTTTCTTCAAATGATAGAAATTCTTTTCACAAGAAATCAAGAAATTATTTCTCTAAATGTAGAAGTGTTATTACTTTCAAAAATTGTTGGAAGCTAAGCTTAGGAAATAAAAATCATTCCTTAGGAATTTAAGGAGATTATGAAAATAAAATTTAGGAAAAGAAAAGAAATACTCATTATAAATAACTTAAGATATTTTCAAAGCAAAATGAATATTTCAAAAGTTCTCAAGTTTCAAAATCTTTAAAGACTTTACTTTTTCATAATTTAAGACAACTTCATTAACTTCATACATTCGTTATGAGTCGATAAATATATGAATATACCTTCCAAAAGTTTTTACAAGCTATTATATTACCTATCTCTTCAAAATGAGCTTTGGATAAAAGAAGGAAAACAAGTTTATAAAAATTCGTGGTGAATCTGTCCGCCACTTTTTCGGAGCCCAAACGACTTAGTTTGATGAAAATAAGTTTAGAAATAGATAGATTTTTCAAATAAGTAGAAAACGGTATATTATATGTGAAATTCCGAGTTAAAATGAGTAAGTTATGGCCATTTTAAGTTAGAATTTCCTCTTATACGATTTTATCGCGATTTTAAGAAAAGTTTAGAATCTTCAAGAATAGAAATTTCATGAAAGACTCATTTGGGTATTTCATCTTGTTTAGGTGGAGAAAGACCCAAGATCACTTTTCCGGAGGATTACTTCGATTAGGATCTACCGACATGGAGTGAGTTAATTCTTGACTTAAGTTACATTTCCTTGTTTTATGCTTGTAAGTAGTAGCACTAGCAATTAAGAAAAAGATAAAATGAATAATTGTTGTGTGACTTGGAATTATGATTGATTGCAAATAAGTTAAGAATATCGAAAGAAGGTTTGATAAATAAATTGTGATTCTTGTATTGATATGATGAAAATTGTGTTGATCGCCTTCAACTTGAACTAAACATTACTTGGTTAAATATATATTGAAATCAATTCATGCATATCATACTTATGAGTCATATTTGTTTCACTACTATTTTTCGTGTGGGGAAACAATGAAATGGTAGTGGTGGCTGGTAGGAGCCGGAAAGTCTCCACGGGCTAGTAGGAACCAGAAAGTCTATAGGACGAGCAGGAGCCGATAAATCTGCAAATATTGATGGTCGTATGGGCCTGTAACCTCCTAACCCTCGACATGGAGGGCGTAAAATCCATGCTACACTTGATTTCCGGTTAATCATGTGTATTTTGTTTATTCATATGATTGGTACATTCTCATATGCTTGATTTAAACACTTGTTTGCCATATGAAAATGTCTCATAGATGGAATTATCTCACTAAGTTAGTTTTGCTTATACCCTTATAGCTTTTTGTTATAGTACAATTACCTTTGGTTGGCCCCAAGGAGCCCCGTATGTTAAGGATGAGTTTAAGCTACTAGGAGTTTTTGGGAGAAGCCATATGTATTTAAGTTTTGAACATAGGCTTCTAGGAAAATCTCTATAGTAGGTTTGTATTATAGTTGTTATTACTTTGTTGGAGGACTTCTAAAGCGGGGGAATGCCCCTAAATGATGTAAGGATATTATTATGAAGATCTTATGTTTATTTATATAAGTTCTTGCTTGCTTTTATTATCAACTTAAATGTAATACTCCTGTGAGTCTCCTACTATCTTGGAAGCACGCCTTGCATGTGATATCGAAGCTCATGCATGACTAAGGTTGTCATTCATTAGCTTTAATATTATATGCGGCGGACTGCCACGTTTAGGGTATCCTCTGGGGCGTGACAGTTTAAGTTGGTATCAGAGCGCAAGTTTTAGATTAAAGATAGTAGAAATAGACTTTAAGTTAGATAGTAAGAAGTTAGAACTTAAGCTTAAGATCTGATCCTCTTTTTGATAGCTAACCTTCCCCGAAGTTAAGGAAAAATCCTGAAATTTCCTTAAGGACCCAGATGAGACCTTTGTGAACTACCGTCTTAGGTTAAGAGTCCTATGTGAAGAATTTGCATTAGTTGGAAGGCCCAGAACCGCCCAAGAAATGTTTAAGTTATGGAGGAAAGGTTTGGAACATTCTTTATGGAGGAAAGGTTTAAAACATTCTTTATGGAGAAACTTGCCTAAAGAACTAAGATTCGATGCCATAAGCAGACGAAGGTGGAGTGACGTAGAGGTAATAAACGTGGTAGAAAGAATGATGGTTTTTATGTATAGAGAAACCATGCTACAAGAGATGACCTTCATCTTAAAGGTGGAAGGAACCTGGCAGGACCCAGACTTCCGAACTTGGAACAAGTTAGGGCCCCTTTATATCTATGCACATGATGAGCTGGTAGACCACAGTGATTGGCTAAAGGCGGATGCGGAAGAACGATTCTACTAGTATGCCGCCTACAGACGTATTGTCCCCATGCCATCAGAATGTAGCATCCAACCAAACTCCATCGGAATGCAGTTGGAAGTAATCCTAGACGAGGATTTCATCATGGAAGAGGCCCAAAGAAATGAAGGAAATGGAGAAACAGAAGGTGATCAAGACCCCAGCGAAGACCCAGAACCTGAGGAAAATCCATCCGCAACTCCTTGGGAACATAGTCCCCTAATGTCATGCCCCGAAGGGTATCCTAAATGTGGCAGTCCGCCATACACAATATTAAAACCTAGGAATGACCGCTTCAGTCATGCGAAGGCTTCCGTACTATGTACAAGGTGTCTAACACATAGAGGAGACACATTGGAGAGATGCATTTTATATTGATATGCTTGAATAAAAATGTAAAGGGAATGCAATTCACTATACTTCAGATACAAAACACTATACTTCATATACGAATCACTATACTTCGAAATACAAATCATTAAACTTCAATTACATTCATCCAAAGACTTCCCTACATAAACTATTACAAGGCAAATCATAAAACCTAGCTGATAACTTTAAACATTCTTATTCTTTGCCGAAATCCCGAAGTCATTCTCAGCTCCAACCATTTTGGTCCCCACTTTGCATTCTTGAGATAACCTGTTCATTTAAACATCTATTGGGGTATAAGCTACACTAGCTTTGTCACACCCTGCCCCCGCAGGCGATGACGATGTGATGCCAAGGCAGACAAACCCACCACTGGCCCCCTAGTAGTAATGGCCGACACCACCATTGCATCATGGTAACCCCAACCAACGCATGCCCCAACGGGTACCACGGGCACTATAGGTATTGTTACCCTTAGGCAAAGTTGAACCCAGTCTGCAGACTCTAGGATTCGAACCCCAGACCTAAGGCTTTTGTCTGCCCCAAAGGCAGCACCTTTCACCAGTTGAGTGGTAGGTTTGTCTGCCCTGGCATCACATCGCCGTCGCCTGCGGGGACGGGGTGTGACATAAAAAGGCGCCTTTTTTATGTCACGCTCCGCCCCCGCAGGCTACGGCAACGTGATGTCAGGGCAGGCAAACCCACCACTGGCCTTCTAGTGATAATGGTCGACACCACCATTGCATCATGGTGACCCCAACCAACGCATGCCCCGAATGGTATCACGGGCACTATAGGTATTGTTACCCTATGGCAGAGTTGGATCCAGTCTGCAGACTCTAGGATTCGAACCCCAGACCTAAGGCTTTTGCTTGCCCCAAAGGTAGCACCTTTCACCAGTTGAGCTGCAAATGAAATGATCTAGGTTCAATGTCTATTTAATTTCCATGAGTTTATTTATTTATCTTAAGTATTGAATTGAATGAGCATGATGATTATAATGGTTATGTTGCTAGTAGTCTAAAATGTATTATTTTGCATGTATATATTGAAATTAATATCTTTGTTTTATATGTATTAATATGTGTGTGTAGTAAAATTATTAATTATGTCTTTTATACATTAAGGTGTTAAGTTAAGTTAGATTTATAAAATTAATCTTGGTTTTCCATAAGATTAGTTGATAGAGTTTTCTTTAATTAAGTTAGCAATTATGCCCAAATAAAGCCTTAAATGAGACCTAAATACACACCAAATGCACCCTAAATTTATATATGCCTTAAAGGGCAAATTTGGAATATGTTTAAAGTTGAATTTTGCTTAATTAACCTACTTTTAGGGGCAGCCATTATTTTATACGAATTTTGCTTCTTCTTTCTTTCTTTTCTTCTTCCTCTTTCAATTCCATTTCCAAGTTCAAGTCAAGATCAATATCAAGTTTTAAAAATCAAAGTTCTCCTCAAGACAAGGTGTATATATATATATTTGAATTGATTTAGTTATGATTGTTGTTTTGTTTTGTTTTTCCTTATTGAAGTGATTGTATGAATTCTTCATTGGAATGAGTTAAATGTTATCTAAATTGTTTGTTCATGCTTGGGATGAGCTAGGAATGTGTTTTATGGGTATGAGAGGTTGTGCATGTATTGTAGAAGTGATATGAAGTGTTGGGAGGATGTGAAGAGGATTGTGTAGGAAAATTTAGAATGGATTGAAGTGGAATTGGAAGTGTGTAAATGTGTTGATTTCATGATTTGAGTTGCTAGGATTGAGTAGTATAGATAGGAGTGAGTATATGAAGTTGAAAATGTAGTTGAGGAAGGTTTTAAAATGTTATAGGATTGAATTTTCAAAGTAGAAAAACAGGGGATTTATGTTTTTCGTTTAAGCCTATTTTTAAACGTACGCCGGCACCTGGGAATTCAATGCCACAGGCGTAGAGGCAGCATTGGATTCAAATTTCTTAACGCCGCTTTGCTACACCGTCGGCTTTTACAATAAAAATTGCCAGCGTTTGTTCTTCAGAACGTACGCCGGCAATTTGAGTTTCTACGCCGCCGGCTTTCGCTAGAAAAGTCAGTTGGTGTTCTTTCATTCTTATTGTACGCTGGCCGCTGGGAATCAAGGCTGCCGGCGTATGTGTCAAAGCTGCCCGCGTATCTGGGTAAGTGGACGGCTTAGACCTCTCTGGACGTTTTGAAAATTTTGGGTTTTGGATTCCACGCCGGCTCAAGGCCGCCAGCGTAGGATGTAAGGCAGTCGGCATACCCTTGAACACTGTCAGCGTTGGCAGTATTGATTTTCAGAGTATCAAACACCGGCTCAAAGCCGCCGGCTTTAGCTGCCGGCGTATCCCCTGCGCTTTTGAATTTTAAAAACTTTTTCTAAAATTTTTCGAAGTTTGTTATTTGATCAAATAAGTACTTATTAAGCGATTTCCGATATAATAGGATCTTTAAATGCTTATTTATGACTTTGTATTCAATTATTTGAATTTCTTTGATTTATTTATGATATATAGAGATAATATGAGTATAATTGTGAGAGTGAGATCTATATTTATTGATTATTGTGATATTTCTATTTCAGTTAAGGATTCTTCGGTTAGTTCTTCACCGAGAGATCCTAGTTATATACTAACGGGTTCAGGTACGCAATAACTTGTTTGATGATTGCTAGGAATAGGCATTCCTAATCTGATTTAAATTGATTTGACTTAGTACTTGAATGAATTGGATATCTATTACGTTGTTTAATCTGGTCCGAGGAGCAGCAAACCTGTCATGATGCAATGACATGTTAGTTAAGCGCTTAACCAAGTCATGATGCAATGACTTTACCATGATGCAATGGTACGCTATGATGCAATAGTGATTCTTTTTGGTTAAGTGGGTAGCCGATAGGGGGGAATAGTATCTGAGTAACGTTTGCTTAAACTTAGGGGGAAATACCATGATTTAGTTCAAAGTTTATGGAAACTTGTGAACTAGGCTCATGTTATGGACTGAGTTTAAGTAGAGTCGGGCAACGGCTTTTAAACCCTAAATGAAGCTATTATCTTCGTGAAATAGATATAGGAGATATAAGTATTCGGACTGCTTATATCAACCCCCTGAGCAGCTGCTGTTACTCAGGATCCCTGAATTCCCGAAGCATGACCGGGGTTTGAATGCCCTCCTATTGATTTGTGCAAGAAAACTAATAAAGATAATCACCTGTCTAATGTTGCATTACATGAATTTGATGAATTTTTTTTTTGCATTGGTTATTGTGTACTGGGCCTTTGGCTCACTTTTACTGCTTTGCAGGTATTGGAGACGAGTTTTATGATGATTTGGGCTATGGGTCTGATTTCGAGAGATTTCTGGATGAGTGGGACGAATAGGATCCAATCACCCTGGATTTTTGGAAGAATTTTGCTAAGGAAAAGTTATGTATAGATGGCTTGTTAGTTAAGCCTATTTGTTGTAAAGACCTTAAGATCCCTTAGGATTCTTTTTGATGTAAGAAAACATGTAATTTTTTTGTAGTGTCTTGTATTGACACTAAATAGTGTTTATATGATACAAATGTATGTATAGATTGCTCTTATTAGCAATCTTGTTTTGTTTTAAAAGTTCTTTATAAAGTTATAGTGATTCTGATCAAACAATTTTCATAAACAGTTAGATTTAGGACAACCTTACATATAATATGAAAATATTATATGTGGTTGGGGACTCGGTACTCTAAGTCTCGGGATTTAGAGGGTTGGGTCTTTACAAGCTTAGTGAGAATTCTCTTAATTTTGTACCATAACAAGCAAGTTATAAGTCATCCATATGTTATGCATGAACAAACACATGAGCAAACAATTATGCATGGGTATCCGGAACCCACACGCAGAATGGATTTACGCCCTCCGTATTTTAGGTTAGGAATGGTATTGAAGTCTACACGACCACTGCTAGTCCCCATGCTCTCGGCTCATAGCACTCGACCCGGCTAGGCTCACCTATGGAATGCATCCACATGCACCTTAGTTCCCATGAATGAGCTCTGGCACTGGTCTCATTATCCAAATGAGTCATCATCGGACCATACCGATCGACCTGCGTAGGAGTAGCACGCTACCAAATGCAATATGTCCGATGCTATGCATGACCAATTTAAATTTTTGCTTAGGTCAAAATATTCATGTATTCTTTAGAATGACCAACCAATATCATACACATAACAGTAATAATATGAACAGTGCAGTTATCCAATCGAATCGTGTTTTTGATATGCTTTAGTATTCTTTGGCATACATTCATCACAGTCTCATCATATATTTCATCCCCATTCATATCGATTTTTATCTTGTTCCTATACTTCTAATGCGACTAGCTACAAGCATAAACAAGGTAACAAAATAAGAAGAAAACTCACTCGGCCATTGGATCACCGGTTTCTTAGTACAAGTAATCCGGTGGTAAGGAATCGTCGATATCGGGGTCACCTAAAAAGGAAGAAATACCCTAATAAGTATTTCATCACTTAACTAGTTCAAGCTATCTCATACAAACTATCAAATTCGTAATTCTCGTCCTAAGCGGGAATTCCAACTTAAAACGGCCATAACTTGATCATTTTAACTCGGAATCTCGCAAATTATATATCGATTTTTATCTACTTCGAAAGATATATCTAATTATAATATTATATTTAAGTTTTGAAAACTTTGAAACTTTGAAAAGGTCGGATCAGATCAGAACAACAGCAAATTCCAATTCCGAAAAATTAGTTTTGTAATTATTTGTAATGTTCTACTTGACGAATCCATTATACATGCAATATGAATGATTTCTTATCATGAATGGCATGATATGAGCTTGATGTATGCATGCTTTTGACAATATTTACTAAAAGGAATTTTTAGAAACTTTTTATTTGTAAGATTCCATTGCTATTTACTTTTAAGAAAACTAGTTTCCTAACTTTGATCATTTCTATTTGTTTTGGATTTATTTCTTAAGAAAATATAGTTATCTTTGTTAAAATTGAGTCTTCATTATATCTATTACTTATGACCTTCATTTCTACATAAAAATTTCCATTTTACACTTTGTAAACATGTTTTCAAGTAGGGTTGATTCCAAGATCCGAATTTTGTAACAATTGTTTTTGTGGTGATTCCTCTAAGTAAAAATTCATTTGGTACTTTGAAAATTAAAGCTCAACATGCCTAGCCACTAAGGACTTCATTTTTTTGAATAAAATTCTAATTTGAGTTTGAAAAATATGGGTTTTCATGCCATTACTCAATTATTATGAATTTCTTAAAATGACAACAACTCAAATTTTTCCTACTTCATTTCTACTCCTTGTTCTATATATTTTTATTAGCAAATCCTATCTTAATTTATCAAAATCATTACTTAATGATACCTATGACCTACTGTCGAGCCTGGATTTTTCCATTATCTGATTCATTTCTCTTAACCCGATTCACATTAAACCTGAACCTATTTAACATGAATCCTCGACTAGGGGTTAAGAGAAATTTTAATTTTTGAAAATGATTTAGAGTCGCCATCCGATATAAATCGGGAAAAAATAAAAGCTAGGATCAATGGGTCGGTTGATCCTAACTTAGCTACTAGTCTGCGAAAATTTGATTTGAAAAATCAAACTTTTAAAACCAGATATCATGGATTCGAGGGCTAACCTATTAAAACCAAATTGGTTACCACTTTTGGAATTTCAAATTTATAATTTATCCTTTTCATGCTCAAATATTCAAGTGAAACATTATAACACAAATATTTACAAGTCAAATCACTCATTTTTATTTTTTATGTATTTTTCTTCATTTTTATTTTTTATTCATTTTTTTTAGAACATGAAGATCAACAAATATATTTCCCTTTTTTTTTAAAAAAAAAAGCTTATATTTACAAAATAATTATTCACAATATTAAAAACAAAAACATTTTTTCCATTTTTATTGTCGCCCCGTAGGTGCCTACATACTCGCTAATCGAGATCAGACAAAATGTAATTCTTTTGAAAAGAACTTTACTTTGTTGATCTATTTTAATTTTTGAACTATTTTCACTTTAAGTTCATTAATTTTTTGGTTTTTTTTAAAAAACCATTTTTGATGATCCTATGATCTAATCACTTAATTTTTATTTTATAAAAATGTAATTTTTCTAAGTCTTTTTTTTAAAATCATTTTATGAGAATTCATGGCTAATTTAATGCTACATGAGAATAATTTTAATAAGAATTTTCATAACTAATTGAATGCTATATGAAAATAATCTTGAAAAAAAATCCTTTCATTATTTATGTAAACTAAAGTATTTTTTCATTTTCTTGAAAATATTTTTGTCATTTATTTATTTTTTTTTAAAAAATCCCTTTTTCTTTAAAGGAAAACTCATTTTTTTTTATTTTATCATTTTTACTTTTTTTATTTTTCCCAAATTTAATTACTATCATATATACATAAATAACACACATCCGAAATTTATTATATTGTAAACACAACGCACTAAAACTATATTACATGCATCATATGTACATTTTTTAATTAATCTACTTACATATACATATTCATAAAATATTAAAAAATATCAAAAACTAATAAATCATGAAAATTTGCACTAAAAGTATTTATTCTGGTTTTTTTTGGATTTTTCTAAATTTTTTCTGATTTTTTTTTATTTTTCATGCATTTTTCTATTTTTTTTTACTAT
The DNA here is from genome assembly GCA_024138025.1 of Combretum micranthum. Taxonomy (NCBI): domain Eukaryota; kingdom Viridiplantae; phylum Streptophyta; class Magnoliopsida; order Myrtales; family Combretaceae; genus Combretum; species Combretum micranthum. The sequence goes on from JAMXBD010000323.1 coordinate 347,736, forward strand.
TTTTCCGTGATTTAAATATATAATGAAATATACAGACTTACCTGAGCTGTTGGATTAAAGCAAATTTGATCTGGAGCGCTGATCTGGATGTGGACCGTTGACCGTTGACCGTTGACTGTTGACCGTTGACCGTTGACTGTGCGGGTAGACTGAGACCAACAATCAATTTGCTTTCTTCCCCCAGGAACCTGTTTGATTCCAGCTTTTTTTTGAGTGATTTTTGCTGTGATATTTGTATGGAATTTTTTCTCTCTATGTTATCCTTTTTTTTTTTATTCTCCACTTCTTCTTCTTTTTTCTCTCTCTGTTTTTGTGTTTATCTTCTCTATTTCCTCTTTTTGGCTTTTTCTTTCTTTTTTTTTTTTTGTCTTTTTGTCTTTTTCTTTCTCTCTCAGTTTTTGTGTTTTTCTTCTATATTTCCTCTTTTTTTTTTTTTTTTTTGTCTTTTGTCTTTTTCTTTCTGAAATGACCTAGATTTAAATTTTATTTAAATTCCATGTGTTTATTTATTATCTTGAGTATTGAATTGAGTGAGTATGATGAATATCATGGTTATGTTATTAGTAGTCTAAAATGTATTATTTTGCATGTATTTAATGAAATTAATATCTTTGTTTTATATGTATTAATGTGTGTGTGCAATAAAATTATTAGTTATGTCTTTTATACATTAAGATGTAAAATGAAGTTAGATTAATAAATCAACTTTAATTTTGCTTAAGATTACTTGATAGAGTTTTCTTTGATTAAGTAGCATGTATGCTCAAATATAAGGCCCAAATGAAGCTCAAATTCATGCCAAATGCCTCCTAAATTTATGTATGCATTAAGGGGTAAATTTGGAATGTGTTAAAGTCAAAATTAAGCTAATTTGAATTACTTTTTGGGGGCAGCTCATTTTATCCGAATTTCCTTTTCTTTCTTTCCTTTCTTTTCTTCTTCCATTTCCATCTCCATTTCCAATTCCAAGCCTAAACTAAGGGCAATAGCAAGCTTTGGAAATCAAGTTGTCTTCAAGGCAAAGCATTTAAATGTGAGTTGTTTTAAGTGTGGCTTATGCTTTGTTTTCTTTTCTTGTTGTAGTTTTGTAAAGTCTTGGATGAAATGAGTTCAATGCTATCCAAATAGTTTGTTCATGCTTAGGATGAGTTATGAATGTGTTTTATAAGTGTGTGAGGGTATGCATGTTATGTAGAAGTGATGGGAAGCATTGGGAGGATGTGAAGAGGAATGATGTAGGGAAATCTAGATTAGATTGATGTGGAGTTAAAGTGTTTAATTGTGTTGAATTCTTGTTTTGAGTTGCTAAAATTGAGTAGTATAGATAGGAGTGAATCATATGAAGTTGGAAGTGTAGTGGAGGAAGGTTTAAAGTGTATTAGAATAGAATTTTACAAAGTGGAAAAACAGGGGATTTGAAATTTTCGTTTAAGCCTGTTTTTAGAACGTACGCCGGCACCTGGGGATTCAACGCCGCCGGCTTAGAGGCAGCGTTGGATTTAGAATTTTTAAGGCTGGATGAAAGCTGCCGGCTTTCGCTAGGAAAGTCAGCCGGCGTTCTTTCGTTCATATTGTACGCCGGTCGCTGGGAATCAAGGCCGCCGGCGTAAGTGTCAAAGCTGCCTGCGTATCTGGGTAAGCGGACGGCTTAGACCTCTCTGGACGTTTTTGAAAATTTTGGTTTTGGATTCTACGCCGGCCCAAGGCCGCCGGCGTAGGATGCAAAGGCTGACGGAGTACCATTGTACACTGCCAGCGCTGGCAGTGTTCATTTTCAGAGAATCGAGCACCGGCTCAAAGCCGCCGGCTTTGGCTGCCAGCTTATCCCCTGTGCTTTTGAAATTTAAAAACTTTTTCTAAAATTTTCCGAAGTTTGTTATTTAAGCAATTGAGTATTTATTAAGCGGTTTGTGATATAATAGGACCTTTAAATGCTTATCTATGACTTTGTGTTCAATTATTTGGATTTCTTTGAATAATTGTGATATATAGAGATAATATGAGTATAATTGTGAGAGTGAACTCTATAATTGTTTCTTTATTGATTATTGTGATATTTCCATTACAGTTAAGGATTCTTCGGTTAGTTCATCACCGAGAGATCCTAGTTATATACTAACGGGTTCAGGTACGCAATAACTTGTTTGATGTTTGCTAGGACCAGGCATTTCTAATTTGACCTAAATTGATTTGGCTTAACATTTGAATGAATTGGATGTCTATTACGCTGTTTAATCTGGTCCGAGGAGCAGCAAACCTGTCATGATGTAATGACATGTTAGCTAGGCGCTTAACCAAGTCATGATGCAATGACTTTACCATGATGCAATGGTACGCTATGATGCAATAGCGATTCTTTTTGGTTAAGTGGGTAGCCGATAGGGGGAATAGTATCTGTGTAACGTTTGCTTAAACTTAGGGGGAAATACCATGATTTAGTTCAAAGTTTATGGGAACTTGTGAACTAGGCTCATGTTATGGACTGAGTTTAAGTAGAGTCGGGCAACGGCTTTTAAACCCTAGATGAAGCTATTATCGTCATGAAATAGATATAGGAGATATAAGTATTCGGACTGCTTATATCAACCCCTGAGCAGCTGCTGTTACTCAGGACCCCTGAATTCCCGAAGCGTGACCGGGGTTTGAATACCCTCCTGTTGATTTGTGAATAAAAATGTAATAAAGATAACCACTTGTTATATGATGCATTACATCAATTGGATGACTTGTTTTGCATTGGTTATTGTGTACTGGGCCTCTGGCTCACTTTTGCTGCTTTGCAGGTATTGGAGACGAGTATTACGATGACTTGGGCTATGGGTCCGATTTCGAGAGATTTCTCGATGAGTGGAACGAATAGGATCCGATTACCCTGGACTTTTGGAAGACTTTTTGCTAAGGAAAAGTTATGTATAGATGGCTTGGTAGTTAAGGCTATTTGTTGTAAAGACCTTAAGATTCCTTAGGTTTCTTTTTGATGTAAGAAAGCATGTAAATTTTGTAGTGTCTTGTATTGGCACTAAACGATGTTTACGTGATGTAAATGTATGTATAGATTGCTTTTGTTAGCAATCTTGTTTTGTTTAAAAGTTCTTTATAAAGTTTAGTGATTTTGATCAAACAATTTTCATAAACTGTTAGTTTTAGGACAACCTTACATATAATGTGAAAACATTATATGTGGTTGGGGATTCGGTACTCTAAGTCTCGGATTTAGAGGATCAGGTCTTTACACTTTCTCTCTCGGTTTTTGTGTTTTTCTTCTATATTATGTTAGTGTTGTGGTATGCCTGTATTTATAGGCATTAGTATGCTCACCTACCGGTTCACCTACTTCTCACCTACCATAATACATTGTATCTAGACATTCTGACCTACCGCTCACCTACCACGATACAATGTATCTGGACACTTTAGCCTACTGCTTACCTACCATGATACATTATATCTGGACGCTCTGGCCTACCGCTCACCTACCACTTACCTACCACTTACCTACCCACTTGCTGACACGTGCGCTTACCTCAACTAGCAGCTTGCTGACACGTGCACTTACATCATCCAACCAATGAAAGCACGTGGAAAAAAAAGGATAATTTGCCTCCTCATAGAATCGAACCCAGGTCCTGTGGCTGGTCTAGTCATATGGGTCAGTGGTCTTAACCGTTAGGCCGTTGGCCTGTGCCTGGTTGGGTCCAGCAAAATTAATATTTAAGGCTCTTAAAAATTGCATTTAATTAAACAAAATAATTTTGAAAAATCGTTTAATTAACTTAAAAAACAATTTATAACAAAAATATGTATTATATCAAGCTCGAATAATTTTTTTTGAAAAAAGAATAATAATAATTTTTTTTAAATTTTACTTTTCTTTACTACTCTCATTTTTCTCTCATTTTTTTTTATTTTTTCTTAATACTTCTATATCTTATCTTATTTTTTCTGTTTTTGATTTTTTGTGCTATTTTTGCTTATTTTTTGATTTTTTCTATTTTTTACTTTTTTTTGTGAGCTCGACATAATACTAATTTTTATCATAAATTTGAGCCTTAAATTGAGCAAAAATTGGGTGTCTACAGCTGCCCCTCTTTGTGGTGAAGTTTGAGCAAAACTTTGCCATAAAGACAAAAGATAGCCAATTTTTGCTCTTTGAGCACTTATCTGGTATTTGGAAGCTTTTGGTCCTCTGGGAAAGACTCGGCTTAAGGAGGCGATGGGCTGGTTGTCCCTTTCGGGAAAACTCGATCGGAGAAAGTGATTCTTCAACTTGGGTAGGCGCTTCTCGGGCTGGCATTTGGCTTGACCTGTTGCTTCTTGAGCTGATTATTGGTTTAGATTGGTGCTACTTGGCCTCACTGATGACCTTAACAGGCAAGATGACGCCCTTTTGAGCCGGTGATCCTGGTACTTAAAATGGTAGGATGACGCTCCTCTGAGCACTGTGACCCTAATACTTTAAAGGGTAGGATGACGCTCCTTTGAGCAAGTGATCCTAATACTTTAAAGGATAGGATGACGCTCCTTTGAGCAAGTGATCCTAATTCTTAAAACGATAGGATGACGCTCCTTTGAGCAAGTGATCCTAATTCTTAAAACGGTAGGATGATGCTCCTTTGAGCAGGTGACCCTAATTCTTAAAACGATAGGATGACACTCCTTGAGCAGGTGACCCTAATTCTTAAAACAGTAGGAAGACGCTCCTTTTGAGCAAGTGACCCTACATATTGGATGACTTAAAAAACTTCCTGGAAACTGAATTTTGAAAGCTTATAGTTTGAAAATTGGGCTAATTTGGAAACTTTTTTGAGTTAAGACTTCTTCTTCTTCCATATTTGTTTAAGGCCAAATGCCTTTTTTCAAAATTACTTCTTTATTTTCTTCTTCTCTTTTTTTTTAACAAAAACTTTTGAGTTTAAAACTCTCTTCTTTTCTCTTTTTTTTTTTTCAGAATTATTTCTCTTTTCTTGAAAAGATTTAAGGATTCCTTTTATTCTTTCTTGTTCTTTTTCTTTTTGGAAAAACTTTTAAGAAAATCTTCTCTTTTCACTTCTTTCCTCATTTTTTTTCAATTTTGCTAACAAGCAAAGAAATTTACTGATTTCAGAATTGCTAATGAGCAATAGCTTCTCCCTTATCTATTCATTTTAAAGGTCAATCCTTGGCAGCCTTCTTTTCTCCTCCCTTTTGATTAAGGGGTAGCAATCTTCAATTTGACTTCTTGCCTTTGGGGCAAACGATTCTCATTTTTCTTGTCATTTCTATGATCTTTGATTGGTTATCTTATGCTTGAAGCACTGAGTTAAAGAGGACTTCCTTCCACACTCTTTGGCTTATTTTCACACATGACTCGAATTCCAAAAATTACAGTCCATTTTATAAATGACACATTTTGGTTAATCTACCAGGACTTTTCTTGGGTCATAATTTAGGCTTTTGGTTGTTGGCTTTAATCAAAGAAGGATATTTCATAAAGGCCATTTTTTCTGAAAAATTTTCCTTCACATCTCGGGTTTACAAGTCAAGAACCTTTAAGAAAAACTTGATAATACACTTGTTCCTAGTTTCAAGGGTATTGATAAATCAACTCCAATGCTCAAAAGAGTCTTTAAAGGGTGGAATTTGTGGGTGGGGTCTGGATTTTGAATATTTTGAGCTATGTGTTTGTGTTTGCAAATCATTAATTTTTTATCACCTTGTTTGCTTTTTTTTTTTTTTATTATTTTTTTAATATCTTTTTCTTGATCTTTTTCTTTTTTTTTTCTTTTCTTTTCATTTCCCTTTTGGGAGATGAATTCAAGGTGATTTGTTTTTTTTTCTTTTATGATTTATAGCTCAAAGTGTGTGCTGTGTATGGTTTGAGATGGAGACTCTTTTTCTTTTCATAGGAAATGATTTATTCGTGTCAATTGACTACTCTTGAATTGATGCGACTAGGTCAAGTGCATATAAGTTATTCCTTTTTCTCCTTAATGATGACCCTAACCTCCAAATTGCCCCATTGTGGGGGTGGTCTTGACAGGGTTTATTTTTAAGAATTGCTTCTTTACAAAGAACAGGCCTAACGAGGTTAGCAAGGGATAAATATATTTAAGTTACTGAAATGAATGCCTGGTATCATCTTAGCCTATGTATCAAGTGCAAAACAGACTTCTTTTTAAGGAATGAGCTTTATAAATTTCCTCAATATCGCTCAACTCTCAAGTGTTTACTGGTTAGTGTTTAGTATTTGGGTTGCCTCTTTTTATCAAAAAAAATAAAAATAAAATTTTCAAGCAATAAAATATCCAAACATCCATTCAAATTGCCCCAAATGTCACTAAAAATAGAAGATTTTATTATCATTTTTATTACAATGACAAGCATCATTGTCAATCTTCTTTCTTAAACTGTTTTCCCCTACTAACATTGACCGGCAAATTCAACTGTTGCATATGATAGGCTGTCTTATCAGATGGCAACAATAAAATCTCAATTCTTGATGAAGTGATGCTTAGAAACCCTGTCGGAGTTGGGATAGAATCACTATCATCAACTGGCTTCATAGATTCGAGGAGCTCAGGTTGGATAAGCTTAGCATCGATCAAATCTTGGACTTTGTGCTTTAATCTCCAACAATTCTCTATAGAATGGCCCGTTTGACCCATGTGGTACTCGCATTGGGCATTAGGATCATATTTCCTCAGCTTGTACCCTTCTGTTGGGATTTCAAATGTTATCATATTCTGTTCTCTCAACCGGTTAAGAACTTGAATCATCGGAATCTTAAATTGTGTGAGACGCCTTTGTTGTGTCAAATGATTTGGTTTATTTTGGCCCCATGCTTTTGAATTCAAAGGCTTCTTTTCTTGCCTCATATTCTTTGGCCTGTAGCTTGATAATCCTTCCTGAGTCTCACAAGATGGCACTTTGTTAGCATTAAGACCTAAATGTTGGAGTTTAGCTAGCACGTGCTTCATAACCTGCTCTAGGGTTTCAATCCTTTCTGTCATTGCTGCAAGTCTTTGCTCTAGATTTTCATGCTTTTTGATCTTTCTCTTGTGAATCACTTCTTTGATTTGAGGTGTTGCCGACTCCTTGTACATGGAGCATGTTGATTGTGGGTTCTTCATCATTAGCCACTAGCTCATCAACAAATTGCAATTGGATCGTTTCTGAATCAATCAAATCCTGAATTTTATTCTTCAATTCCCAACAATCATCAGTAGCATGCCCTTGTTGACCCATATGGTACTCACAATGTGCATTAGGGTCATAGTTTCGTGGTTTATACCCGGGTACTGGCTCACTAGGGTATAATAAGTGATCCTCTTTCAGCTTCTGGTAAATTTGAGATAAAGGGACTGGGATTTGAGTGAATTTCCTCCTAGATTTCTGTGTAGGATTGTTGTAACTCACTATATTAGTTGTGTCCCCTTCTACATCAGGTTCTTCATCGCTTTGCAGTTTACCAGAAATGAGGGCATTTTCAACTCTGCATCCTACCATTACTGCTTCTGAGAAACTTGCTGATGCATGTCCCACAAGATGTGAAAAGAAAGGTTCATCCAGGGTATTGATGAAAGTGAATGTCAGATCCTTTTCAGGCATCAGGGTGGTGATTCTTGCAGCTAAAGCTCTCCATCGTTGGGCATATTCCTTGAATGTTTCTTTTTTCTTCTTTCTTCTTTTTCATATAGTTCAGGTCCCAAACTGAGGGTGCCATTTCAATGTTGAACTTATATTGGTTGAAAAATGCTCTAGCTAATTTATCCCAAGTATTAACTTCTTGGTGATCCAATTGGGCATACCAAGCTAAGGCTGGGCCAGTAAGGCTATCTTGGAAAGTCTGTACCATCAGCTTGTCAAATTTGGCGTACTGCCCCATACGTCGTCTGTACAGTCTTGTATGTATATTGGGACAACCGGTTCCATTATATTTTTCAAACTCAGGTGCCTTAAATTTTTCAAGAAAGACACCTTCCTTAAACTGTGGTAAACTTAGGATCGCAATTTGATCAAAATCGTCAAATGTCTTCATCTTTTCAAACAATTTTTTCTCTATCTCTCTAGCTTGAGCTTCTAGTTCTTTTTTTAGCTCAGCTGCATTAAACTTTTGTGTGTCATCTTGATCGATGAACTGCCCTCAATTCCTTTCCCTTTTTTGTGCCCCTGAGGATCCTTCAGATATTGTAAGGGTCTTAAGTTAAGTGAAATTTTGTGTCAGAGTCTGCATTTGTTCAGCAACTCTAAGCAAGGTTGTTCCAATAGCATTGTGTCTGTCAGTGGTCTGATTGGGAGTGTTGTTGTGTTAGCCATCTTTATGATGGGATTAGCTGACCTGGTCAAATGCATTTCAAAATCTTTATTTCTTTGCTAGCAAATATCTCCTTTTTCTTTTTGTTTTGTTTTTTTGGTCTTCTTTTTTTTTTTAAAAAGAAAGTTTGAAAAATTTTTATTTACAACTTTTATTTTTCTCTTTATTTTTAAACTTATCAAAAATATCTTCAAAGAATTAATCGTTGAAGAATAATGGATATTCACAAAAAATTAAAAAATGATTATTTAAAACCTAAAGTGGAAAAATTATTCAGTGTTCTATTTTTATTTCTTTTTAAAGCAAAAACTATTTTTCTTGAATAGTAGTAAAAAAATGACTCTCTTTTTTAAAAAAAAAACTTCGAATGGGAGCTGATATTTTACAAGAATAATAGAATTGAAGACAATGGAGTGGAATACCTATGACAAAAGTAACTTTGGTTGGAAAGAACCTATAACTATAGGTGAACAATACATATTCTACGGATATATACAAGTCTAACTTTGGTTGGAAAGAACCTATGACTATAGATGGACAATATATATTCTATGGATATATACAAGTCTAACTTTGGTTGGAAAGAACCTCTAACTATAGGTGGACAATATATATTCTATGGATATATACAAGTCTACTATACACATTTTTTAAAGAAAATATATACAAATGCAAGGATGCAAATATGTTAGCATACGAATGCAAATGGGGATAAAGACCAATATAATTTTGAAAAATATTTGCTGGAGTTGTTTTTAAAAACAATGGTTTCAAAAACCTTCGTCAAATAATTTTTTATTTATTTAACTATCTATATACTAATCTTATAGGGCCAACTAATACTAAAAGAATATAACTCCACATTTTTTTAAAAAATTTTGTGAAAAACTTTGTTGGAATTGGTTCAAAAAATTTTATTTTATTTTTTTTTTTTTTCAAAAATTTCTTTTGAAACCTTTTTTTTTAAAAACTAATACAACTCCATTTTTCTTTAAAAAATTTGGTTAAATCCCATGTTGACGAATGCATGATTTGGTAGGGTTCTATAGGTTCCCCGGTTTAGTACCACTAAACCGGAGTGGGAGGACATTTCTTGATCTAGAGGGTGGAAAGCCACAGCCCCCGGACCTTACTTAGTCCTCCTCGCTTAGGCTCTTCAGACGGCCTGGGTCCGACCGTATCTAGCACATAATCATGCAAATGCAAATGCTAATCAAATTTATAAATAAATAAACAAACAAGCTATTGCTTTCCTTTTTCATACCTGCAAGGTTAGTATATATTTACAAAACAAATATTCAAGATAATATAGAAAGAATCATATATTCATAAAAAATTGAGCAAGGATAAATTTAAAATTTAAAATTCCTAAGTGGCTAGCCCTCTCTCTTTTTTTTTTTTTAAAAAAAATTATTGATATCCCCAGTGGAGTCGCCAAGCTGTCGAGCCTGGATTTTTCCATTATCTGGTTCATTTCTCCTAACCCGATTCACATTAAACCCGAACCCATTTAACATGAATCCTCGACTAGGGGTTAAGAGAAATTTTAATTTTTGAAAATGATTTAGAGTCGCCATCCGATATAAATCGGGAAAAAATAAAAGTTAGGATCAATGGGTCGGTTGATCCTAACTTAGCTACTAGTCTGCGATAATTTGATTTTGAAAAATCAAACTTTTAAAACCAGATATCATGGATTCGGGGGCTAACCTATTAAAACCAAATTGGTTACCACTTTTGGAATTTCAAATTTATAATTTATCCTTTTCATGCTCAAATATTCAAGTGAAACATTATAACACAAATATTTACAAGTCAAATCATTCATTTTTATTTTTTATGTATTTTTCTTCATTTTTATTTTTTATTCATTTTTTTAGAACATGAAGATCAACAAATATATTTCCTTTTTTTTAAAAAAAAAAACTTATATTTACAAAATAATTATTCACAATATTAAAAACAAAAACATTTTTTCCATTTTTATTGTCACCCCCGTAGGTGCCTACGTACTTGCTAATCGAGATCAGACAAAACGTAGTTCTTTTGAAAAGAACTTTACTTTGTTGATCTATTTTAATTTTTGAAATATTTTCACTTTAAGTTCATTAATTTTTTGGTTTTTTTTTTTTAAAACCATTTTTGATGATCCTATGATCTAATCACTTAATTTTTATTTTATAAATATGTAATTTTTCTAAGTCTTTTTTTAAAATCATTTTATGAGAATTCATGGCTAATTTAATGCTACATGAGAATAATTTTAATAAGAATTTTCATCACTAATTGAATGCTATATGAAAATATTTTTGATTAAAAACTTTAGATGAACATTTTCATAGCTAATTGAATGCTATATGAAAATAATCTTGAAAAAAAATCCTTTCATTATTTATGTAAACTAAAGTATTTTTTCATTTTCTTGAAAATATTTTTGTCATTTTTTTATTTTTTTAAAAAATCCCTTTTTCTTTAAAGGAAAACTCAATTTTTTTTATTTTATCATTTTTTTTTTTATTTTTCCCAAATTTAATTACTATCATATATACATAAATAACACACATTCGAAATTTATTATATTGTAAACACAACACACTAAAACTATATTACATGCATCATATGTACATTTTTTAATTAATCTACTTACATATACATATTCATAATATATTCAAAAATATCAAAAACTAATAAATCATGAAAATTTACACTAAAAGTATTTATTCTGGTTTTTTTTATTTTTCTAAATTTTTTCTGATTTTTTTTTATTTTTCATGCATTTTTCTATTTTTTTTACTATTTTTCCGTAATTTAAATATATAATAAAATATACAGACTCACCTGAGCCGTTGGATTAAAGTGAATTTGATATGGAGCGCTGATCTAGATGTGGACCATTGACCGTTGACTGCGCGGATAGACTGAGACCAATAATCAATTTGCTTTCTTCCCCCAGGAACCTGTTTGATTCCAGCTTTTTTTTGAGTGATTTTTGCTGCGACATTTGTATGAAATTTTTCTCTCTATGTTATCCTTTTTTTTTTTTTTGATTCTCCACTTCTTCTTTTTTCTCTCTCCGTTTTTGTGTTTTTCTTCTCTATTCCCTCTTTTTGGCTTTTCCTCTTTTTTTTTTTTTGTCTTTTTTTCTTTTTCTTTCTCTCTAAGTTTTTGTGTTTTTCTTCTATATTTCCTCTTTTTTTTTGTCTTTTTCTCTTTTTCTTTCTCTCTCTGTTTTTGTGTTTTTCTTCTATATTCTGTTGGTGTTGTGGTATGCCGGTATTTATAGGCATTAGTATGCTCACCTACCGGTTCACCTACTTCTCACCTACCATAATACATTGTATCTAGACATTCTGACCTACCACTCACCTACCATGATACAAGGTATCTGGACACTTTAGCCTACTACTCACCTACCATGATATATTGTATCTGGACACTCTGGCCTACCGCTCTACCGCTCACCTACCACTTACTTACCACTTACCTACCCACTTGCTGACACGTGCGCTTATCTCAACTAGCAGCTTGCTAACACGTGCGCTTGCCTCATCCAGCCAATGAAAGCATGTGGAAAAAAAAAAGGATAATTTGCCTCCTTATGGAATCGAACCCAGGTCCTGTGGCTGGTCTAGTCATATGGGTCAGTGGTCTTAACTGTTAGGCCGTTGGCCTGTGCCTGGTTTGGTCCAGCAAAATTAATATTTAAGGCTCTTAAAAATTGCATTTAATTAAACAAAATAATTTTGACAAATTGTTTAATTAACTTTAAAAACAATTTATAACAAAAATATGTATTATATCAAGCTCGAATAATTTTTTTTTAAAAAAAGAATAATAATAATTTTTTTTTAAATTTTACTTTTCTTTACTACTCTCATTTTGCTCTCATTTTTTTTTATTTTTTCTTACTACTTCTATATCTTATCTTATTTTTGCTGTTTTTGATTTTTTGTGCTATTTTTGCTTATTTTTTTGATTTTTTCTATTTTTTACTTTTTTTTATGAGCTCGACATAATACTAATTTTTATCATAAATTTGAGCCTTAAATTGAGCAAAAATTGGGTGTCTACACCTACACTCCTCATTTTTCATATAAAACACAAGTTTTTGAGTTGATAAATGAGTTTTTAAGGCATGGCTTTGAAATCATCCGAATTTACAAATTTTGGATAAACTCAACTTTCATACTTTATTTCTACAATGCATCATGCATATATGTATTACCTACAAGCTATTGTCATGAAGATCATGAGATGATCTACCTATATGTATACATATAATACCAAGAATTCTTTTTGAAAACATTTACTTTGCAAAACTTTGGATTATACTAGACTTAAGAAAAATAGTTTTTCTTCTTGTAAAATCATAATTTCTTTTATTGAAAATTAACCTTGATGATCTATATAACCATCACCTTCATTATTTCAATAAAAACCTTCACTTTGGGGTTAGAAAAAAGGTGTTTACATGGGTGGTTTGCCTAAGTACGAATTTTACAAAATTTTGAAGAATGAAAACATTGTTTAACCTATTCTTGGAAACCATTTGTTATTCTAGGATTATATTTTGATAAACTTCTTTTATCTTGTCAAAACTTGGTCTTTGTTATATATATTCCCTAGGACTTCCATTTTCCCATCGAAATTATCCTTTTGGCATTTGGAAATAGGTGTTTAAATTGTGGTTATTTTCAAATTTGAATTTTGAAAAACTCATTTGAACTTGTTTTCTTTGTAAAACTAATTTAGTCTTTCAAAAACCATTTCCTAATCAAACCTATCCCTTAAGGATTCCTTTTTTTTTTTTTTAATAAAAGTCTTGTTTTGAAGTTGAAAAATGAGTTTTCAAAATTGGTCTTGGTTGGGATCCGAATTTACAAAATTTATTTTTAGACATATCTTTAGGTAAAATCTATCTAAACTCATGAAAATTTATTCCTTACATATCATATCTTAAGAGCCCTTCATATCTTGAATAAAAACTTCATTTTCGAGTTGGAAAACATGTTTTTAAAATATGCCCTGGCCAAAATCCGAAAATAAGATTTTTATTTTGAAAATAACTTTTGAAATCACCTTTAATTCTTGTAAAAAGAAGTCTTGATGATATACATATATTAAGCCTTCATTATTTCAAGTAAAAACTTCATTTTGACATTTGGAAAGTGGTTTTTAAATAGGGGTCTTGCCAAAATACGAATTTCACAATTTTTGTTTGAGTTCAAAACCAAGATTTACACTTAATATGAACATAAACATAAAAGAAACCCATGGTAGTAAACTATAAACTCATAGATCTAAACTTTACTCATCAAAATCATTCATTTATGTTGTCTATACCCTAAGCCCTTCATTTTAAATGAAAAATACATATTTTGAAGTTGAAAAACAACTTTTCTAAATATGGTTTCATTTTCATCCGAGTTTTCAAAAATGATTTTTGTTGAAAATAAAATAGATCTTGAGTTTTCTAAAACATTCCTACTATCATCATGCTACTACAAAGTCTAATGCATTTTATGAACTCAAAACACTAGATCTAGTTTACTACACTAGTTATAAATGCATGAACACATGTGGATGAGAAATATATGCATAAATCATAAGCAATAACAAAAATAATAACTTCAAATAAAAAGATCTAGGGCATAAACAAAAATCAAAGCTACAAAAAGTTAGATCTATAAAATATAACTACTTTAAACAAGAAAATAATAATGATACAAGATAATAATCTTAGAGAAGAGGAGTGTTTCATTTTGGCATCATCATCCTTAGCTTTTAAGCTTATAGAATATCATTTGATGCATGAAACTCTCATTATACTTTACCTATATCACCTATGGAAGATTTGGACAAGAGTTTTATTCAAAAATCTTGAAGAACTATATGTGGGAGCTCAAAAATGGAATGGGGAAAGCTTATGCTCTTGAAGGAACAAGAACAGAATGAAGAAGAAAAGAGAGGAAAAAGAGAGAGAAAAAGTTAAGGAGTGAAAAAGGATAAAAGGAGTAAATGAAAGAGAGAGAGAAAATGAGTGTATTAAATGAATGAAAGAAGAAAAAAATAAAACAAGGCAGATTTTGGGGGGTCTCACGTGAATTTGGAAGAGGAGAGAGAGAGGAATTTGTTGAAATTTGACTTGAAATTAAATTGTAATTAATGTGTATGTGTTACTTCTTTAAGAAGAAGTGGAATATAATTATTTTAGTCAAAATGGAGTAAATTAAAGGACAATGCCAGCCAAAAGAAGTCAAAAAAATCTGCCAATAATTGATAATGAAGTGTAGAAAGATTGAAGTGAAAAAGAAGTGATGGGTGAAAGGTGTACTTGAAAGTATGGGTTGTAAGACTACTTTTTTAATAAAATAAAATAAAATAAAATAAAAATAGAAAATTTATTCCAAATATTTGTAGCATATTTTTCATAATTAAGATAACATAATTAATTAATTTATTTTAGTGAATTATCAAATAAGTTACCAGTATGATCAAAATACGCGAATATGGGCTATAAATGATATTTTTATAATCCGAAAAATTCTAAAAAATTATTTTATGAAAATATAAATATTTTTAAAATATTAAATTAATTTATTTTATTTTTAGTATCGGGTCTTAAACAGAATCTAATCCCGTGAAAGCCCGAACTAACTAAATTTTAGAATAACTAAATTTTCTATAATATATAAAATATTTATCTAAAAATATAAGACTTCATAAGAATAATAAAATTGTGTAATAAAATAAAAGTGAATAGTGCAAAAGACTAATTAATTACCGGTAGTAATGAAAATACGATAAAAAGTTATAACCGTAACTTTTATAATCCGAAAAATTACATAACTGATATATTTAGAAATCGTATGAAATTATGAGTCTAACGGTACTAATGGCATATTTTTAATATCTCGAGCCCCGGGACACGCTTTTCGAAGTCTATATCCGAACGGGTTCGAAATAGGTAAAAAATATACCAATCTGATATTTTTAAATAAACTTATATTATTACGAGCTATTCTACATATTTAAACTACACTCGGCCCCTAGGGTTAAGGATGTGAGATTGCCGGACTTAAAATACTGTATTCCACTTAGGGTTTTCGGGTGATTTTCTGGTTTAGATCTTTGCCAATTTGGAAACTGATATTTTATGTTTATACAACATATTTGATTTGAGAAATTTATTTTAAATTTGATTTTTGTAGGTATCTAATATCTCTCGACGTTTTCGGAATTCTTTGAATTGAGTTTTATTTCCGAAGGTTAATCATTATTTACTTTTTAATAATCTGTTTTTAGGGTTCTACATTACCCAATTCTATAAGTCGGAATTACGTATAGAATCTGTCGTTCGTAGTGGTTTTGGAATTGAAGTATGTTGAGTTCTTATTTTGTATTTAAGGATTCTTATTTTTCTCAATATTCGAAAATTTTTGGATTTGCTTGTGTTTTTGGACTAGTTGAAATTTGGTTTTAATTTGGAGTGATTGTAAACCCTTGAAATTTCGGAATCGATTTAGCATAAAACCATAACCAGAAGTCAAACGAAACCTTAAAGGTCAACAAAACCCTAGTTTACCGTATCAATCCAAATCCGGCATTGCCGTTTTCTTTGGCCCGGAAAAACGAAGTTGGGATAATTAGCTCAAATAGTTCGTAATAACCATAGGTTTTATAAAAGTTTCAGTTTCGCGAATTTCGGGTGTCCTTCGAACCCGATCGGACACAGTTCTCGAAAAACGTGTCCGGAAGCCCGGAATAGTAAAAATATTCCGAATACACCGTTAGACTCGTAAAAATATAAGTTTTCCAAAAATATCAATTTCATAATTTTTCGGTAAGTAAAAATAACAGATATAGCTATTATACGCGTATTTTCTTACTACCGGTACTTTAATTGTCATATCTACTTTACATTACACTATTCATTACTATTCTACACTATTCTTTCATCTCTACTTTTTCTTACACCTACTCTTACACTCTACATAACCTATTATCTTAACTTTTTACCTTTCCCATAACTTTATATCACATCTACCTTGCAAATTACATCTTTTATTTAACAAAAAGTCAAAAAAATAAATCAATTCTCCCCCCCTCACACAATGGCAGGCGCCCCCCCATGCTCACATGCCCACAATTTTGTTGCAATTTCAATTTATTTTAATCACACAAAAATCACTCCTCAAAATCCTATAAATACCCCCTCATACCTTCACTTCTTTCACACATTCACTACTCACAAATTCATACCAAAACTCTCTCAAATTTTCCTCTCAAAGCTCTCTCAAGTTACTATCTCAAAACTCTCTCAAAATAATTCCACAACAACTTCCACCAACAACAAAAACTCATAACCACATAACCACATCAAAGTCTTCTTTAGGTAACCCATTTATAATTCCTTCTTCTTCTTCATGTCATGTAACTTTACATGACCATAGTGTGAGTTTCCAAAGACTACAAGTTGTGGAAACTACATTATGTTCATGTATTGTTCTTGTTCATGCCAATCCATTTATGTTTATGTTGTTTTATTATTGTTTATATATCTATACATATGTATACATATTCTTTAGAGCATATAAGCTCACTTGCAATTTATTTATTTCATGCAAAGCAATTTATTTATTTTTCCATTGCAATTTATTTATTTATTCCTTGTTGAATTAAGACTAGTCTCTAGTCTTAACTTGTCCTCATCAAGTCAAAACAAGCTTTTCTTTCATTTATTTTATTTTATGGGACTAGTTTATTTCTTAGTCCCGAGAGCCTTGAAAAAGCTAAGACTCCAATACTTGATTTTATTATTTATGTTTTATGTTATTTTGTTTATTATTATTCTCATAATCATGTTCATTTAAATTGTTGTCCAAAAGTTCTATTTTCTAAAGATAATGAAATAAAAGAAGACTTTTGTCACTTAGGAATAAGTTTATGTGAAAATATAAGATAACAAAAATAAACTCATTTTCAAGTTACAAAAAGAATTCACTATGAATTTAGAAACTATTTTTACTGAAAAAGCTAGTTAAATCTTTGTTACTCTACCTTGCTTTTCAAAAGAAAATATTTTGTTGACAAAAATGGTTGTTTTCATAAAGAAAGGAAATAAGATGGAGAACTAAGGAAATTTTTAAGACCTTTGCAAACAAATAGGCAAAGAAAATTTATGATTTGAAAATAATAAAGTTATTTCTTTTCAAGTTACACGAGGAAAATAATAGAATTATAGAAATTAGTTTTTCTACAAAAAGTCCTTAATTGTTCCACTTTGTTTTCATAAAGAAACCAAATTTTCATACATGGGTAATTATTCTTGAAAATAGGAGACATGAGAAAAAGAATGAGAAATATCAAGTAAAGATTTTTGCCAAAACAAGTAAACAAAGGAATTTACACAAGAAAATAGGGAAAAGCATATTTTCTAGAAAAACTTCAAAAATATTGTTAGTATAACTTAGGAAGTAGAAAATTTTATTTTCAAAAGTCACTTAGAAAAAGATAAATAAAATCAACATAAAACGTTTTTAGAAAATAAAGAAAACAAGGTATTCATTTCAAAGAAAACAATTTCCGAAAAGCTTCAAACCGACATTGTTCTACTTAGGAAAAATAATTTGGACAACAAAACACTTGAGCATGCTTAAATATGAGTTATATAGTTCTAAAAAGAGAATTTTTCAACTATATAGATAACTAAGTATTTATCAAACAAATTTTGATTTCTTGAACCAAAGTTGTTTTTACTTAAAAATCCGTGGTGAATTTTGTCACCAGTTTTTCGGAGCCTTTGTGGCTTTGTTTGTGGGAAATAATTTTAGAAATGGGTAGATCTTTTCGAGTAGATAGAAATCGGTATATTATATGCGCGATTCCGAGTTAAAATGACCAAGTTATGGCCATTTTAAGTTGGAACATTCTTTCATACGAACTTTGACGTTCTTTGACATTGTTTTGTCAAAATTCAAGAAAATCTTCAAGAAAAACTCATTATGGGTATTTTCTTTGGTTAGGTAAGCCCGAGGAAGGATTTCTTCACCCCGAGGACTATTGCGATTTAGTGGAGTGTGTGAACGACTCATCCGCTTAAGAGAATTAGACGGCAATGGCATCGTGAGTTACTTCCCATCATTTTTCATACTCTTGCTTGTGCTTGTAGAATTAGTTGCACTAGAATCTAAGCAAACTCAAAAAGAAGTGTATGATAATATGTTGAAGGAATACTAAGTATATCGAAACTCAATTTGTTTGTAATAAAGTTGTATGTACATTAATATCTTGAATTGTTTGAAATTGGTTGATCACTTGAAAGAAGTTAAATGTAACTACTAGACTTTAATTAAAGAAATTATTCATGCACTTCATATGTTGAGTCACATTGCATTCGCTATTATACAATTGGTGGGACAAGTGTATAATAGTGGTGGTAGACATAACCGGTATATCATGTAAGTGGCGAGTAGGAGCCGGTAAGAACTACTGGAATCGATGGCTAGTAGGAGCCTGTAATAACTACAAGTTTTTCGTGGCTAATAGGAGCCTGTAATAACTACAAAATCTTTTTGGTGGCTAGTAGGAGCCTGTAATAACTACAAAATTTTTTATGGCGTATAGGAGCCGGTAAGACCTATAAAAGTGTTTTCAAAAGTGGTGGCTGTAATTGGCCTGAATACCCAACCCCGAATGAAGGGCGTAAATTCATTCAACATATGATTCCCGGAAAGTCATATGTCTTGTATGCTCACGTGATTGTTGCATTTCATACGTTTGAATAATAAACTTGATTGATAATCTACTTCGAGTATGAATTTTGGGAATTATTCACTAAGCTTATTAGCTTATACCCCGATAGCTACCTTTTGCAGTTCCCGTACTTATGGCTAAGGCCACGTGGACCTTGTGGACAGGTAATCCCTTTTATATATTAGAATTTTTAAATAAAGAGTAGCTTAGCTTTAGCATGTTAATATGTGTATAATTAGAAATTAGGGAGTTGTTCTTAAGATTATGCCATGAACAAATAAGTTACTGTGATTCTTCTTTTCTTAATATGTTTTTATATCTCCTTAAGCTTCATTAATCCATGTATGGTCCTCTAAAATTGTGAAAGTAAGCCTTACACTTAATATAAAAGCTTTTGGAAATGACTAAGGTTGTCATACTTAAGCTTTAATATTGAGTGTGGCGGACTGTCACGTTTAGGGTACCCGTTGGGGCGTGACAGTGATTTTTAGGGTTTATTTTTGAAGTTCATCTTGGAATTATTTACTGAAATTTTCCGGAGCTTATATCCTCCCCACCTTAAAGAAATTTTTGTCCGTAAAACTTGTTACGTGTATATCGTTTATCAAGAAAAGATTGTGAATCTCGAGTTATATCTCTAGCACCGGTTTATACTTTGGTTTGTGTCATTTCTAAATTTTGTACGATAGATATTTTACAAAATATAGCACATACAAATTAATAAGATTTGGTTTAGCGATTCCAACCTTCACTTACACGACTTTTTTGGAGAACGACACGAACTTGACTTGAGACCACAGGCAACTCGACTCGACCGACACTAGACGACTCACGACAACACGACCTTTCATGACTCGATTACTTTGACCAACGAAGGTTGTGGATTCGCTTCTCCATTATTATGTACCTGTATATACGATATTGTGCTTTATGATTCATATTTCCTTAAACAATATGGTCATCATCGTTTTAAATTCTCATCATTGCGATCGTTTTGATGGGATCGAAATCAAGAATCTCATTACTTTATTGTAATTATTACTTATGAAGATCTTATGGAGTTTGGTAACTGAGATGTGATTTTTTTTTGAAGTTTTAACTTTTGTGTAACGATCGTCATAGTTTTTCGATCTTTTGATGTTTTTTGCTTACAAGAAGTTGTATGAGGATTGTCTTGGAATTCGTTAAATTATTCGAGTTTTGTTTTAGTTTCCATCATTGGCTCATTCTAGCTTTTAATGGTCTTGGGCTTTCCTATTTTTAGTCTAGCCATTTAATCCAAGGGTATTTCTAACAACCTATTTCCTTGATTTTTATTGGTAGGCAGGAATATGCGGTAGTTTAAGGGTATAACGCTATCCTGGTACCGAGTTGCATCTTTGATCCTCACTTCCTTCCATGGTAATGGAATCCAACTTCTCATCACTAGCTTCTCCATGCACTACCTAGGTGTGAGGTTTGTAGACTAGATTTTCGGACGAAGCATCCGGTGGTTGTCTTGCATCGTTTCTTGTTCATGTCTTATAGGTATAGATGTTGAATTGGCTTGAGTCTATCACATGTAGCTTCTTATCTGACTAGTAAGCCGTTCAATCTCTATTGAAGCATTTCCCCCTTGGTTAGGTGGTTCAGGTATCGCTTGGTTCTCGGGTCCTAAAGGAGTCATGGTAGGTTCTTGTTGTGGTTGGGTATATCTCCAACAATTTTATTAAGCTCAGGTGAAAATTCTAAATCTTTTATTACGTCTTAAAGCGTTAAAAGAGACTTAAAGAAACTTATTGGAAATATAGAACAAAAATGAGGAAATAGAAACATATATAAGAAATATTGGAATTTTACTGAAATCATAATCAATAATAGGAACTTCATGATATCTAAATCGAAATACATGAAACCAAGAGAAGATGTAAATCTCCATTACAAAAGTTCAAAGAATGGATGCAAAACATACATTAGAATTAATTCGTGAACTAGATGATAAACCACAACATCGGTTTACATTTTCAAAATGTCTTTGTTATTTTTACTCAAAAATTTATCCGCTCCTAACGCTCAATGAGAGATCTATTGCTATTTCTAGGAGATTGACCTCTTCCAATCAAGGGTAGCTATCCACTTGCTAAACCTATTGGGGGCATCTACCATTTCTACCATTGGCTTAAACGAAGAGTCGGGTAAGGTCACCTATCCCTATATTTTGCAGTTGCTAGAATAGATTCGATCATCCCATCAAATATTTTCAATCTTCCTTCCTTATATGTCTGTTTCTATGTTCTCCAGAAGTCTCCAAGATAGAATTTAAATCCTTAATAATCGAAAGTCATACCTTAAAGGTCATGGAGTCTAATCTAGTTTCTTCTTTACTTAAGGATTATCTAACACTCACCTATCCATTCCTAAGATCGTATCTTAATATTCTATTCTCTTAAAGTCTTCCCACCTAATTCCCAAAACCTTGTCGCTCTGATACCAACTAAACTGTCACGCCCCGAAGAGTATCCTAAATGTGGCAGTCCACCGTACACAATATTAAAGCCTAGGAATGACCGTTTCAGTCATGCGAAGGCTTCCATAGTTCCATGCATGAAGAAGTATGGCCGTCTCAGGTAGAAATCACCTCAAGGTATAGAGGAAAAAGGATGTCCGTGAGTCAATATTTGCGACAGTTTGTCAAGAAGCATAGAGGTTCCACTAGTCGAAGCATGAACCCAGCGCCATCCAAAGAGGAAGATTGAAGAAGAAAGAAGTGAAGGAAGATGAGCACAATCCAACAAGTCTAACCAAGCCTTTTCCTAGGAGTCGAATAGGCATATCTTTGTTATAATGCATGAATGTTCTTATTTTTAATGATGTGTTTTAAGTATTTCCTATTTTGAATAATTATCTTTTGTTGAGAATGGTTCTAACCTTCTCAAATTATGTAAGGGATATCACCCTCTTTTGTTTTAAATGCAAGGTATTCTATGTTTGATGTCATGATTTTTGGATTTGATTGCCTTGAATATTTTCTATGCAAATTACGATATTTCCAATCTCTTTCCAGAGATTTAAGAAGTCTAAAACTAGAATAATTAACAGAGGAGGTAGGAGAGGTAGAAGACGTGAATGATGCGCCTCTAATAATGTCCCAGTTGAACCAGAAAATCCCCCAGCAAGTTAACAAGCAGCACCACCAAATCCCCCACAAAACCAACAAGGTGATGTTTAAACTGCAATTAATCAACTAGCTGGTCTAGTCAACAACTTCATGCAGCATGCACAGAACATGCCACTTCCGGCTGCTAATGCCTCAAAAGCGATAGTTAAGGCACCTGCACCACCCGAAGCCGAGTTTCAAACTATTCCTTTGCCAGCACCACCGCCACCTCGACCTTACCAAAGTTCCCTACTAGACTTCATCAAGAACAATAGATACTTTGATGGGAGTTTTGGAAAGCCAGATGAAGCAGAGGACTGGCTAGCACAGATTGAAAGATCGTTTGCTGCATATGAAGTACCCCATCATCTTTGCTTGGATTACGGCACATATATGTTAAGGTTCAATTCTAGAATATGGTGGGAATCAAAAAGTAGGGAATTGCTACCACCAGTGACCTGGGCGACCTTCTGAAGAGAATTCCTAGAAAATTACTTTCCTGGAAGTTTGAGGGTACAATACAGTGGAGATTTCCTTCACATATCTCAGAAAGGAAGGACGGTGGAGCAATACAAGACGTAGTTCAGTCGTCTACTTCAATATGCACCGAAATCCTTCAAGCACAGTGAAGAATTGAAGAGGCAGGTCTTCTTGAGTGGCCTAGATAAAGATTTGAGAATGCGTCTGGAGGAGTTAGATCTGAGGACCCTCCAAGAGTTGGTTGAAAGGGCTCGTATTGTAGAGGGAGCAAAGAAGAGGAAAAGCAAGGCACCTGAAAAGCAAACCTTTGTGTTGGGAAAAAGGTCTCAAGATAGTTACAGCCCTAATTTTCAGAGCAAGAAGTTTAAATCCTTCAACAGTTACAAAGGAAGTGTTAGTGGTACAAGGAGGCATCCGAAGTCAAAGTGACATGCTAGAAATGTAAGAAGGAACACTATCCGAAGAGGTGCCCCTTGCTTCAACACAAATGCTATTTTTGTGGAGACCCCAGCCACAAGATCGGTGACTGCCTGAAGAAGGCTTCCATCGTTTGCTTTGTATGTAAGCAAATTGGGCACTTCGCCAATGAATGCCCACAGAGAAAGAATGCCCCTGCAAGACCGTTTGGTTCAATGAGAGGAGCTGCATCAGCGAAGAATGGAAGTGGAGGGAACAACTCGAACCGTTCTGGAGCAGCTATCCACGAAATGAGGATATACAACCTGGAAAGACAATGGGTATGTGAAGAGTCGGATGATGAAGGAGCGGAGTTAGTAGCCATGGATGGAGATTGTGGCCTAGATTTTAGACTGGTGATAGGTTAGAATCAAAACCCCTCTACCTTTGATGCAAGTTATTAAGTATCCTATGTTCAAATCTTATGCTAGAAATATAAAGTTTTATAACGCAAATAGCTTAAATATACTAGCTTCGTGATTAGTATAAAATTCGAGTGCAGGACAGGTACGCATAGCTAGTCAAACAGCTTATGCTTTGTTCGATACGGGAGCTACGCATTCCTTTATCACCGTTAGCCTGGCTAAACAAACTGGATTACCCATAGATACTATCGCTACCGGTTTTCGAGTTAAAACCCCCATCGGAAGCATAGTAACAACTAAGGAAGTGCTTAAGGATTGTCCCATGGAGATACAAGGAAGTTACCCTAAATGTGACCTGATAATCTTGGAAATGAGCAAGTACGAAGTAATCTTAGGAATGAGTTGGTTAACAACTGTTAAAGCCCTAGTGGATTGTAGACGCAAAGAGGTGAAGTTTAAGGATCAAGATGGATGTGAAATAGTGTTCAGGGGAGAATCCACGGTGAAGCTGAACTCATTTGAGTTAATGGATGATGAAGAGATCGACTTAAGTAAAATGGACGAAGAAGAAAAGGAGAAACCTGAGTTAGAATCCATACAAGTGGTTAAGCAATTTTCATATGTGTTCCTTAATGGATTGCCTGGATTACCACCCAAGAGGGAAATCGATTTTGAAATCGACTTATTGGTAAACACAGAGCCAATATCAAAGGCACCCTACCGGATGGCACCAGTGGAGCCTAAGGAGCTAAAGACTCAGTTACAAGACTTATTAGATCAAGGTTTTACCTGACCAAGTGTATCGCCCTGGGGAGCACCAGTGTTATTCGTGAAGAAGAAGGATGGTTCCATGCGCTCATGCATCAATTATCGGGAACTCAACAAAGTCACCATCAAGAATAGGCATCCACTCCCAAGGATAGATGACCTTTTTGATCAGCTTCAAGGAGCTAGTGTCTTTTCAAGGATTGACCTACGATCGGGATATCATCAATTGAGAATTAAACCTGAGGATGTACCTAAGATAGCTTTCAGAACTCGCTACGGACATTACGAGTTTCTGGTAATGCCTTTTGGATTAACCAATGCACCTGCTGCTTTCATGGATCTCATGAATCGAGTATATAAGCCCCTGTTGGATAAGTGCGTGATCGTCTTCATTGACGATATTCTAATCTATTCCAAGACATGAGAGCAACATGAGGAACACTTAAGAATGACATTACAGACCTTGCGTAAGCATAAGTTGTACGCCAAGCTGTCTAAGTGTGACTTCTGGTTGGATCAGATATCCTTTCTAGGACATGTTATATCTGGAGAAGGAATATCGGTGGACCCTGAAGAGATCAAGGCAGTGATGGATCGGAAGGAACCTAAGACTGTGACTGAAGTGAGAAGTTTTCTCGGATTAGCTGGGTATTATAGAAAGTTTGTAAAGAATTTTTCTACCATCGCCAAACCACTCACACAGTTAACTAAAAAGGATGAGCATTTCGTTTGGACGGATAAGAGAGAACAAGGTTTTCAAGAATTAAAGAGAAGGCTTGTATCTGTCCCAATCTTGATTCTACCAGATCCCGAGAAGCTGTATACGGTGCATAGTGATGCCTCTAGAAATGGTCTTGGATGCGTATTGATGCAAGATGGAAAAGTGATCGCTTATGCATCGCGACAGCTTAGGCCTCATGAATAGAATTACCCTACTCATGATCTGGAGTTAGCTGCCGTTGTGTTTGCACTTAAGTTATGGAGACATTACCTGTATGGACAAAGATGCGAAATCTACACCGACCATAAGAGCCTCAAGTATCTATTTACAGAGAAGGAGTTGAATATGCGGCAATGGAGATGGTTGGAACTCATCAAAGATTATGACCTTGGGATAAATTACTGTCCAGGGAGAGTGAACGCAGTTGCAGATGCCCTAAGCAGAAAGAATTATGGAGAAGTAGCTACCTTGCTCACGGATAAGAAGGAGTTAATAAAGGAATTTGAAAGAATGAGTATCGAATTCATAGGGCAAAGTGTGGAAGCGGGAATCGTCAGCCTAGTCATGGAACCCACTTTAGTGGAAAGAATTAAGGAGGCCCAACGATATGATGAAACGATCTAGAAGATTAAGGGAGAGGTACAAGAAGGAGAATACACTGACTTTACGATAAATGAGGATGAAGTGGTAAGAATGAAAGGAAGGTTATGTGTCCTAGATGATGAGGATATGAGGAAGGAAATCATGAATGAAGCACATCATTCAGGATATACCATGCATCCAGGAGGAACAAAATGTACCAGGACTTGTAAAGCCACTACTGGTGGAACGGAATGAAAAGAGACGTGGCAGATTTTGTGCTAAAGTGTCCCACATGCCAACAAGTGAAAGTGGAGCACCAAAGGCCTGGAGGACTTTTGAAACTCCTGCCGATACCCGAATGGAAATGGGATCAAATCACAATAGATTTTGTGTGTGGATTGCCAAGAACTTCTGCAGGATATGATGCTATTTGGGTCATAGTGGATCGATTGACGAAGACATCACACTTCCTCCCAATCAACATGATATACTCCATGGATAAGTTGGCAAGGATATACATAAGGGAAATAGTACGATTGCATGGAGTGCCTGCGAGAATAGTTTCCAACCAAAACCCAAGGTTTGTGCCTAAATTTTGGACGAGCTTACAAAGATGTAAGGGAACAAAGCTACACTTCAGTACTGCTTATCACCCTCAAACAGATGGTCAATCACAGAGGACGATGCAAACTTTGAGGATATGTTGCGAGCTTATGTGATAGAGTTTAAAGGTAGTTGAGATGCACACCTACCTCTGGTAGAGTTTGCCTACAACAACAGCTACCACTCTACAATCCAGATGCCACCTTATGAAGCATTGTATGGAAGACGGTGTCAATCACCATTATTCTGGGTCGATGTAGAAAAGTTGAGCATCGAACTTGACTTGGTACAAGATGCGGCCAACAAGGTGTGGATCATCCAACAAAAGATGAAGGAAGCACAAGATAAGCAAAAGAGCTGGGCGGATATGAAGAGACATGTGCTTGAGTTTGAAGTTGGGGACCATGTGTACTTGAAAGTAAACCCCATCAAGAGTATTCACCGAGTTCGGGCACAAGAAAAGTTGAGCCTACGATATGTTGGCCTTTTGAAGTGCTCGAAAGAGTAGGAGATCTTGCTTATCGTCTGGCACTCCCTTCTAACCTATCTGGGATTCATAATGTATTCCACGTACCAGTTCTACAGAAACATGTGTCAGATCCTACTAGAATTGCAGAACAGAACCAGTTCGGTTGAAAGAAAATCTCACATACGAGAAGCACCCGATTCAGATCCTAGATCACAAGGTGCAGAAGCTTCTGAACAAGGAAATCAAGTATGTGAAGGTTCTATGGAGAAACTACTCGCATGAGGAAGAAACTTGGGAGGCTGAAAGCGACATACCCAGAAGTATCCAAGTTTGTTTGAAGAATCAGGTATGAACTTCAAGTTTTGAGGAAAAAACTTTCTTTAAGGGGGGTAGGTTGTAAACCCCGAAGTTTTGAATTCAAATTAAAGCTTAAACCCTAATTAGAAGTCAACCGGATTTCTAAAGTCAATAAAACCCTAGTTTACCGTAACCGCTTAAGTCTGGCACTCCTGTTTAAGAAATTCTAAGAGAGTAAGAAAGAGTTTAGTGAGTAGAATAGTTCGTAATTATCCAAGGAAGCTTAAAAAGATCAGTTTAGTAAAACCGCGACTCGTTTTGAACCCGATTAAATACAGTTCTTGAAAAACGTGTCCCGGAGCTTGGGATAGTAAAAATATTCCGAATATACCGTTAGACTCGTAAAAATATAAAATTTTCAAAAATATCAATTTCATAATTTTTCGGTAGCTAAAAATATAAGATATCGCATTTATACGCATATTTTCTTACTACCGTTATTTAAATTGCCATGTCTACTTTACATTACACTACTTACTACTGTTCTACACTATTTATCTATCTCTACTTTTTCTTACAACCTACTCTTACAACCCATACCTCTATTTCTTACACATTTTCATTTCCAATACAACTTCACATCTTTCATATCTTACTTTTAATTAACAAAATACAAAAAAAAAAATTTTCCTCCTCTCCTCAAGTACCCCCCCCTCTTTCTCCCAATTGTTTTATTTTCATTTATTTAATTAACACAAATTATCTCCCACATTTTCCTATAAATACCCCTCTTACTTCCACTTCTTTCACACCTTTCTTCTACTAAAGTTACTCTCTCAAAAATTCTCCAAGAATTTCCTCTCAAGAAGCTCTCTCAAGTTTAGTTCTTTTAGGTAAATTTTCTTCAAGACTTCTATATTTCATTACTTAGTATGAGCTTAGTGTGTGTTTTCTAAACCATGAAGGTTAAGAAAGCAACAATAGGTTCATACTTTGTTTTTGTTCATAATCTAATTTCCTTATGTTGCTTTTATGTTTATAACTATCTAATATATCTATATAACTATATTATTATTTAGAGCATATAAGCTCATTGTTTTGCAATTTATTTACTTTCCTTGCAATTTATTTACTTCCTTGCAATTTATTTACTTTCATGTTATTTTTAAGACTAGTCTTTCTAGTCTTAGACTTGTCCTCATCAAGTCAAAACATTTTCTTTTTTTTTGGGACTAGTCTTTTCTTAGTCCCGGATACCTTGATGAAACTAAGGTTCCAATACTTGATTTATTTTCTTATTAGCTTATTCTTTCAAGTTATTATGTTTCTTTATGTTTCCATAACTTTATGATTCATATTCATGCATGAACATAATGGTTTTGTCTCAACAAAATAAATAGGAAATGTTTTCTTAAAATAAAGATTCTTTTCTAGAAATAAAAGTAGGAAGTAAACTTTTCTAAAACTAAGAAGTCATCTTAACAAACTTAGAGGAGTTCATAAGAAATTTTATAAACATACATGACAAAGAAAAGACTTTTTGAAGTAAACAAAATTTTACAACAACTTTACTTTCTTCAAATGATAGAAATTCTTTTCACAAGAAATCAAGAAATTATTTCTAAATGTAGAAGTGTTATTACTTTCAAAAGTGTTGGAAGCTAAGCTTAGGAAATAAAAATCATTCCTTAGGAATTTAAAGGATTACGAAAATAAAATTTAGGAAAAGAAAAGAAATACTCATTATAAATAACTTAAGATATTTTCAAAGCAAAATGAATATTTCAAAAGTTCTCAAGTTTCAAAATCTTTAAAGACTTTACTTTTTCATAAATTGAGACAACTTTATTAACTTCATACATTCGTTATGAGTCAATAAATATATGAATATACCTTCCAAAAGTTTTTACAAGCTATTATATTACCTATCTCCTCAAAATGAGCTTTGGATAAAAGAAGGAAAATAAATTTATAAAAATTCGTGGTGAATCTGTCCGCCACTTTTTTGGAGCCCAAACGACTTAGTTTGATGAAAATAAGTTTAGAAATAGATAGATCTTTTCGAATAGGTAGAAAACGGTAGATTATATGTGAAATTCCGAGTTAAAATGAGCAAGTTATGGCCATTTTATGTTGGAATTTCCTCTTATACGATTTTACCGCGATTTTAAGAAAAGTTTAGAATCTTTAAGAATAGAAATTCCATGAAAGACTCATTTGGGTATTTCATCTTGTTTAGGTGGGAAGGACCCGAGATCACTTTTCCGGAGGATTACTTCGATTAGAATCTACCGACATGGAGTGAGTTAATTCTTGACTTAAGTTACATTTTCTTGTTTTGTGCTTGTAAGTAGTAACACTAGCAATTAAGAAAAAGATAAAATGAATAATTGTTGTGTGACTTGGAATTATGATTGATTGAAAATAAGTTAATAATATCGAAAGAAGGTTTGATAAATAAATTATGATTCTTGTATTGATATGATGAAAATTGTGTTGATCGCCTTCAACTTGAACTAAACATTTCTTGCTTAAATATATATTGAAATCAATTCATGCATATCATACTTATGAGTCATATTTGTTTCACTACTATTCTTCGTGTGGGTAAACGAGAAAATGGTAGTGATGGCTGGTAGGAGCCGGAAAGTCTCAATAGGTTAGTAGGAGCCAGAAAGTCTACAGAGCGAGCAGGAGCCGATAAATCTGCAAATATTGATGGTCGTATGGGCCTGTAACCTCCCAACCCTCGACATGGAGGGCATAAAATCCGTGCTACACTTGATTTCCGATTAATCATGTGTATTTTGTTTATTCATATAATTGGTGCATGCTCATATGCTTGATTTAAACACTTGTTTGCTATATGGAAATGCCTTATAGATGAAATTATCTCACTAAGCTAGTTTAGCTTATACCCTTATAACTTTTTGTTACAATACGATTACCCTTGGTTAGCCCCAAGGAGCCCCGTATGTCAGGTACGAATTTAAGCTACTAGGAGTTTTTGGGATAAGCTATATATATTTAAGTTTTGAACATAGGCTTCTAGGAAAATCTCTATAGTAGGCTTGTGTTATAGTTATTATTTTGTTGGAAGACTTCTAAAGCGGAGGAATGCCCCTAAGATGATGTAAGGATATTATTATGAAGATCTTATGTTTATTTATATAAGTTCTTGCTTGCTTTTATTATCTACTTAAATGTAATACCCCTGTGAGTCTCCTACTATCTTGGAAGCACGCCTTGCATGTGATATCGAAGCTCCTACATGACTAAGGTTGTCATTCATTAGCTTTAATATTATATGCGGCAGACTGCCACGTTTAGGGTACCTTCTGGGGTGTGACAAGTGTATTATTAGCAAGTTATGGAAAAAATTTATCTTGAAATTTTGTCTATAACAATTCAAAATTTTAAATGACAAATGAATTATTCATATTTTAATAATCTTAGATCGAGAAAATTTTTGGGAGTTATTCTTAAGACTTTTCTTAAAACCTTTTTCAAAAACTTTACATTTCTTATTTAATGATTATTATATTTAAATTGTACAATTTTGGGTGATTATAGGAATGATTCAGTAGACTCTAAATTTTTAACCCCTCCTTAGCATAAGTAGGGAAGAAGGCAAGGATGTCACGCCCCATAGGGTATCCTAAATGTAACAGCCCGCCACATACTATATAAGGCTCTCGAATTCCCTATCCGAGCCCTTCGGGAGTCTTGTATAGATGTAAAACGTCCCTTTACGACAGTAGAATACTCAACCAATGGAGTTAAGTAGTTTAATGTGGCATTCATTAGCCATAGATAATAAACCAAAACGCATAATTATACTTTACAAAATCTAAGAGGCATTCCCCCGCAAAATAATATCAAGTCCATTACAGTCATCCAGAGTCCTTTAGTTTCCAACAGAAGTCTATACAAAAATGAAGTAAACTTCTATGGGAAACTCCTATCTCCGGTACCTGAGCTATGGCTTGCCTCGGTCTAAGCCAGATAAACTCGTGCTGCAATAAGTAAAAACTATGGGGGCATAAGCTAATTAGCTTAGTGAGTAAGAACTTCCATATCACAATTAAATACAATTCATTCAAACAATTATTCAAGCAAGTGTATGCATCAGACAAATGAGTTCAACAAACATATGACCAACCGGAAATCATATGTGGATAGACTTGCGCCCTCCATCCCGGGTTGGCAGATTAACGAATCCTACGGTACGATGCCGTTTAAGCTCACGGTCAACTGAATAATAATTCGTTTTATGGATCACGAAGAACCAACCAATGCTAATGCTCCATCCCCATCGTGATATGAATGAATCCAATTACAATTGAAGTCAAATATACATTAATTCAATTCTTTTAGGTGGCCAACTATTATTCCCAGACATTCAATATAAAATACTAGCTAATCAATCAATAGCTTAACACCCGGTTTCGATATTCCTTAAGTTCCATTTCACACATCAACAACAGACAATTATATAACTCCCATATACCCCATCATACATATCCATTTTTATCTTTGCCTACACTACTAGTGCCACTACATTACAATCACAACCATTAATTAAGAGTGGAAGTAGTACTCACTCGGACATTGGACGCCGGTCTTTCTAGTAGTAATAATCGAACGGTAAGGTGTCGTCTTGCTCGGGATCACCTACCAAGTAAGAATAATCCTAATGAGATTCTCATCATGTAACTAATCCAAGCTATGCATCTAAACTAGATGAATTCGGAATTCTCGCTATTTGCGGAAGCTTCGACTTAAAACGGCCATAACTTGGTCATTTTAACTCGGAATTTCACAAATTTTATATCGATCTCTATCTACTTCGAAAGATCTATCTATTTATAATATTATTTTCAAGTTTTGAAAACATTAAGGTCACGGAACAGTGGAATCAGTTCTGTTCTGTCACTTTCTCAATTCCGAAAAATTGTTTCGCTTTTGATAAAAATGTTCCTAGTTGATGATTCATGTATAGATGGTATATGAATGAATTCCTAATATGAATGTGATGTAATGAATTCAATACATGCATGGTCTTGATGATTTTTGATGATGAACTCTTAGGAACTCCTACTTGTTATAAAATTCCACAAGGGTTATTCTTAAAGAGTTATTCTTCCCAATTTTACATTCCCTAGGGTTCCTATGATTTTATTCTTGAAATTCACTTGTTATCTAAACAAAAGTAAGTTCTCAAAGTCTATATTAATCATGACCTTCATTTATGCATAAAAATCCATATTTTTTATTTGGTAAACATGTTTTTAAACAAGCCACTTGTAAAAATCCGAATTTTGTAAATTTCATTTTCTTGCATTTTTCTTATAAGAAAACTTGTTTAGGGCATCAAAAATTGAAGCTCCAATATATCTATCATCTAAAGGCTTCGTTTAACTCATAAAACATGCCATCTAAGCTTGGATACTAAGTGTTCATGTAGGCATCACCCAAAAATACGAATTTGACTATACATCCACATATCCATATTTTTCATTCTAACTTTACTACTTGTTTTACATTTTCCTCATGCCTAAACTCATCTAAACTTATAAAAATTATTCCTTCAAGATATCTATTGCACATACCCTTCATTTTTCATGTGAAATATGAGTTAAAAGATGGTTTTGGTGGTTCTTGAAGTAGGGTTCTAAATCCATCCGAATTTCCAACAAACCATTTCTAACAAAACCTTTTCTTTTTCAATCTTTTTGCCTTCTATACATGGAGATCTACTACCTAACATATCTATACATAAACAAGGCTATATTTTTATGATCATCCATGCATGGAAATCAAAATAACTCTATGATCATACATGTAGATGAAGATGTGGATGTCTAAACATAGATCTACTAAATATAGTGCATGAATCATAAACTTCATGGCATGAACATCAATATATATGCAAGATCTCTACTTTACATGCATGAGCAAGAAGATATCTTAACATAAACTCATCTAAACACTAGATCCATGTCTTGTGATGGCTTGATATTCTTGTTCAAGTGTTTTCATGTCCTTAGCATGAGCTCATTGGGATTAAATGAGAAAACACACAAGAGATAGCTTTGCCATTACAAGATTTAGGAAGAACAAAGCTTGAATCAACATACCAATGGAGATCAAAGGTAGAAATGAAGAAGATTTGAGTTGGAAATGTGAGAGGAAGAGGGAGGGGGCTCACGGCAACTTAAGGAGGGGAAAGAGAGAGTTTTTCTCTTTTGAAAAAAAATGAACAAGTAGAAATGAAGAGAGAGAAAAACATTTAGTATATATATTAAGTAGATTAGGGTTTTAGTTGAATTAATTGAGTAAAAATAAATCAATTGGAGAGGGAAAAAGGAAGGGGGGGGGGGGGGGGGGGGGGGGGGGGGGGGGGTTGCGGGGGGCGCCAGCCTTAGATTGTGTGTGTGTGTGTGTGTGTTTTGAATTTTGATATTTTGTAATTTAAGTAATTAAAATGTAAATTAAATATAATAAAATTAAGAGACAAAATTTCTTGGAAAGAAAATTGAAATGAGTAGTTGTAAGGATGTAAGAATAGAGTATGTGTAGTGTGTAGTGAGGTTGTACTTGTGAATAGTAGATAAGACATCTACTTTACCGGTTGTATCGAAAACAAGGGAAAAGGCTGTAACTGTAATTTTTATAGCCCGAAAAAATTATAAATGATATTTCGGAATCCTTATAAAAATACGGTTCTAATGAATATTCCGGAACATTTTTATGAGTTCGTGGTCCGGGGCACGCTTTTCCGTAATTGAGCTCGGGAAGGCCGAAATTGAAAAATTCCCGAATTTAAAACTTTCAAAGGTCTAAAATATACTTTAGAACATAATTCAATTTCATTTACTTATAAATTTTCTTTTATTATGAAACCGAAGGAAAGCCGGATTTATGGTTCCTAAGCTTCTCTTACTAGACTCAAACTGGACCGGATTAGGGTTTCGCTTCCAATTCCCGGGGTTTCTTAACTACTAAGAATACCGGGGTTTACAAAGGAAATACTCCGGAGAGTGAATGGAGCAAGAAATCAAGGTTTTGATCCAACCCCTCAGTCTGCACAGCCATGCAAACTTGGTTGTGCACATTGTAACTTCCAGTGTCAATTAAAAACAATGAAAGTTTTGCCCTTCTGCAAGCACGATCGTGCTTACTAGGCCATGCAGACATGTTTCCCATCTTTTATTATATATAGGTTCCTTATCTTCATATTTTAAGATCTTTTGGAATACTTTCTAAGCCTTAGGAGAGAAAAGACGAACTTTAAAGTGGGAAATTCTTGAGCACCATTGGAGAACACAAGATAACTAAATGGTTTTATCGTTCCATCATGTTTACTGATTACTTCTCTAGATCTTATGTTTTTATTGTGAACTCCATGGAGGAGTAAATCTATATACTCTAAAGCTTATGGAACCCTAAACCCACTTATAATTTGAATTTCTTTTGATTAATGAAAAGTTTATGTCTTTGTATCTATTCATGTGTTTTAATTGTTTTATGATTGATTTATGCACAAAATTGGTTGCATGTATAATTCTTGTTAGATAGAAAGATGTTTCATTTAATTGGATAGATTCTCATGAATAGAGAGATTACATGTTTCACTTAGAGATAGAAAAACTTTGATTTTTTGCATAAAGATTTAATCTTTATTATAGGAATCCTAAATGTTAATGCGATCTTATTTGGCATTAGTGAGAGAGAGGTCTTCACTATCTCATGTAGGATTATTGTAGACACCCAATTTTTGCCAAATTAAGTAAGGCTTAAATTTAATTAAACTCAATTTTTCCAAAAGCCTTAAGTATTGATGAAATTGGCTAAGTGATCAAGGCACAGGCCAAATGGCCTGTTGGTTAAATACTTTAACCCAAACACACACACCCAAGCTCAAGGAACACAGGTTCAAACCCTAGCAAAGGCAAATTTTGCCTTTTTTCATCTTATTGTTGCCTTTTCATCTTTCTCAAAGTGACTTTTTGCCTTACTTTGCATCAGTTTTAACTGACAAAACATCATTGATTATTGAAATTGATGAAGCAATTGCAAAGTGGTTATGGAATATGAAAGATTAGTGCACAATTCATGAACAAAAACAACCCAAAAGTCACAAAATTCCTGCTAAAAAAATGGGGAAAAAATTCAATTTGTAAAAGCATTCAATTGCACTTAAATGAGGAGTTACAAGAATTGAATGAAAATTGGATGATTTATCTACCCAAATTAAA
This sequence comes from Combretum micranthum, assembly GCA_024138025.1. Taxonomy (NCBI): domain Eukaryota; kingdom Viridiplantae; phylum Streptophyta; class Magnoliopsida; order Myrtales; family Combretaceae; genus Combretum; species Combretum micranthum. The sequence continues at coordinate 382,922 of JAMXBD010000323.1, forward strand.
TGATTTGATATCAATCATCAATTCATCAGTTTCAAACAAATTAATCACGAATTTTCGAATTAAATTCGTGAAAAATCAAGAGGCAAAAATCGATTCGTTTTTGAAACTGAACGAAACGTAAAATTGAGCTTGCAACCTATAAATAGGGGGTCCTAGGAGCAAAAGGCACAAGTCAATTTCAACAAACACAATCAGAATGAGTGAATTCGAAAATTTCGAAAATTAGGGTTCTTAGAGAGAAAATTCGACATTTGAAAATTTCGAATTATTTTTTATTCAATTTGAGTGTTTAAGGAGCTTTAGGAATAAGTTTAAAGTGATCAAGTGTGCTTTAATTTGATCAATTTGTTCAAAATCATCTCGGCAAAATTTTTTTTTTATTTTTCAAAATCGGACCGCCGGCAACCACCACATCGAACCGCCGTCTATGGTGGTTCTGGGCGCGAACCACCACTATCAGCGGACGCGCAACCACCATAGGAGTCGGGCCGACAAACTCCCAGCCGTCGACAACCACCAGAGCCGCCGGAATCCTCCTCGAAAAGTCGCGACTTCGTCTTATTCGCCCGATCGGGTCGGATCCGACTCGAAATCCGACCCGAAAATCCGAAGTTCAACCCGCCCCTGGTCAACGGTCAACGGTCAACGGTCAGCTCTGATCAGACGGCTCAGATTCAATCAAGCAGATCAGACGGCTCAGATTCAATCAAGCAGATCAGACGGTCAAGATTCAATCATCCATATCAGACGGTCCAGATTTGATCAAGCAGATCAGCGGCTCAGATTCAATCAAGCAAATCAAACAGTCCAGATTTCATCAAGCAGATCAACGGCCCAGATTCCATCATCCAGATCAGACGGTCCAGATTTGATCAAGCAGATCAGACGGCCCAGATTTGATCAAGCAGATTAGACGGCCCAGATTTGATCAAGCAGATCAGACGGCCCAGATTTCATCAAACAGATCAGACAGCCAGATTTCATCAAGCAGATTAACGCTCCAGATCGAGTCAACAAAATCAGACGGCTAGGATTGGTTTGCAGATCCGACGCTCCAAATCACGTCCGCTTCATCCAACGGTCCAGGTCAATTCGCATTATTTTATTATTAGTTTATTATATAATTAATTTAGAAAATAATAAAAAATAGTAAAAAATTCATAAAAATTCATAAAAAAATTCAGAAAAAATTCAGAAAAATCCAGAAAAATCAAAATAATTATTTTTCATATAAATTAATTTTTTTTATATTTTTGAATATTTTTAATGTGTATTTATACATAAATTGCTTTTGGAAATGCATATTTAATGCATGAAAAATAATCTTAATATATTGTAAAATATTTTGAATATGTTGTAAATTTATGTAATGATTATAAAAAAATAAAAAAAATAATAATGATAATAATGATAAAAATAAATAAAAATGACAAAATTGGATTTTCCAAAACCAAAATTTTTTTTTAAAAAAAATGATTTGTGGACTTAGAAAAATATATTTTCATAAAAAAAAAAATCAATTGATTAGATCATAGGATCATCAAAAATGGTTTCATAAAAATTCAAAATTTAATGAATTTAAATTGAGAATAGTTCAAAAATTAAAATTGATCAACAAATTAAAGTTCTTTTTAAAAGAACTACGTTTTGTCTGATCTCGATTAGCGAGTACGTAGGCACCTGCGGGGCGACATTAAAACATAAAAAAAAATGTTTTTTTAAATATTGTGAATAACTATTTTGTAAATATAAGTTTTTGTTTTAAAAAAAAAATATATTTGTTAATATTGATATTCTAAAAAATAATAAAAATTAATAAAAGCACATAAATAAAAAATGAATAATGTGATTTGTGAATATTGTTTCATAATGTATTACTTGAATTTTTGAGCATGAAAAGGATAAATTATAAATTCAAAATTCCAAAAGTAGTAACCATTTGGTTTTAATAGGTTAGCCCCCGAATCCATGATATCTGGTTTTAAAAGTTGATTTTTCAAATCAAATTTTCGCAGACTAGTAGCTACGTTAGGATCAACCGACCCATTGATCCTAGCTTTTTTATTTTTTCCCGATTTATATCGGGTGGCGACTCTAAAAAGTTTTCAAAAATGAAAATTTCTTTTAACCCCTAGTCGAGGATTCATGTTAAATGGGTTCGGGTTTAATGTGAATCGGGTTAGGAGAAATGAATCAGATAGTGGGAAAATCCAGGCTCGACAATTATGAATAGATAAACATGAGGGACTAATTGATTTAATTGAGAGATTCGGTAGTGCAAAGCGTAAATAATTCATTAATTAATATTTTATTATAAGAATCTAGAGTTTAGGATTGATCAAGATAAGGGGAATGTCTTGTGATTGAATACTCTTTCGTAAGCAAACATAATTTATCTTAAGGTTTGCTAGATTAGTTAATAAGTAGTTAGTTATAGATATCACTTTGAGAATTAGGCTAAATAGTAGAAAAAGAGTAATACTAGTTCTTATTCCTTAGATCTCTATGGACGACACTCATTAATTCTATACTATATTAGATAGGTATGCTTGCCTAGCTTGATTGTAGGATTATTTATAAATTTTATAATTTGATATGATCGGTTAATGCGTATCAACTATCTAAATCCTCACTCATAGTCCTCATCCACAAATCTAAAGGAATCATGATGTAGATCTACATACAAGTCATCAGTGGTATTTGAAATGATTAAAAAGTAAATGATAAAGCCTAGTACAAAATAAGCATATTCATGCTTGTTGCAGGCTCCTATATGCACAAACATAGATATAACATAATTAATTATGAGCTAAGAAACTAGGAATTTCTAGGTCCCATAAAAACTGAACATGCATACGATTACTCATGACTCACTTCAAACAATAACGAGAAAAGAAGAGGTCGGAATCAAGCACTGATGGATCAACAAGCCTTCATTACTTGTCAGAAAAGAAAAAGAAAGATATAGTCTCATCCGGTTCACTCCTCACATCTAGCCATCAATAAGCAAAGTCTATACATTTTATGCATGACCCCATAGTCCTACATATGCCATGTAACTTCATCCCAACTCCAATTGATTTTCTAATCTCGAAGTTCTCCTATCACTACTTGCTGACCCATACTATGCATTCGTTTAAGCACCTAATTACCGCTATTGAACTTGTATGTTCAATATGAATTTTGATGAGACAATATAATGCACAATTAAGTATTCAATTATGGTAAACTGTACTTAATTTTTCAAACAATATGATGAATAATATGCTAGAATATATATGCATATGTCGTGTGTTTTTGTGAAGATTTTGCAGGTTTTAGCAGGAACAAATTAGTGATGAAAAGTCTTGGTCGAAGGTTAAGTCGAGAGCTAGACTGTTTCATTCACTAAGGCACAACAAACTGAAGACCAAAGCCAATAAGCCAAAAAATGTAGCGCATTAGTCGAGAGTCACATTAAGATCTCATTGAGTCCACTCCTCAAGGTTTGACAAGTGTAAAGGCTAAAGCTCGATAAAATAAAAAATGCACAGTCTTGGTCGAGGGTCACGTCAAGGGTTCGACGTGTTAATTAGTCAGGATACAACAAGCTTAAGACCAACACTTGACAAGCTCAAACATATATAGCTCTAGTCAAGAGTCAAAACCAAGACGCAATGAGTCTAAGATGTGAGAAGTCTAAGGCGCAACAAGTTTGAATTCAAGGCTCGATGGAGTCCACATAAGCAAAGACTTAGTTGAGGACTAAAATGAGGGCGCGACAGTTTAAAAGCATGAGCCGATGTGGCAAAAAGAGTTGTTGAAGGCCATTTAATGTAGATAAACCTAAGTAACATCTAGGAATGCAATTAAGCACAATCTTACTCTTATTTAAGCTCTAGTGCCAAATTGATGCAATTTAACACATAAACACAATAATATAAAGTGTGCCAAATGAAGAAAGAGGGTAAAAGTAGATAGCATTGTAATTTAACGTGAAGTTCGATCCACCCCTTAGTCTCCACAATTCATGCAATGCCTTACTTAAAGAGGACTTCACACTTAATTCACCAATAGAAGCAATGCTCCATAAGGAGCTACAACCAACTGAATCACATATTTGAGTTGTGCTTTTGCAACAAACTTTTTGCATAGTGGGCACAACTTAAATTCCATTAATTCACTCACAATCTATAGCATAGTGCTTTATACGAGATAGCAATTACAACATTAATAATACTACACTATTTCTCTCATTTACAAAATAAACCACAATTATACAAAAAACTTTGAGAGAGTTGAACTAGTAATTGATTGCACTTAATGAGTGTAAACCCTTAAAATTTCAATTATTTTTAAGTTTAATCATGGAATTAAAAGTAAACCGGAAATCCTAAATGTCAACAAAAGACTAGTACAGACCCTAGAATTTAGATCTAGCATTCCTGTATTTTTTAGCCCTAGAAAATGAAGTTCAAATAATTAGTGATATTAGTTCGTAATAATTTGAGGAAACATAAAAATATCATATTCGCGAATTTCGAGTGTCCTTTGGACTCAAACGAGATTAGTTCTCGAAAAGCGTGTCTCGGAGCTCGGGATAGTGAAAGTATTTCGATGACATCATTAGGATAGATTTAATACAAGGATTTCAAAAATATCAGTTTTGTAATTTTTCGGTAACTAAAAATAACAGATATCGTAATTATACGTGTATTTTCTTACTATCGGTATTTTACTAGTCACATCTACTTTACATTACACTATTCATTACTATTCTACACTATTCATTTATCTCTACTTTTTCTAACACCTTCTCTTACAACTTCATACACCTATTATTTTTACTTTTTATCTTTCCCATAACTTTATATCATATCTACCTTACTTATTATTAATTTTAATACACAAAATTACAAAAAAATAAATCTCTCCCTCCCTTCTACATTAGTGGCTGCCCCCCCCCCCCCCCTTCCTCTTTAATTTTTCTTTAATTAAATCACTCAAAATTCACTCCCCATTTTCCTATAAATACCCCCTCTTTTTTCACTTCATTCACATATCTTTTACTCACAAAAATTACTCTCTCAAAATTCTCTCCAAATCCCCTCTCAAACACTCTCTCAAAACTCTCCCAAAATTCCTTCTCAAAACCCTCTTTCACTACCATTCTTACTTTAGGTAAGAAATCTCCTCAAAAACTTTTTTACCATGTCATGTAACTTTACATGACCATGGTGTGAGTTTTCTAAACTTAATGTTATGGAAGCTACACTATGTTCATGTATTGTTCTTGTTCATGAATATGCACTTTTCTATTTTTATGTTGTTATTTTATTTTGCTCATATTATTGTTCATATTATGTTAACCTCTTATATATATTTAACTAGATATAATTATGTACTTATATATATAATCTTTACAGCATATAAGCTCATTGTTATTTATTTACTTCCAAGCTATGCAATTTATTTACTTATTCCATGTTGTTTTAAGATTAGTCTCTAATCTTCGACTTGTCATCATCAAGTCAAAACAATATGTTCTTTCTTTTCTCCATTTCTTTTGGGACTAGTCTATTCTTAGTCCTAGGATACCTTGAAGAAGCTAAGGTTCCTAATGCTTGACATTTTTATTAACTTGCTTACTTTATTACTTAATTACTTATTATGTCTTTATTATGTTTTCATAATTTTATGATTTCATATTTATGATCATGCATGAACATATTGATTTTTGTCTTAACAAGATAAAGAAGGAAATGTTTTCTTAAATAGGAGTTCTTTTTCAAAATAAATGTTATCATGAAAGAAATAATTTTTTCATAAAAACTTAAGAAATCTATCTTAACAAATCTTTTCTAAAAATATAAAGGAGTTCATCATAAATTTTAGTAACAGAAGAACATAGGAATTTTTAGACAATACATACATACATACACTTTACAAAGTCATAAAATGGAAAAAGTATTCTTTAAAATTAGGATTTCAAATTCTTGTTTAACAAAAGTTTTACTAAAATTGATTTTCCCACCAATACCTTGGATATAAAGGAATAGATTAAGTTTGACAAAACACCAAGAAAATTTCTTTCATAAGAATAGAATGATCTTAAGGAATGAAATTAATGAACAACTTAGGAAATCATTTTCTTCTTTTAAGTGAAATAAACTTTAGGAAAGGTTAAAAAATAGAGTTTAATAGATTTTAACTACTTTAAAAAAGTATTACCCTCCCAGTTCCTAAAAAGTAAGAAACTTAGAAAAGCAAAAAATCATTCTTTTGAAATTTAAAAGACTAAGGAAATGAAATTAAGAAGGAGAACATACCCATTTCAAATGACATAAGAAATTTTCTAATATGCTAAGTAGAAATTTTCAAAAGTTTTGCTTTTCCAAATTTTTAGAAGACTTTGCTTTACAAAAATTCATGGTTGAGACAACTTCATTAAATTCATGCATTTGATATGAGTCACTATATATATATATATATATATATATATACATTTTAAAGGTCTTTCCAACCATTATAGTATCTATATTTTTTGTACAAATATTTGTAGATAAACAAAAGTTTACAAAAATTAAGTTTTACAAATAAGAAAATTCGTGTTGAATCTGATCGCCACTGTTTCAAAGCTCGAACGACTATCTTTGATGAAAATAGTTTTAAAAACAGATAGATCTTTTTGAATAGGTAGAAAACGGTATATTATATGCGCAATTCTGAGTTAAAATGATCAAGTTATGACCATTTTAAGTTAGAATTATCTTCTTTATGAATTTTGACGATCTTATGACATAGTTTTGATAAGTAAAATAGAATCAATAAGAAATACTCATTGTGGGTATTCTTATTGATTAGGTGATCCTGAGGAGGAGTGTTCATACCCAAAGGATTACTTCGATTAGTGGATTTACCAATCGAGTCACCCATAAGAGAGAAGTATCATCATGGCTGAGTGAGTCTACTCCCTTTATTTTTCATGCTTATGTTTGTACTTGTAAATTTAGTTGTATTATATTTAAGGAAAGATAAAATGGAAGATGAATGATAATATGTTGAAAGCATATAAAGTATATCGAAGCATGAAATGCTTGCAATAAATTGTATGTTTATTAGCATATTGAAGTGTCTGAAATTGGTTTATCACCTGTAAGAAATTAAAAATATAACGGCTAGGCTTTAAACAAAAGTTGATACATGCAATTCATATGTTGAGTCACATTGCATTCGCTATTATATAATTGGTGGGACAAGTGTTTGATAGTAGGGGTAGGCATAATCGGTATATTATGTATGTGGCGAGTAAGAGCAGGTAAAAATTACATAAACTGAAGGCTAATAGGAGCTGGTAATAACTGCATGTTTTTTATAGCGTATAGAAGTCGGTAAGATCTATAAAAATATTTTTAAAAGAAGTAGTGGCCGTAATAGGCCGGAATACCTAACCCCGAATGAAGAGCGTAATTCATTCAACATATGATTCCCGGAAAATCATATGTCTTGTATGCTCACGTGCTTGTTGCACCCATCTGCTTGCTTAATAAACTTGGTTGATATTTTGTTTCAAGTATGAATTTTGGGACTTACTCACTAAGCCCTTAAGCTTACGCCCCTATAGATATTTGCATTCTCAGGAACACCTGTTTTTGTACCTGAGGTCTCCTTTTATCCGCGTAAGTTTTCTTTTGGAGCTTTTGAAGGAAATCTACTTCAAGGGTTAGATTAGAATTACTTTAAAATCTTTTGATGTAGTGTTTAACTTGTTGTAAGAACTATTAGTTATTTCGATCCTTGGAAGTTAGCGGGGGTATGCCCCTAAGAATCATGTAATAGACCTTTAATTATTAATGTTATGATCTATTTTATTTCTAGATTCTTGTATGTTTAATTTTACTTGCTTAAACCACACTTCCTAAAAGCTTCTCCTATTACCGTGTTAGACGCCTTACATGTGATACCGAGATTTTTGCATGACTAAGGTAGTCATTCTTAAGTCTTGTTATTATATGTGGCGGATTGCCACGTTTATGGTACCTTTCATGGCGTGACAATGAGCTCTAATAACTTTCTTCAACTCCTCAACCACTTGTATTTATAATATCTTCAAGCCTCCTAGACATTGCACTAAAAAGCACCAAATTGGTTTGAGCATTAAATGGTCTACCAACTAGTAAACTACTACTTAGCATCTAGACGATGTAGGCTTAATGTCTGGATGCTACCTACAGAATAGGACATATGTTATCTAGCATCTAGACGGCATACCCTAGCATCTGGACGCTAGCTTATGACTACTCTTCTTTCATGTTGGCATCCAGATGCTAGCCATTCTTGCGTCCAAACAATAGTTTTATTCTAGTTAGGTCCTATAAGAAGATGAACAAATACAAATACAAGGCAAAACAAGCATAAATATATTTAAATTAAAATATACACGTGTTTTGCTAATTAAGTGTAACAAATCACAATTAAATGGGTAATTGTGTATTCTATTTCCTCATTAAAGGACTCGTTAAACACATAAGTTTAACATAAACAATTAAGTCGAGTCTAAGTATTAGTTTACTTTTATTTCTATCCTATCAAATAACATGTATCTATTGCATATTTGATAATCGATCTCAAATCCTTTATCCTTTTCTAAAGCTCAATAAAAAATGGTTGTTTAAGAGGTTAAAGACTTGCATTACAATAATGTCTTAAGTACTTAATCAATTTGTTTCTTTTCCTCATTATTTGAACTCTTGGATTAGCATCTACATGTTTATGGATCCTAGTTTAGGACTCAACTCATTTCTGCATATCGAGCCCAAGCTATGGATAAATGATATTTCCTAGGTTTCTAGTCATTAATTTTATTTGGCCAAGTTGTTTAATTAATTATATAGATTAAGACTGATTATAGAGTTTAAGTTAACCAATTTTTAATGGGCTATGCTTTTGTGGGTTTTGGTTATTGGCTTGCCAAGAATAGATTCCCATAATTCACAAATCACTTGTACTCCTTAGTGTTCTTCAATCATTAGACCAATAAGAATGAAAGACTCTTATTTAGATGAGACATTTTTGGTGTTATATGGGTTTTTAATGCATAATTTGGATTATTTGAGAATCTATACTCAACACGGGTGTAACAAGGTGTGTTTAGAGTCGTGTTTCTCGACCTAAGCAAAATATAATCACGCTAGCCTAAGGGTTCAATACAGGTGACAACATAGTCATGTCAAAATTCTATTTTTGTTAGTTGTTCAACACAAGTTCAACAAGACCGCGTTTGAGGTTGTACTAAACAACATGACCAACAACGTAGCCATGTTGTGTATCACGTTGACCTAGATTTTTTAGGTGATTTTGATAGGGCTTATATTTGAAGAGGAAGGGAGTTTTAGGTAATTATGAGTTACCAAGGACTAAAAGGTAAAAAATAAGCCATGTTTTGAAAATCTACTTGTCATAATCCTTAATTAAGAAGGTAATTTGGATGTAAAAATACACTCAATGCATCTTATAACCATCATGAATAAGCTTTAACTCATATCTTTGATCCCTTTTTTTTTTCCCATAAGGGGAAAGCCCTTTTTGGTACCGGAACTTTGATGAAGTGGACAATTAGGTATTGAAAAGGGGAAAGCCCTTTTTCAGTACCCACTCTTTTATTGTTTCTTAAAATATTTGACACATATCAAACAACGATTGAATAGTGAGTGTTTAGGTGCATGAAAAATTCAATTAGGTATGAAATTAGACTTTTAAAAGTTCAAGTATCTAACTATCCATTTCATTAAAGTTCAGGTACCAAAAGAGACATTTTCCCTTTTCCATATGTACTACTCCATATAGTTTAACATGGATACTTGTGTAAAATTTAGTTACCACGTAAGCCTTAATTATACCCATAATTTATCAATATATTCCCTAAGCTTATAAAATACATGTTTGGTCATAAACAATTAAATTTTCTATTTCAACATATAGTATCCATTTAGGTTTTCAACTCTCCCAAATTCATCAATTCCTCATTTGGGATTAGAGCTCACACATCATGCTATAATTCCATATTAGTTTCTCTTCAACTTAAGTTATTATCGAAGCACTTATTTAGTATTTTAAATAATCTAAAAAAACTCATGTATAGATTATTCCACTGAAACATCTCTAATTCACCAATTAAACCAATTATGTGTCAAATTAACAATATCTCAATTATGCACCTTAGTGACCAATTCCAAATGTCTTTATATATTACAAGGGGTTCATTACAAAAATATTGCCAGTGTTTTAGTCAATATATAAACACATGACCCATATTAATTTTTTTGAGAAATAAGTGACCCGAGTTTCATACAAAAGTAATTACTATAAAAGAGATATGTGTGAGAGTCTTACTAGCCTAAAAAAATTAATTTAACAAAAAATACTACTAAATAAAATTAAATAAATAAAATATTAAAAATTAATTTTTAAAAAAGATAAAATTAAACAAAAAATATGTAAAATTAATTTTTATGACCAATAAAATATTGACATGTGTCATTCTAAAATTATTAAATAATATTGACACTTTTGTATAAAAGTTAAGTTACCTATTTGTCCAAAAAAAAAAAAAAAATAGGTCATATGTTTGAAATTGATTAAAACATAGGTCATGTTTTTGTAATTAACCATATTATAAATTACAAGATTCAACATCAATAAATCCCCTTAATTACTCCATTAAAATCAAACTTTTCTCCTAATTCTCAATTCAACATAATTTGTCAAGAAATCCATCTATTCATAATCGGTTACATTTGTACCAACTCTAACGGTTAATACCCTTGTAGTTCATCACCTAACACTTTATTTCTAGATTTAAACATCAATTTCCTACTTCTTATATATCATGCCACACATATGCACATTTCTACATAAATGTTCATCAAACTTTAACTTCTATTCAACACCTAGTTTAATATTCAATCACATATCAAAATATCCTCCAAGAATTCATACATATCTCAATCCCAACATCATATTCATCAACGAAATTAAAATTTTTAGCAACTCATATATTGCAAACCAAATCTATATGCCATTTACTATAATACCTAGCAAACCTGCTTCAATAATAGTATAGTAACTCACCTTACTTGAATGTGCGATATCTTCACTTGTTTCAACTTCTACACCAAATGAAGACTTCCAAATACTTGGCATTTAGCTACCGTAAGCATCAACCAACATATCTATATCAATTTCCATACTTAAAATGATATAAAACTTGGAATATCTCACTGCAAAATAATACCGTTATGTTCTTACAAAATTTTTTATTCTTGAGTGGCTTATTCCTCTTCTAAATATTCTTAATTTTCATCATTCCTTAATGAAAACATAGTTTAGTAACTAATTATGCTAATCTTAAGTTAATCCCGCTTAATTAACACTAAAAAGGTCATTAGGGTTTAGGGTTTTAAGCATATTAACCTTAAGGCTCTAGAAAAGTTTCTAAAAGAGAGAACGAGAGATGAAAAATTAGCTTTAACTAATATATGGTTTTTAATTAATCTAATGGGATTATTATTAAATTTATAACTCAATTAATTCTATTTCATTCATTTGACTAAATTTCAAATTTTAAATTCCTCTTGGTTCTCAACTAGGGATAAAATTGTAATTTTGCAAAAAAAAATGAAGTCCTACTTACATTGTTTGATTTTCTCTTGACTTCAACTTCATGAATTTGATTTCGTTATTAATGATTGGTGTTTCAAAGATTTCATGGTGGAATTTCATAGAACATGGTTCATGAGCCTCATGGATGTGCATCAAATGTGCTCGATGCATTAGACTAAATGACATAATCATCCATTCATAAAAGGTGATCATTGATTTTAAATGTTTTCTTCTACTCATCTTTTTCACTTCTTACAAATCTAGAGATAGCCACTTTTGAGATTAATCTTTAAAAATACTCTTACTCTATGCATTTCATTCAATACGTTACCAAGGAATAAGATAACTAATTCAATACTTGTCTTATTTATTGCTCTACTATCAACACACGTCCTCCATGTATCAACTTTCTTAGGAACTTATAATGCTAGTCTAATACATGGACTCATATCTTTGTCAAAGCCTTTAGCAACTAACTCATTAGCTTAGCCCTGAGTTCTTTAGCCTATTTTAGATTCATTCAATTGGTCGTGCTCAATACTTTTGATTGGTAGTAATTCCTTTAGTAACTCCTTTAGGAAAAACATCTTTATTATGTCAATAGTTATTAAATAGCTTTTAGGATCAATCCTTTAATTTGTGCATTCATAACCCACTTAATACTTAACAAATACATCAATTCCTTAATCTTAATAGCATATTGGACCTTTCCTTAAGTCATTAAGAGCGATTGCTTCCTACCCTTGTGATATGATCGGTACCCTGTAATGGGAATCAGGTGCTTCTATCACATAACAAATAAAAAGATTTCTTTTCCTAGTATTTTTAGGCCTTGGTAACAAAAGTTGATATGACTCGAATCAACAACTTATAATTCACCATGATCTCTTGGAAGTATACCGATTGAAATGTTTGTGCTTTAAAAGTTTTAAAGAGCTAAGAATATGGACGGCACCATTAACAAATATGAAAATACCATACTTAGCCTGAACTACATTACAAATTAGATAATATGACGACATAGCTATTTCCTAATGGTTTGTGCACCACAATTAATCATAACAAATTTGATGAGAAACTATCAACCATGAAAGGTGTAATTTCATTCAACTTCTAAAGGAATATAAAGAAAACTTGTATGTACTTATAAATAAGGAAAGAGAGAATCTTAAAATAAAATAAAACAAAACATGATAGAAGGGAAAAAGAACATCAAAATATTGCAAAAAAAAAAAAGGACGTACATGGGAGAGATACGAGACCGTGTACTACCAATCTGATTCTCTTGATTACGTGGGAAGTCTAAGCAATACACGTTTGTGTTCCCTAACCATGTAGTGCTGATCCATATTTCTTTTTTACGAGATGTACGTCCCAAGTACACATCCATGATCTCAGAGATGTAATTATTGCAAACTCAATGTTCCTTCTTCAACGACACATTTTGACTTGGTGTCTTGCTCTAATCTTATCTTGAGCAAATGATAACCCCTATTACAAATAAAAGATTCCCACATAAGAAACTTCATCTACAATAGGAGTGCAAGTGTGAGTTTTCTAAAGAAGTCCTTAAAATTATTTACCTTAGCCAACAAAGCTTGACTGTTCTATAATTCACTAAGATTCATGGATAACAAAAGAATCTAATTTCCATCCTTCGTGAATACCTACATAATGGGCCATTGCTTTTTAATTCAGTTGGAGTTGTATATAATATGACTTTTCAAAACACAATCAAAGTGGAAGCTTCCAAATTTATAAAATTAACTGGTCCTGTTCAACTTTGGTTAGCAACTACCAACAATAATAGCAAGCGCACCTACCGAAGTCTTACAAAATGAATTAGTTCGAATCCAAAGGGAATAGTGGCATCTATCATACTCACATTTCCTCTATTATCTTAGCCAAAGCAAAATTTAGCAATTCATAATGAAAACATAAGTGATGCTAATGTTAATGATATTCATAAATGTTCTTTGAGCAAAATTAGGGAGTCAGTTTGCAATAGTGCAAGATGATAGCCCAGGATTTGTTTCACCAACTCCTTATTATGTGATTTCTTGAGACAAAACTCAGAGAGAGAGTTGTTTGTTGGAGTATTTGCATTGTTGAATTCACTAAGGTAAACTAAAGCCTCTCTCAAGGTCAGTAGTTCTAGTTCTAAACCAGAATGCTAGAATCTCTTCTCAAGCTATCATCGGTCTCAATTCGTATAAAGTTTAAAAATCTTTTGTTTTTAAAACCAACTCAATGAATTTCAAAACAAGTGACAAAAAGTCATCACCCATCCTCTCTCAAGATATTTAGGATAAACTCCATAGTAGCCATAGATCTATTCAAAAGAATGACCTCTCAGCTTATTTAGTTAAAATCAAACATGAATATAATTCATGTACCATGCAATTAGACCCACGAAATTAAAATCAAGCTTCTAATTACAAACACCCGGTCAATATTGAATTGAAAGCGCATTTGAAATCATATAAATCAGGATTTGGATTGACAAATCCTAAGCTATAGGACATTATTTCTCCATGGATTTAGAAATTATGAACATTATCTGAAGAAATAAAGTGAAATTAATTGGGGGATATTACAATTAAGCATAAAGTCTTGTAAAAATTATAAACAATAGGTTAAAATGATTTTACCCAAAAAACTTTGAGACTCTCTAAAGCAAGAAGAAATAGAATTCTTTCGCTCCAAAAATTCTTTCACTATATCACGTTAGTACTATTCTATTGTATTCACATTGTACAACCCATTTGTTATAACATTGGGCACGCTTACTTATAGGATGATGGCACAGAAATCATGAAGGTTTTATTGCTGATGTGGTAGATTCTTTATAACAAAATGTAAATTCTTTATCTACACACGTGTCTGTATTGAGTGCTCAAACAATTGCTCATTAAGGGGTAAGTCAAGTACTCGAGTGTTACATTAAAGATAAGGCTCGACTTGAGCTAATACAATGCTGTCGTTTCTGGCCATTCTTCCATTGAGGGCTAACTTTGAGATTGTCAAGGTCTCGATGCTTGATGATTTAAGGAAAGACACAAGTTAGGCAAAAGTTTGATCCTCATTTGAGCAATTGTTGTAGGTCAGATTTGGGGCACGACATTGAGGCGTGACTGAACCTTTCTTCAAGTTTACGCTCGACCTCCTCAGAACAAGTGTTGAGGGTCACGTTGAGGGCTACATTTAGGGTGTGACATATCAATTTTTGCTTGTTTGCCTTATATTTTGGACTCGATCAGTATTATTCAGGTGCAACAGTTTTGCTCTTCACTTTTGTTGCTATTTTTGCTCTAAATCTAATTAAAAACACTTTGATCTTTCTTCTTTCAATTCAAGGAGCTGAAAAACAACAATTTAACATTAAAAGCAACATATTCATAGGGATTTAATTAGAAACTCATCAAAATAAGCTAGAATTCCTATGAAAAGAATAGAAAATTTACTCATTAAATTCCCTTACACTTAAGCTTTTGCTTGTCCTCAAGAAAAAATTATTTCAAACCAAGCAAGGCTCTTTAAGTAAGAAGATAAATCATAAATGAAAAATTTGACTAAATCAAGTTAAGCTCAGAATTATCTTAGCACTTTAGATTCTCATCATTCCAATAACTGTACTAAATTTACTTTTGCTAAAATCACAAAGTTTATCTAATTAGATTAGCTTTTACCCTCTTTGTTTAATTAAGAATTTCAAAGCAAAAATTATTCAAAAAATCAATCGAAGTAAAAAAGAAACTCAATCAACTATATCCTCTTATATGTATAAGTATGCAGTTCCTTAATCACTTCTCGAAGCATCATAATAAAAAATGAAGGCATATACATCAGGTCATACCTTGAATTTTCTTTCTTATGTGTGCTTTTTATAATTTATGTACCTTGAATCTTCAAAAGGGAAGGTTTTTGCCTTCTTCTTTTCAATTCCTCTGGACGGGTTTTTGCTTGCTTCTTTTCGCCCTTTCTTTTGTGGCTTATTTAAATTGAAAGAGAAGACAAGAAATTGCTCTTCTGAGGGACCAACCCATGCCTATTTCAATCCTAAGCACATTAGCTTTCATTTTTTCAATTTTTTGTTTAGTTTTGTTTATATAGAGCATAAGGAAAAATCATCAAGTTACAATCATCATTTGATCCTTCATAAGAGATTACACGGCTCTCAAAATAACCAATTTGAAAAACATACAGGTCATTTAAGCTTTTTCAAGGAAGTTGAGTAGCCTTACTAGGGATCTTAAGCTAATTCCAGCTCTAAAATTCCAAATTAAATAACAAGTAAAACTACTCCACATGAATAAATGCAAAGTGATTTAAGAAAAGTAAAGTTAACTTAATCTCATGATGATTCTCATAAATTGCTCTATTGATTTCATCCCAAATTTTTGAAAAATTTTGGTTAAATTTTAGCCATTTCATTAGTTCTCTATTATCAAGTGTGAGAAAAATTGATCTTTAATCAACACCAATACTCCATTCTTTGAAACATAACTTTTATTTCATATCTACTTCATGTCTACATTGCGATCTTGCTAATCCCTTCCCCTACACTTAATTGAAACATTGTGCTCAATGTTTTAAAATTAGACAAAAAGGGAAATTTAATCAATTCAATTCTGAACAAGATTTAAGAATAAAAGTTATGAAAAAAAAACTTCTTTGTTTAGGGATTGAGGGGAAGATTCTTGTTGCGTCCTGCATTACCCTATTTATTTTTGTTCTAAATCATTTCATAAACAAGCATTATTATTAAAAATGGGCTTAATTAGAGCCTTGATGGAATTATGGACAAATATTGTTAATTTGATCTTACACAAAACTTGTTATTTGCCACAAAGAATGATATTTATTTGGAAAGAATCAAAAGAATAAAGAATATTATAATTACAACAATCAAGATAAAAGAAAATAAAGACTCATAAAAGATCTTTAGGTTCCATCTTCGAGCCAGTATTCCCAAGGCTTGGTGAATTCATTGCCTCTACCTCTTCTGGGAACGGGAGCTTCAGTTTTGCCTCTACTCCTTCCTCTGCCTCTATTTGATTGAGTAGTCTCACCATCACTATCTCTATTATTTACAATTTCTCCTCTTCATCTTCTGCTTCTATCTCTCATTAGAGGATTTGATGCTTGAGGGGGCGTTTGTGACTAAGCAGTCTTAGTGTGTCTTCTTATACATATGCCACCCGTAGATTCAACAAATTTCTTCTTTAAGGCTTCTTTTGATGTACTACCCCCTTTACTTCTTTCTTCTTTCTTCTTTCTCAATTCTTTTTATATGAAGTATTTGTCTAACCTCTCGAGGATCAATCCCTTCATCGAGTTGCAATTGCACATCCAAGGCACTGAGGAAATCATTATATTGTTGTTCCATCATGCCTGGATTTTCTACTAAGTACACTTTAATCATTTCATCTCTTCTTTTGAGGGTCAGCATCTTTCTTCTGCCCTTTCTTCACATTTCTCACTCCAAGATTTTTCTTTGGAGGGACAAATTTAGATATCTACAGATCTTGTTATTCATCACTATCCTCTAAAAAACTATCATAATATCAAGCATCTTCTCCTCCTCCTCCTTTCTTTTAAGCTCTTCATTTTTCTTTTCAATCTGAGCAAAAGCAAGTTCTGCCTTTCTTTGATCTTGCTCCTTCTTCTTCAATTTTTTATCTTGTTTTGCTTTGATTGTTAATGCTTGTTCTTCTTTATTTACAACCTACTTCTTTCTAGAGCTTTTTCTCTTTACATCTTCACTAGAAGGAGGAGGTTCTTGTGTTGGAGGAGGTACTTTAGCTTCAGGTGTAGTGGTTGATTTTGCAGTGTAACCTTTTACTCCTACTCTGGTTTTATTCAACCAAGCACTTATTGTGATGCTATCATCTTCGTTTCATCATCTTACACTTTTTCCAGAGCCTTAGCTTGTTTAGTCAATTCATGTGCCAATGCAGCATTTGCAATTCTTCTCCTTCTCTTCTCAGCATCTCTTTTCGACAACTTTTCAACAGTTTTCTTCAATTTCTTAACTTCAGCATCTTGTTTGATATTTTCTTCATCAAGTTCTAGAGTTGTGTAAAGTTGTTATGGTGCCATTGATTTTCCATGAGGAACTTCATTAGAGGGAATTGGCAATCCAATTCTTTCATAGAAGATTTCAGAGGAGGGTTCTCCTAAAGAGATGTTTTCCACAATTGTCAGTACTCCCTCCACAACAATCTCACGAACTTGCTTGCAGATCAAATAAAAAATTTCCCTATTAACTTCTTGGCTCTCTACTTCCTCCATTATTGCAGCTAGCTCAGCTTCCCACTTATAATATTCCTCATCTAGAAGTGAGTTGGGGTTAGGAATGCCGGTTTTCTCTTCTATTGGCTTAACAGCTTCATTGGGAGTATCTTCTTCTGATGGAGCTTGTTCTTGTTCTTGCTCTCCTTGTTCTTCAATTGCAACTGCTGCTTCATGAGTTTCCATAGCTCGTTGAGGATTAGAATCCTCATTTGGATCATATAGCAGCACCATCCTTCTCCTTTTTGGTGTAAGTCTCTTGGCTTTCTTCTTAAAGGTTTTAGGGAAGGTAAGAATTGGAGCTAATATTGTTATTAGCATAGCCTCTGATATTGGTATTTGAGGTAGGCCATGTGTTTAGATATTGGATTCATTGTCCTCACATATGTGGCAAGCAACTCAGCCAATTGTTGTTGAGGTTCTGGTTGGGTTTGACGTAGGGAGTATGTATGTGTATGTAGTGGAGATGGTAATGGTATGTAGGTTAATGAAGTGTTTGAAGTTGAAGGATATGTCTGTAGAAGAATTGGTGAAGGTGGTCTGGCAGCATTGTCATCATCATCTTGATGTGACTCTGCCAAGACTGGTTGTGGTGATGGTGTTTTAGATTTGGATGGGGCTTGAGGAGGATGACCTTGAGTAACTAAATCCAGACTTTAGAGCATGGTCTTCTTCAGATCAACCATGTCCTCTTTTGTTTCTTTCATAAAGGTAACTGGATTCTCTCTCATGCTTTTCACTTCTTCCTGAAGCTTGTTGAGGCAAGCTACTGATGGTTGTGTTGCCTCCTGTGCAAGTGGCATGGCTATAGCTTGTGACTGCTCCACTGGTGGCTCTGAGGGTGGAGATAATGGCTTTTGAGCTGTAGGGGTAGGGCTCTGATCTATTACATTTATACTCCACATTACTGGTGCAGCAATAGATTGAGCTCTTACTTCAATTAACCCCCAATCCCTGAATAATCTTCTATTTAACTCCCTCAACTTGCAAACCAAATCATTTGGCCCTTGTTCTAGCTAAAGTTGTAGGTTCCTTAGGATTCGTGTTATCAATAGGCAACTCCTTTAATTCCAGTTCATAAATGAATTCTTCATCCTCATAAATGCCCATGGCACATGGCAGAGATGAATTGCCTCATAGACACTTGTCTATATTCTTCAAATGCATAAAATTCTACTAAACTATCCACTCTGCCAGGGAGAGTCTTCCAATATTTCCTCAAATCTCCTTCCATACCATAGCTTCTCAATAAATCCCAGTTCAATACCACATTCTCAACAATTTTCTTATGAACTAAATACATGTTGTACTTGTCCCTATCTTCAGTAGATGAACCTTCAGGAGTACGAGGGGAAGTACTTACTTATACTGGATTTCTAGACTCATGTCTAGCCTTTTTAGATTGTTTCTGAGATTAGATTTGTGTTCTCTTAGGTGCCATTTTTTTGCAAAAGAATACAGATGACATAAGAAATTTTATTTAAAGCTCAGAAATAAGTAGAATTTCTTCCTAAATTTTGTGAAAACATATCCTAAGGGAAAAACTGGTTTAAAACTTTTCTTATAAAATTTTATTCAAACATCACATTTTTGTTTTGATTGTGCTTTTACTACTTTTAATGTCTTTTTCAAGTAATCTGAAACAAACTAAATTTTATACAGAGCTTCAATAAATTTTAAAAACCATAACGAAGTTTGTGACTAATTATGAAAAAAATTGGCTCATAAAAGTTCTTAAAGAAGTCACATAAATCCATATTAATCATCAAATTGGTTTCTTTCCATGGGGCACAACAAATACGAAAAATCATACTTATGTCGAAACCCTGCCGTGCATAGACTAAATCTATTAGGCATGCTTTAATAAAACAATGAAAATAATGAACAAGTAAAGAACAAAGCTTATCTCAGTATGTTAATGCTTGAAATGACAAAAAGAAATGAGTTTTGTGATTTTTATGATTGCAAGGATGTCGAGGGTACTGGTTTACTCTATCGGGTTCGAAAATTTTTTTTTTTTTTTTTGAATGCAGTAATACAAGAAGGAATGAACAACTTTTAGCTTTTTATATAGACATGAGTCAAGGGAAAACTTTTGGGCTCGACAATTAGGTTACAGATAATTTATTAAAAGAATAACGACTTAAATGCAAGTCACGATTTATTTAAAAAAATTAATGAATAAAAGAATCGAGGCCTAAATTTGGGCAATTATTTTAATCCTACAAAAAGAATTAAAAGCATCACGATCTAAGTTGAGGGCTCAACCAAACAATTTCTTATGTTTTTTTTTTCATGTCACGACATTGGCTTTTGGCCAAACTCATTACCTAAAAAACATTCCAAAATAGCTAAAAATATCTGCAGACTAATCACAAATTATTCACAATCTCTGTCATTCATTCAAAAACACATTCATAAGCTTTCAATATTAATAGAATTCATCCAAAAAACAATTTTTAGCAAAAACCTGAAAAATTGTCTTACAACCAAAAACATCATGAAATTTTACTAGGACAACATTTGTCATATCCAAACAAACTTCAACAAATTTTCCACAATCTTTAAGGGGGGGAAAAAAACAAACATCAATCTTTCAAAACTAACAATAAAAAAAAAAAAAAGATAATCATCCTAGGAGTCATTCTTAGGCTGATCTTTGGGATCGGCTACTGTATTTGATGGCAATGAACCCTGGGGTCTCTCTAAAAGAAGCTTAGAAATTTAGCCTAATTAGGTCTCCAAATTGTGGATGACAGCAGTGTGGTTCCTCAAGGTAGCATCAATTCCCTGTTGCTCGTTCTCAAAAGCTTTAAAGGATTGAGAAATCAAATCATCCAAAGAACCTTTCTGAGAACTATTTGATCCTTGACCCTGACCTTGAAACTTTGGTAGGTTTCCAAAATATTAAGGAAAATTGTTTGTTACTTTACCTAAAATTTGAGTGATTTCTCCAACTTGGGTTATAAGTTTGGCTATATGGGTTATTTCTTTGGCCATTGAAATTGTTTACATACTCCACACTTTTAGAGGTCATTCCCTCCATGATCTATCCAGGATTACCATCAATCATATTCACTTGATTGTTTCCCAGGGACATATTATCAACCTTCCTACCGAGGGTTTCTATTTTGGAGGTTAAATTAGTCACTACATCTAGCTCAAAAACTCCTCCAGAATTTTCTTTCTTAGCCCTTATAGATGACCATTGGTAGTGATTGTTCTCCATATCTTTAAACAAATTCAATCACTCTTCAGGAGATTTATTATTCAAACTTCCTCCCATTGCTGCATCAATTAGCTGCCTAGTCCCATAATTTAACCTATTGTAGAATGTGTGGACTTGGGTCCACTCTAGTAAACCATGATGGGGGCAATGTCCTTATAGTTTCGTCCACCTCTCAAAAGATTCATAAAGAGTTCTAGAGTCTAATTAGTGGAATGAGGCAATGTCAGCTCTTAGTTTGACTGTTCTAGAAGGTGGGGAGTATTTCCTCATGAAATTTTCAACCATTTGTTGCCAAGTTGTAATGGAATTTCTAGGCAAGCTGTTCAACCATTTCTTTTCATTACGTTTAAGAGAAAAAGGAAACAACCTCAATCCGATAGCATCATCTGAAGCACCATTTATCTTAAAAATATCACATATCTCAAGGAATTGCTGTAGATGGTTATTCAGATCCTCATCCTGCAGTCTATTGAATTACACATATTGTTGAACCATTTGAATAAAAATTGGTTTAATGTCGAAGTTGTTTGTAGCAACTCTTGGTTTTACAATACTACTACTGGCACCTTCCAAAATAGGTCTACTAAAATCAAGCATTGTTCAAGGTAATTTATTCATAGCAGGGTCTATCTCCTCTTGCACTTCTCCTCCATTGTTTTTAGCCATATCTTCTAAACATTCTAGGTTCCTCCCTAGTCTCTCTTCATGAAACTCTTCTTATTCCTTGAGGCTCTGGAGTAAATGAAAACAATGTGTGAGAGTGACTCCTAGTCATAATCCTACATTTTTTTTTAATTTTAAAAGAATCAGACAAAGAAAGACAACAGAAACATATACAAACAAGAAGAAAGAACGATGAATTATCGGATAGAGAATTAAAGATATAACGAATAAAACAAAAAAAAGAATAAAAGAAATAAAGCAAGGAAAGAAGATATGCACAGGAATATTTACAAACATAAAGAACGCTATACAAAAATAAAACAGAACAAAGCAGATATATACATTATATTCAAAAGAAAAGAAAAGGGGATTAGCTCATATTTACAAAACAAATAGATATTTACAAAAGAAAACTTAAAAAAAAAATAAACTATTTACACTAGTCACATGTATTAGTGACTAGAATAATAAACGAAATGTTTTCTGATATTGCCCTGTTGGGCTTCAAATAAATGAATCCAATACTATTGCCCGGCAACAGTGCCAGAAATGCTTTTTGATTCAGTTGGAGTTATATATAATATGACTTATTAAAACATAACTCGAAGTAGAAGTTTCTAAATTTATAAAACTAGCTAGTCCTGTTCATCTTCGATTAGCAACTACCAATAATAATGGCTAGCACACCTACCGAAGTCTTACAGAGAGAATTAGTTCGAATCCCAAGGGAATGGTGACATCTATCATACTCACATTTTCTCTATTATCTTAGCTAAAGAAAAATTTAGCAATTCATAATGAAAATAGAAGTTATGCTAATGTTAATGATATTCACAAATGTTCTCTAAGCAAAATTACGGAATTAGTTTGCAATAGTGCAAGATGACAGCCCAGGATTTGCTTCACCAGCTCCTCATCATGTGATTTCTTAAGACAAAACTCAAAGAGAGAGTTGTTTGCTGGAGTATTTGCACTATCGGGTTCACTAAGGTAAACTAAAGCTTCTTTTAAGGTCAATAGTTCTAGATCTAACCAAACTACTAGAATCTCTTCTTAAACTATCATCAGTCTCAATCCGCATAAAGTTTAAAAATCTTTTGTTTTTAAAACCAACTCAATGAATTTCAAAACAAGTGACAGAAAGTCATCACCCGCCCTCTCTCGGGATATTTAGGATCGACTCCATAGTAGCCACATATCTATTCAAAAGAATGACCTCTCAGCCTATTTAGTTGAAATCAAACATGAATCTAACATGCAATTAGACCCACAAAATTAAAATCAAGCTTCTAGTTACAAACACCCAGTCAATATTGAATTGAAAGCGCATTTGAAATCATATGAATCAGGATTTAGATTGACAAACCCTAAGCTGTAGGAGATTATTTCTCCATGGATTTAGAAATTACAAGCATTATCTGAAGAAATAAATGAATTTAATTGAAGGATATTACAATTCAACACAGAGTTTTGTAGGAATTACGAACAATGGGTAAAAATGATTTTACCCAGAAAACTTTGAGACTCTCTGAGGTAAGAAGAAATAGAATTCTTTCGCTCCAGAAATTCTCTCACTATACTACATTAGTACTATTCTATTGTATTTACACTATACAACATACTTATTACAACGCTGTGCACGCTTATTTATAAGATGATGGCACATAAATCATGAAGATTTTATTACCGACATGACGGATTCTTTATAACGAAATGCAAATTCTATATCTGTGCGCGTGTTTTTATAGAATGCTCAAACAGTCGCTCATCGAGGGATAAGTAAAGTGCTCGAGTGTTGCATTAAAGATAGGGCTTGACTTAAGGTGATACAATGCTGTCATTTCTATCCATTCTTCCATCGAGGGCTAACTTTGAGACTGCTAAGGGCTCATTGCTTGATGATTTGAGGTGCGATGCAAGTTAGGCGGGTAAGAATTAGGGCATGACATTGAGGCATAACAGAAGCTTTCTTCAAGTTTGGGCTCGATCTCCTCAAAACAAGTATCGAGGGTCACGTCGAAGGCTAAATTTAGGGTGCGATAGATCAATTTTTACTTGTTTGGCCTTACATTTTGGCCCCAATCGGTATTATCAAGGCGTGCGTTAGTTCTGTTCTTCACTTTTGCTGTTGCTTTTGCTCCAAATTTGATTAAAAACACTTTGATCCTTCTTCTTTCAATTCAAGGAGCTGAAAAGCAACAATTTAACATTAAAAGCACTGGATTCATAGCAATTTAGTAAAAAACTCATCAAAATAAGCTCGAATTCCTATGAAAAGAATAGAGTAAAATTAACTTATCAACCATTTTTGTCACACCTCAAAATGGGGCCTAGTAGCATTAATCTAAAGCTATCATACCACTTGTGTACTCGTAATATGAAAGTCGTCTTGTAAGTTAGAGTGTATAAGATTCTATTTATTTATCAATGTTTATTATATAAATGATATATTATATTACTGTATTTCAACTATGGAATCCAATTGTCAACTCTCTACCAAGACCGTAGAGAATCGGTATCCCCTACAAATAATAAAATTTAGCTCCAACTTACAAAATATAAAGTCTCATTTATTTATACAAATAATAAATTTTATATTCTAAGTTTAGTGCCACTTATATACCTAACTTTACTATAGTTTGATGGAAAAGCACTCTTCACACGTCCCTATCCCAGTCCCAATTAGCGTTATACCTGCACAGAAACTATTGGGGAGTAAGCAAAACCACAGGCTCAGTGAGTTCATCCCTCATTACTACTGGTCACGCAAGTTATGAAACATTAATTATATATTCATGCAAATCTATCTACTCACAATATGAATGCATACAAGATGATGCAAACAACACATCTATGGGAGTCCGGATCCATAGACGATGTAGATTTACCTGTCTACATTTCAGTTGTCTCCCATACTTACCTACATGGGACACCTCGCCTTACTCGCATGAGGCTGTCTGGTGGTAGTGTCCATCCAGACTTACCTAATGCTTAAACGCCATTAGTAACAGCAAATATTCCTCAACGTGTTCATGTGGTCTACATTGGTTAATATTTAAATATATATAATGCCAATTAATGGCAATTTTCACTAACCATCACCAATTTATGGTGAATCAGGCAAGTAGACCCCGACTCAAGCAACATCTACCACCAATACTGACCATCACCTATTAAAGGTGAATCCGACAGATAGATCCCCACTCAGGTAACATCTATCACCACGTGACTAGTGGACCCCGACTCAGGCAACATCCGCTGTCGCAACAATACTCAAAAATGTCCCATGTTTATCTCATAAACTCTTTTAGTAAAAATTCGTCCTTTTCAAAGGATATAAAAACAACCTAGGATATTCCAAGTCAGATTTTTTTTTTTTTTTATAAAATACATTTCAAAATACTTTTGATTTTAAATTCGAGACATTTCCTACAGGGGGTCAAGCATATGTGGTGAGTATATCCAATTAGTTTAGTCGAATTATTATCTTTATCCATTTATTCAGGTGATCATGCAAATGATAGTACTTACGCCAATCAGTCATTCCACATACAAGCAATACAATCAACATAACAGCAAGCAGTAGTAATCACAAGAAAATAGTAGATCATCAGAATTCCCTCACTTGTGGTCCTCGCTAAATTGTTGTATAAGCTACTTGAAATTGGAGAATTGAACTATGTTTCCTTTGAAAATGAAATAACAGATATTTATTATTCAACCAATCTATTCTTTTATTAGTTACGAAAATAAGATATTTGAAACAACATATTCACCATATTAATTATGGTATAACTTATACTATAAATTACACTAATTCTAATTTAGACGTATTTTAGTAATTACGTACTCCTTTCTTTTTATGGTTTTACATAGTATATTAATCTAAGTCGAGTTGATTGAAACTAATCCTCTAATTCAATTACTAAATCCACTTTAATTAGCTTAATCGTTCTAATATGATTTCACTTAGTAAAATAATTCATTTAAGATATATTAGTTCTATTTATTTTATTTATAATTTCATTGTCACTTATTAAGACAAAATACTTATAATGTAAATAACGCAATTAGATTTCTATGATTGTCTAAGTGTTCTATCTTGATATGTAATTTTATTTCTATTACATGTATTGGTCCTTTTTATGTTTTTATGGTAACAAGTATTTACTACTTATTATTTATTTTCATTTTGCTTGTCTTGATCTTAGAATATTTTATATTTTATTTTTATCGAATAATTACGGGGTTCGTACTTAGTAAATTAGGAAATTATTATGATTTGTTATTATCATTTTATATCATTCCTTAGCTTGACCAAATATAGCAACAAATATTTATTTCTAATTATTTATTTTTATCTTGTTTCTCTTGATCTTATTGGATACTAAATATTTTTATCGAGTAGTCATAAAATTCATTCTCAATAAACTGATATTTCATTATTACTGTTATTATCACTTTTAGACTGTTCTTTAATTTATAGTAACTAATATTTATTTTCTATTACTTAATCTTATCGTGTTGTTCTTATTCTACTTTATGTAATTATCTTATTATTTTTGGAAATCACATTGTTGATAATTTTAACTTATTAAATTTTCCTTTCTTATATATCTATCATAGATAATTGTTTAGAATATTTATAATTCTTTTTTTTTTTTACATTATATTAATATTAGCAAGTTTATTGTAAACAATATTTTTCAATAATTTTAGGAATTGCTAAATTACATTTATTACATTTTATCATTCCCTTTTTGAGTATTGTATTTATTTCTCATTTATATATTATTCTTCTTCATTGCATATATATATATACATATATGTATATTTAAATATATAATATAATTTATATATACTGATTTAGATGAACAAGCTTGATTTAGGAAATTTTGCATGTACGCCGGCAACAAACATTGCTGGCGTTGATTCCCAGATGCTGGTGTTCGTGTAAATTTTTATTTTATTCAAACGCTAGCGTACGCTGGCTCAAAGGTTGCCAACAATCAACGAACACCGCTGGCTTTGAATTCCAGAGGCTGGCGTTTGTATAAAAATTTTGTCTTTTAAAATTTACGTAGCCTCTGTTTCAGACTACGTAGTTTCTACACCGGCCTATCCCTGTAAGTCGCTGGCGTTGGGGGTATAAGTTGTTGGCGTATGGACGGCATTGACACTATTCATTGTTTTCCTCATTTTTTCTCTGTTTCGAACTTACTTTTCTTAATTCCTTTATATATTATACTTGTGTTTAAACCCTTTCTAAATGTTTTTCATACTTTATATATATCACACGTGATATATCAATACATATAACATCCTGTAATCATCAAATTACAAGATTTCTAGCTACTACATATATTACAACATGTAAATTGAGTTGAAAGTTAAGTCTTACCTTATGTGAGTTGTTGCAGTGTTGCTAAACCCTCTCCCAAAGCTTGATACGATCCTAGATTAATAGGAACATGGTTTAAACTAGAATTTAACATATAAACTCACTTTTAAATTGAATTTGCTCTTACCTTTTTTTTTTCTTTGTTCTTCCTAAGCTTGTGGTTGTGTTCTTTATTGAAGTTTGTTAGTGGCTATATTTGTGTTGTTGTTTTGAACTCAGTTTAAGTATGTTTTATGCTTGAAATGTGGTTGTGCTTAAATGTATTTTGTGTGTGTTTTAAGCTGTTGTTGTTGTATTTTTATTACTTTGTTTGATTTGCTCATTAAATGTCTTATGTGTGTGTGTGTGTGTGTGTGTGTGTGGTGTGTGTATAGAAGAAGAAGAAAGGGGCAGCAACTTGGCTAAGTTGGGCAATTCTTCCACCGAATTTCAACTCCAATCATGCATTAAATAATTGTCTTATTTGATAACTTGTGATTGGTGTTTGTGTAGATTGTTGACTTAATGTGGATTATTTGTGCAAATTATATGAAGATTTTGGCTGGCAAAAATCAAGATCATCACAGCCATATATCATCCCCATTTGTACATAATTGAGGAGAAGAGAGAACGTGGAAAATGAATAAAAAAAATGTAAGGAGGATAGGATGATTAGAAATACAAAAACAAAGAAAAGATGATGAATTTATAACCAACTGTGTAAGAGTTTAAATATTAATTTGGTAATATTTTTAGATAAAAATTTTCATATTCTCGTTATTAAATATTCTGAACACTATGCTATACATAGAATTTCTATTAAAGATATGTGTATATGTGTTTAATTTTTCACTTTTTGTTGGAATTTGTCACGTACAGTAAGAGTTTAAAAGTGAAGAAGTTGTGAAACGAGAAGCAAAATCAAAAATATGTAAAAGAGTTAGGATAAATGGAAATACAAAAAAAAAAAAAAAGATGATAAATTTATAACCAATAAATATGTAACAAGTGGGCAAAAATATGAACTTATGTAAAAAGTCAATTTTGTGGATCTAAATGACACGTATGACAAATACTGATTCATTAATATTTTTGGATAAAAATTTACATATTAACGATATTAAATATTCTGAACACTTCAGTATACATACAATCTTTAGTTTAATGCTTTTACTTTTTTGTTTTTATACCTACTATCGTAAATTATATTTTATCTGTTTAAAAGTTTTGTTTGATGGTATTTTGATAAATTAATAATTATATTGCCCTTGATTGAATATATAAGGTTTGAAATTATATATGAATTCATTTCTATTTATAAATTTATTCTAGAGTTTTTACTAGGTTAGAAATTTAATTTTTATTTTATATTTGTTACTAGGTTCTTTTTACTAATTATAAGTTACTAGATTAGATCAGAATTTTAGTTTCTATAGACTCAGATTTATTTAACTTAAAGGTATTGATATATTTCAAATATTAAAACTTAGGTTCTTAGATATTAAACGGCTTTTCTTTATTCTTTATTTCGAACATTATGATTTTGTGAAGTCTTAGTGATAAATATTCTTTATTCTAATTTGTTTATATTTAAAATTTAAATCATTAAAAAATTGGAGTGATTGCTGATATTTTTATTATAGTCTTTTATGGTTCTCTATTTTATTTATAATATTTATTATAATCAGGTTATGTCAAATCAATGGGATTATAATTTTCCATCCAACAAAGATGCTATTGCACTTGATTTCATCCTTATAATTCTTAAGAATATACGTGGTATTTTCATTCACTTGCTTGATTGTATTGAGCCCTTATCACTTAGCTAATGAAATATGTATAGTTTTGGATGGCCAATTGTTGGTAATTTCAATATCTTTACCATTAAAGTGTTCTAAAATGGCATATTAAAAAAACAAATGCTTGACGCTTTTTAGGCATTGTCCTTAAGGATAATTCATCCGACATAGTAAAAAACAAAAGGAAAAATGATGACCATATCTTGTAAGATTCAACAAGCCTTTTAGCAAAAAGCTAGAGAGCATAAACAATAGAAAACAATAAGAGTAAAAACCCAATAGGATTAAGAAGAAGAAAGCAATGGTAAAAAGTTTCATTGTATTTTGCTGATAATAATATATAGATAAAGATATGCAGAGAGATATGTGTAATGGGTGGGAAAAATATATGTAACGGTTAGATAATATTCTGTAATAGGTGGATAAGATTTTTTAAAATGGCAAAATAATAGTAGTGGAGCAACATATTCAAATATCATGGTAACTAAAATTTTAACTAGTCAAATTCACTAGTTTAAAATACCATCTAAAATTAATTAATAATAATGTCTGAAAATAATAAAGTGGAAAATAAAACATTTCCTTAAGCTGGGCCACAATAATTATCATGTGCGTGGGAGGGTGGTACAAATCAAGTAATTTATGCTAGCCTAACCTAATACATGTGTGTGCTAGTTCCTACCTTTCCTCTAACTCTTTACTAGCCCATATGAAGAAGTAAACTAATAAATAAGGATGAAGAAATTGCTTTAAGGAATGTGGGACAAAATCCCATTTGAAATACTATTACTACATACAACAAGAAGTAGCTTCTACATTAGTAAAGCTCTTTTTATCTATTATGATTGCACAAGTTTTCTCGTTGATCTAGCACTTGATATTGAATAGATTCTCATATTGCTCTTCCTTTCGTGCAATCCTCATATTTAAAGAACTTTTAATCGTTATCAGCACAACATCTCATTCTACACCTTTAGTGTTATCTAAACTATTATTATATAGCTTAAGAACTTTCTCAAGATCTTCGATTACACTAACTTGTTCATCTTCACTTTCCACCTCTTTACCTTTTAAGAGCCATCACTCTTCTTTTGGGACATTATACAACCATATGCCTAATCTAAAATACTTAAAACATTTACGTTAACTAGTGTGCTTAGAAGCATCTTTTTTATCATTGTTCCAACTTTTGAGTTGATTGCTAGCTTACCTATAAAGTCATCTTTTTTCTCAGCTTTTTTGGTCTTAAAATGGTTTGATCCTTCTATTTCATAATTTCACAACAAATTGGAAGTATCTTGAATTCCTTCATGTAGCTTTCTAGATTAAAATTTCCCTAATTAAGGGTTTATGACTTCATGAATATATCCTACTTATAATCATTAGGAACAAATCACCAACACATGAGGTGCTTCATCTCTTCCCATGTATCAACATTACCTTTACCTTGTTATTTTCTCACTAAAGTGTAGCATACTCTATGAACTCCAATGTAGCCAACTTCACCTTTGGCTGGTCATAATAGTTACAACAGTAATAGACTTTTCAATCTCATGCTCCTAATATAGGAATGTTTCTATCGACTCGGACCCTCAAAAATCAAAACCTTCATCTTAATATGCTTTAATCTTTGCCACTGCCTATTTCTTTTAACATATCTTTCTATCTTAAAAGACTTCATCATCTTCTTCAGGTTCAACATCTAATCTTCTTGTGTTGCTATGCATCCTTCCTCATTAAGCTTTGAGAGCCCCAAGTATTCCATTTATGGCTTATAGTCTCTGTTCATTATTGTAAAGTATTTTTATAGCAAGCTTTGGAACATTATTGTTTCTTGTTGAACTGGATAACTTCGAGTTGTTTTTTATGAGAACTAAACAATAGTAATTTGTTTGAAAGATTTATTGCATTGAACTTAAATTGACTTGTTCCACGCTTGAAGTAGACATTTAACTTTTTGAAATATTGATTATTGTACATATCTATCAAAGTAGCTTGCTGCAATAGCTATTTTAGCAATGATTATAAGGTCCAATCGTGTTCACTAGAAAGCATCCATATGTCAAGGCATAGCATTTAGATGCCAAATGTTTTTGAATAAGATTAGGATGTGATGTTCGGACATTACCTATGTTTGCACTTGATTAGAACCTTTTAGTCAAGTTAAAATTGTGGTAGCGTCCTGATGCCAAGATTGTCCAAAACTTTCTACTCTCATTTTTTCAAGTGACTTTAGTACTTTGGAGGGAATTAAGTGAAGATGTCATGCATCTCCAAAAGATGTTCAAATGCTGGGTAATGATGTCCAGACACTAGCTTCAAGGGACTACCCATTAGATGCATTAATTGTAAGGGAAAATTTGTCCAAATTTGAGCAACAATTATTTTCTCTATCTTTGCTATAAATATGAAACTTTTAGTCGACCTAAGATAGTTAGTTGAGCTTACATATTATTATCAAAATTCTTTGACTCTTTGTAATAAGAGTCCTTATGTCTTGTTCATTATTTTGCAATCTTTAGAGAGAGAGTGTATTTTTGTGAGCTACTTTTGCAAATTGTAAAAGAATACTATTCTTGTAAGAGTGACTGGGATTGTATTGTAAGACTTGTATGTAACTCGAAACGAGCAATTGTATGATTAATAAAGTGGTGTGAGATCATCGATTTAAGACAAGTTGAGTTGATGGAGAGTAGGGGATAGTTTGAACTTCACGTTACATCTCGAAGCAAATTTCTCTTACCCTATCTCTTTTGTTTCTCAACATATTGTTATTATTATTTCTCTTGTTATTGCCTCTCAACTAGCCTATTTGCAATTAACTTTTCAAAAAATGATTAAATTAGTCAAAAAAACTCAATTCATTTCCTTTCCTTCTTGAGTTTATTCCAGTGCATTTTTTTCATTTCCTTCTTGTCTGTAATTGCCACATTGATTATCTTTAAACATCCTCACAATCTCAATGAATTTTCCAAATTTGTCTATGACAAAAAACCTAGTGCCTTCCCTTTGCTACAACCTTCACTCTAATACCAAAAAATGGTCTTCCTTAAGATCCCCTATAAGCAATTGTAAAACAAATTCAAAACCATGCCGCTACTCAAACAACAACAAAACAAGATAGTCGCTTAAGAGTAATAATTAGTCAGCTTTAATAAGAACGAATACTGACATTCTTTCCATAAACTAGTGATGGGATAAGGCCACTGGACCACACCAATATTCCTTTTGGGGCTTATTATGTTATTGAAAAAAGCTAAAATTAAAAGGATATAGATGGCTTCCCCTTTGGATATTACGCACCAATGGAAGATCAAGTTGCGCTCAATCTATCTAACATGATGCACGGATAGACTAAATGGTTTTACTTGTACAATCTCAAAAGAAGAGGGAAAAAAATCGATAAGAACAAGAAGAAGATCCAGAAAGAGAATACAATAAAAGATGTGTTTCATTCAATAAGTTAGCCAATATGGCTTTCACATAAAGTGACCTCATATTTATCATGTAACATTTACCAATTTGGCACAAACATCTATACATACATATATATATATATAGAGAGAGAGAGAGAAGTATGTTAAAGACAATAAAGGAAATTGAACAAGAAACTACGTAATATCCTAAGAATTAAAGTCTAAATTTTCGCTTTTCTAATAAATTTGAGGACAACATCTTGAGAATAATTTACCTGGAATCTTTCCCTTTGAAATTATCAAGCTTTGTCCCGAAATAATATCGTGTATTTTAACTTCTTCTTAGTAATTTCGATCATCTTTTGACAAATTTCTATTAATAAATCTTTAGACTAAGCTGTCTATACCTCTTGTTTTAGGCCTTCTCATTGGCCCCCTTGATTATATCCTTGATTCCCATTATAACATCTCATTAACCCATCATCCGTAGATTTATACCGTGCTCTGGAGCTACTCCTGCAGTTACATTTTGCGTTTTACCCTCCAAAGTGACAGTATTATCCCAAACATAAGAACAGTAGCCGGAATTGGATCTTGTATCAAGAACCAACCCAATTTGCATCAATATAAGATTGAATATCTTCATGGTTCCATTTAAAAATAATAATAGCATTTATCCTAGTCATTTTCAAATACCTCAAATTTCTATAGAACACATTCAAGGTGTTTTTGATAAGGTATATGCATAAATTGGCTCACATCATTAATTAAAAAGATACTGTCTTAACATATCTGTGAAAGATAAATCAATCTTCCTACGGGGCTCTAGTACTACATTTTTTCAACAGGAGTTCCATTCTTATTTAATAATCTTCAATGAGAAGGATATTATCTAAATATTTTATCATTGACTTAAATTTTCCTTTTACTTGAAAACTTTGTGAACATTGCATAATCACTTTGAGATTGCATACATCTAAGTGTCTTGAGTAATCTAGTGAGTTGGCCAGATCATTCCCCCAGAAGATTACCTTAGTTATAACGATTTTTTTTTTCAGTCGAAACACTAAATAGGAAAGGGGCTGGTCAAGATAGCTAGAATAGAAAGATGCACTGTTACGGTATTTGTATAAAATTATTTCAAGGTTATCAATGTTATAGGTTTGAGTAAAAGCTCAATCTACCAATCTAACTCTGTATCTCTCTAAAATTATATTTCTTTGTGCAATAAAATTAGACATGAATAAAGCCAATGACCATATTGAAAAGGATTTCCTTCAGATTATGCTTGCTAAGTCAGGCTTTTTGTAAGAGAGAGAGAAATTGGATGATAGAGTATAAATATATATATATATATAAAGAGAGAGAGAGGGAGAGAGCATATGGTGTCATAGTTAACCAAAATATATATATATATATGGGAGGCCTGTAGCCATATCCCAAGTTACCGCAACTATTTTGTTGTTCATTACTCCCCTATATTATCTGAACCTTCTTTTGAAGATAGACATGTAGTGATGAGACTAATTTATGATTATTGTAAAGCTTCAGTCCTACTGGTTAATAGATCGAAGTCTAGCATATGTGTTAGCAAACGATGCTTCTTTTATGAGAGAAGGCTAAGATTTGTGAAGTGATAAGAGTTTGTCACGGCTGCTGACCCGAATATGTACTTGGCATTACCAACTCTTTGGGTATGAATAATACCGAAGCTCTTGGATTCATAAAAATAAAATTAAATTAAATTGAAGTAGGAGGAAGAAGAAGAAGAAGCAGCAGCAGCTAGAGGGATGGAAAGATTTTTTGTTATCAAATGCGGCAGATTCTTATCAAAGCAGTAGCAGGTGCAATTCTAAATTTTCAGTTAAATGGTGCAGGAAAGTTAATTCCATGATATTAAACCAAAAAAAAAAAAAAAAAGTTAATTCCATAATAATCGGGTGTTGGAGGGACCAGTTAATGAGGAAAGGAAAATTTAGCTAGGGGACACAAACACACCAAAACCGAGAGAGAGAGAGAGTGTGTAATAGCCATGCCTCGCAAGGCTGCATCATATCAATGCAGAATTACTGACTTCATTTTCAGCAGAGCTTTTCTAAATATTATTTCACATATTCCCGAACATGACAAGTTAGTTTACACATTCCCGAAGAGAAAAAATCTCTGGCCTATATCTACAAAAATTTACAGGAAAAATTAGTAGGAAGAAGTAGAAGAAGAAACAGAGAATACACGGAAAGGAGAGCAAACTTTTGTATTAGATTACGAGATAGCTACAGGCAAGGAGGAGAGACGCCAAAACCTCTCATCTAAGATTATATTTGAAGACTAGATGCTATTGCACTGGCTAGGCTAAGAACTTCAAATGGGGGTCGGTTCCTCACTTGGGTCACGGTACGGGGACATGAATCCGTTATCCAAAAGTAGGTTAAACCACTATCAGCACCCCCTGAACAAAAGATGCAAATAACAAAGGGGAATGGTAAGAACAGATGTCAGATATAGATAAATATTATGCAACTAGAACCAAGTCCCTGGAGATAAAAATGATAAACTACTTTCAGCCAGGCCAAAAGCCACCACCATAATTAGTCATAGGTGATGCTATCTCCTACAAAATCAAGATATTCTTCTTTACCATGGTTTTGACTAATTCAGATAAATGTATTCTTGAATTTTTCCTGTATAAAAAGGCGCACATGGGCATTTTCCACCAGTATCACATACATGGAACAATAACAAATCAATCACATACAAAGGGTCATGCTGAAATCAGCACTTACTTTTCTCCTATAACTTCATATTAGAAACAAAACCAAAAGACTATCTTCCTATATTTGCAGATGTTAGAGTCTCTCCTGAAAGAGCAGTTGCTTTAAACTTCTTAAAGGAAGAAAAATCTGGATAGCAACATGGGTGAGATTATTTCATCGAAGATGGCATGAAGACAAGTGCAATTCAAGCAACAATTGGCAACCTGCATCCATACAAATTTAAGAATTACCTCCATCATCATGCTGAAAGCGTTCCCATGACTTGTTGGGAAATATCCCATGTGTCACATAGGCACTGATTTTTGCTGCGCCATGAGCAGCCAACACTTTCTGGGAAGAGCACATAAAATAAAGGATCATTTATGGCTGAATGATTAATCAATGGGACAGAATCTTAGCTTACAATGGCACAACCACTTACAAAAGCTGGTTAATATAGGTTATAGTCTAATCCTCAAGCACATGTGAGTGGTGCAGTAACACTGAGGGCTTTCAGTAGATATTTTTCCTAGGAGAAAAAGGGGCTACAGTATACACATATGTTTCAATGAATAAGGATCTTCGGCAACAGCACATGGTCTTTGGATGAAACTTACTTCAATCTTATCATTTATTAACTGAAAGATCTAGCAAGTTATTCAATGATTATAGTCGAGGTACACCCCTATTCCTCTTCGACCATTAAAAAGTACAAGTAAGTATTTTTCACTCTATCACCACTTGAAAAATAAAGCTTGTTGGCCAAATATTAAACTGTGAGTCCTATAGGGAACTTGGTTGGAGAATATCAGTTACCAAAATTGAATTACATGCTGTTCTGTTTGTCAGAATTTGCAAATTAAATTACCCATATGTTCTCTTTTCCTACAGAGTAATTAACCTTGAACATGCAAGGAGGCCTCAAGTACCTGACACTCAATTAGAGTTCCACCTGACTGGACCAAGTCATCCACTATAACAACATGCCGTCCTTTAGGCTCTCCCTCTTTAAGACGAACAATCCTTTGGTCACCTTCTCGAACTTTAGCACAAACAATCTGAATATAGTTTGATGGTTCATTTAGAAAGTATACAACAAAAAGCATGCTGTATTGAAATTGAAAAATTGGGCAGGGGGACATTCACTCTATGCCAAGCAGAAGGAATTTATTTATTTAAGAAAGAAGATGATATATTTGACATTACACAGAGTATACCGAGTGAAAATAACATGTTAAATTGACTCTCCAACTACAGGTTGCATTTTTGAATCACAATCAGAAGCTCCATAATACTTCATAGAACAGTTCTAAGCTTTTGATATTGTGATAGAGATGAACTTCATGATTGCGCAGCATACCAGGATTTGAGATTACTGGTATTCAAAAGGGTAACCTGCGGAGGTGAATATCACAAGCACTTTCACAAGAAATCGAGGTTAAAGCATAAGATTGCGTATCATTATAAAGTAATAGATCATACTGCTTTTTCTCATAGTAATGTGATTGCAAGAAAACGGAAGAAAACTAGCATGCTAGTTGAGTACATACTGTAGGGAAATGCTGCAGCTGCTTGTGAAACCGTTTCCATGCACCATCATCAGGAAATGCAATAGATATCTGAATGGAACCAGAGTTAGAACAGGAAAAAAGAGTGATCTGGAGTCTAAAGATACCATATTTATGAGGCCCCAATATGGCTTTTGGGAGCTGAAGGTAAAAGTTCACAAGTGTTCATCGTATGGCTAACATTTATATGTATCCATATAAACAATGTGAGTGTGTGTGCACATGCATGGGTATATGTGTGTGTGTACATGAGAATAGTGGAAAGATATATTCAACAAAAATTTTTTTTTTCTTTTTTTAGGCTGAAAATATCCTTTTAAATATGAAACATTTTCCTTTGTAGGGGAAAACATATTACCACTAAAGAGAAAAGCCCAGCATTTTTCGAAAAATAATTTGTGCTTTTTAAAAGGGTTAATGTCGCAAATAGTGCTTATAATCTGATAAAATATGTAATTAAATACCTGAAATTTAAAGTTGATCAATTTAATACCTCAACTTTTAAATTGATAAATTTAGTACTTAAAAAAACTTTTTATTTACATCAACAGTACCTTCATGATATTGCTTAGCATAGGCAAAAAGTTTTTTTAGGTATTAAATTGATCAATTTCAACGTTCAGGTACTAAATTGATTAATTTTAAAATTCAGGTATCTAATTACATATTTTACCAAATTTAGGTATCATTCACGACATTTACCTTTTTTGAATTAAAAGCCATAATTTGGATTAGTCTACACAAGTTTTCTAACTCTTAAAAAGTGACTTCTAGTTAACTTTTACTAGAACTAACCTATAAGTCATATTTAAAAAATAAGAAGACTTTAGTAGTGGAAAAAACATATGATCAAAACACTTGTTCAAAGAATTTTGGAAGATTTTTTGGATGTAATGTGAGATTTTCGTTAAATTAAGAATAATTGTTACAATGGATGAATAAAGAAAGGAGACAGAATTGCCAAGAGTATTCTAAAAACATAAAAGAAAACAAATATGACTCACTAGAGACCTAACTCTCCAGCAAAACACCACAGCAAAAAAAAAAAAAAAAAAAAAAAAAAAAAAAAAAAAAAAAATGCTAAGAACAAGATCTTGGCAAGATACATTGCAAGAGAACCATCTCAACAAAGAAAATAGATACAAAATGATCTAGGACACATCATGCAAAGACCGAGAGCTAACTCCAATTCTTTTCTCATTTCTTTCTCTCCATACATAGTTAATAACCAACCTGGTGATAATAATAAGTATTGCAAATTAATTTATCTTTTATACTCTCAATTTTACAAAAAAAGGTTTGTAATGTATTTATGGTAATACATTAATAATACCCTATCCATGTACAAGTATAGTTTACCAAAATTTATGTCAAGCATTAGAAAATTCTTTTCAACATATCTTTGTAACACAGTATTGAATTCAGAAATTGTATCTTTTGTGATAACTTGACTAGGATGGAACAGGCTGTTTGGATGCCCTTAGATGATGTTCGCCCTTCCCCTGTTGTGTCATGGGGGTATAATCAAATATATTAAAACATGCCATTTTCATAATAATAACAATAATAATAGTGAAAAACGTTTTTCATTAACAAGTGGTTTTCCTTAAAACAAAAGAAGCTTAATATTCAATTTTTTTTTTAATTTGAAAAAAAAAAAAGGGTTATGTTTGTGAGATGTAGACAAGATAGAAAACGACACTGCTACTTCTATTGTCTTGGTTATGCATAAGGAACTTCCATATGACTAAAAATTGCTTAAAAATAAGATTTAGACTGAACATTTGGGCCTCATTGTCATGTAAAAAACTTTTTCCTCATTTCCATTTGTTTGGTAGATTGAAAATGTCCATTTATATAAAAAATATTTTTCCTTATAAGACAAAACCTTAACATTTAAAAACAAACAATTTACGCTTTTTAAAATGGAAAGTCATTACCGAATTACTCTCCACAATAAATGTACTTTATTTATACATTCATGGTTGTCGAACTCGCAAGTCAACTTATAAGTTTTTACGAGTTTATAATTTGATAACGCAATTTCGATTCAACTCGTATACGAGCAATCTCGTGTAGACTCGCAATTTTACATTGTAAAATCGGTGGTAAAATCGTAATGTAGTAATTTTACATATTTTTGTTCTATTTGAACTTTAAAAAAGCAAGTAATTTAAGAGTTTGTTTGGGTAGCTTTTTCCGATAAATATAGATACTTTTTTCAAATTTTTTTCCTAACAAATTGTTTATCAAGAAATAGATACAAATAAAAAAAAAATTTGACAGTTCTCATGAAAAGATTAACTAAATTAAATATAAATAAAATATAGTTACACAATCTAAACAAACCCTAAAATGTTCAAATTTAGGAACTTTTGGTTGATTCTTGATGTTTATCTTAAGCTAACCTAATTTTAGGTTTTTTTTTTTTTTTCCTCTCTCTCTTTTTCCCCCCCTTTTATTTCCTTTGTTTTCTTTTTCTTTTTTTTTTTAAAGGGTTACTTTCTTCTGAGTGATGTGCCCTAATATATTTTAGACAATTGGAATGAAAATTAAACAAATATATAAAGGGCTATATTTTCCTCTTCTAAAATTTTTTGTAAGTAATTTATTTGTCATAAATTTAATGATTTTTGGTGCAAATATATAATGAATATGAAAATGTTCATTATTGCACAAAACTAGCTACTCGTACATAATAACTTGAACGATTTGCAATACATATTAATAATTGTAGATTACAAATTATTAGTAAATATAAAAAATTATTGTAATTATAAGGATTGTATTAACATATTATTTAGAGCATGTGAGTTGTGATTAGTAAAACTTAAATTTTAACTGCATGTAACTAAAATTAATATTGAATTCTTTATTTTAAGTTTTATTAGTATGTTAAGTAAATCTATAGTTTTTACAAGAAAATTTACATTAGTTGTAGAATTTTAGAATTCTGCGTTTCAATTCTACATTCCGATTCTATAGACTATCTAGCGAATCTACGTAGAATCTCAAGTTTGACAACTATGTATACATTACACTATGCTATGTAATTTATTTCAAACACCGAAAAGTCTTTTCACATATTTTTACAAATACATTCAAACGCATGAAAACATATCATTTCAATAAAAAACATTTTCAATTGGCAAGAGATTTTCCTTGGGACAAACAAATGCTTTAATATCTTACACTGTCAGAATCAGGGAGTTGCAGGAGTCTATTTTTAAGCAATGGTATGCCACTCTCAAAGCATGGTAAAATATTGTCGCCAAAGTAGAATCGCTCCTACAAAATGACAAAGGGATATAATGCAAGGTGATGGACAGTGAAAAAGAAGACAAAACTCAAGAAACAAAATATGAACGCAAACCTGCAAGGCATGGATATCAAAAGTGACCAAGCTAGTAGGGCCACCTCTTGAAATGGGTACATTTGATAAAATCCGAGCAAGGGTAAAAGCAGTTGCTACATCCCCCTCATCCTCCATACGCTCTGAAGTTCCCGTTGGGAAAAAGGGAAGGACTAGTGTAAATGAAGATACGAACAATTTTGGCAATGCATAGATGATGGAGGATTGCTCAAATATTACCCCTGGGGAACTAAATGAGGCCAAGAAAGCAACATGCTGTCCACGGATCCCTTGCGCATTGGGTATAAATAAGTTGGGGAATCCATCATCAAAAGTCCTATAACAATGTGAATAGAGGGAGCATTTTCATTCAGGACAAATAGCTGACAGAAACTGTATTCTTAAGAATGTATGATCTTAGAAAGACCAGAGGTGCATAACACTGTCCCTCATTTGAATATGTTCTTCACGTGAGCAAACTCAAATTTCACATTGAGTGTAGGACGCACAGAGGAGGCAACAACTAGACAAGCCTTTTTAAAATTGGGAATAACCCAAAGGTTGAAATCTTTTGTTTTTTAATCAGGAACCCAAACTCAATGTGCAGATTATATATGCCTGTGCGTACGTGCATGTGTGTACTTCCACCTATTTTAATGGAAAACCTT
Organism: Combretum micranthum; assembly: GCA_024138025.1. Taxonomy (NCBI): domain Eukaryota; kingdom Viridiplantae; phylum Streptophyta; class Magnoliopsida; order Myrtales; family Combretaceae; genus Combretum; species Combretum micranthum. The sequence goes on from JAMXBD010000323.1 coordinate 423,684, forward strand.
GAACTTGTACACTGAAATTCATTAGCAATTCAATAAACAAGGTCCATGCCACAATCAATTCAACATCACTGAGATAAAGAAACCATAACGATCAAATTTTGTTGAACCATTATTTGAACCCAATAAGCCCATCTCCAGCGGCTTATTAACGGGGATGATAATCAATTGTAACCATCAATTACGAAATCAAAACCCACAGATTTAAATCCTCGCAACTGTTACCCCGAAACTTGGTCAGCATAGTTAATAAGAAAGCTCCCCAATGCATAGGATATACATTTCATGAGATAGATAAGTGTGATGGAAATTGCACATTTACGCATTCCTTCAACCACATTGCTCGAACTATGTATAAAACATTACAGAAATCTTATTCTTAAATACTAACCTCCAATCAATACTCCGTAGTTCGATGGAATCAGACTGCGCAGCGACTCTCTCAGCTAGCTCCTTCATCTCAGTATAGTAGAAAAGACAGACTCTTTTGGCATTCTTGGACACCGAAGAAGATGAAGTCATTGGAATAATAGAAGGGGAGACGGAAGGTAGAGAAGGATTATGGAAATTATGGATTGGATCTGGACCGAAGAAGTAATCGACTGTTGTCCAGCTTGGCTGAGAGTAAACCCCACTGCATCTGCAAGGGATGAGTTTGAGGGTTGGAGGTTTAGGAAGTGAGGGTTTTGAGTGGAGAGGAAAGTGTCTACAGAGGTTGTCTTGATCGGAGGAGCAGTGTTTGAGGGGTAGCGAATTTAGTGGATGCGGTGGTAGTGGTGCCGCTGCCATGTAATAAGGGTGGGGAAGCAGGCGGCTGAAGCTGTTTTGCTGGCGGTGCCCGTCGGCAGCTAAACTTGTATAAGTCATACCTTCATTATTGTTTTTATAAGGGTAAATGTTATTTTAGTACCTATATTTTGTTAAAAAATCCAATGATGTACGTCGTTTAATACTAACAAAAAGTTTTGGGCTAGTTTTTTTTAGCAGTATAGACCTCTAATTTTTTTAAAGTTAGAAAATAAAATAAAAATTCAATTAATTCGGTAGTAACATGTCATTTATTATATAATAATTTTTTAATTTAAAAAAACTGAAAAATAATCTAAAAATTAAAAAAAAAATGAAAAGTCAACACTTTTGTTATTAGTGTTGCCACTACCACCAATTAGGACAGATCTAAATTGATTATATTCATTTTTTTGCTTTTCGATACAATAACGACACCAACCGTCATAGATCTCTATCCACGAATGATAAATATATATAAAAAAGAATTTAAAAGGATCAAGGTGAACAAATTACAAAAATAGTTTTCCTCCTTGCTTTATGATCATTAGCAATCCACATGCATAATATGATGATGAATTCCTTTTTTGGATATCTTATTTAAGAAAAAAATAATAATAATGACATTTTAATTAGATCGTTTTGCACGACAACTTGGATCTGGTGGCACACTAATATATATATATATATATAATATAATATATATTAATTTTTAAATTCATTTCTAGATATTTTTTAAAAGTAAAAAAACTATTATACTAAATGATGCATATTTAAACTTTTATTTTATTTGCTAACTCATTTTTTAAGGATATAAGTGATGACTTTTAAAAAAGCTAGGGGTCATGCAATTTACCCTAAAAATATCTAGAAATGAATCTAAAAATTAGTGTGTGTGTGTATATGAAAAGTCAGCACTTCTGCTATTAGTGTGCCACTTGGATCCAAATTGTTGTGTAGAACAGATCTGAATAGAATGACATTATTATTTTTTTATTATTAAATAAGATATCAAAAAAGAAATTCATCATCATATCATGCATGTGGATCACCAATAGTCATAAAGCAAGGAGAAAAACTATTTTTGTAACCATTTGTTCGACCTTGATCCTTTTGAAACTTATATATGTGTATATATATATAGAGAGATATTTGTCATTTGTGGATGGTTGGTGTTATTGTTGTATTGGAAAGCAAAAGATAAATATAATCAATTTAGATCTGTCCTAATTGGTGGCACTGGCAGCATTAATGGTGGAAGTGCTGACTTTTCTTTTAAAAAAAAAAGTTTAGACTGTTTTCCATATATTTTTTAAAATAAAAAAATTATTTAATAAATGGCATGTCACATCTAATTAATTGGATTTCTTTTATTTGCTAACTTAGCCTTTGAGGAGGTGTAGGTGCTAATTTTTTAAAAAATTAGGGGTTTGTACAATTTTTTAAGTATTAGTTCACGCAATTTACCCTATTTTTTAAAAGTAAAAAAACTATTATAATAAATGACGTATTGAATACTTTTATTTTATTTGTCCATTCAACTTTTGAGAGGTGCAAGTGCTGACTTCTAAAAAAGTTGGAGGTCTATGTAATTTTTAAAGTATTTAGGAGAGGTCCGTGCAATTTATCTTTTTTTTATATTTTTTTAACATATGATACTTGAAAAAGATAGAATGTTATTAAATTATTATTATTATTTTAAATTATACTTTTTCCATATTAAATAATAGAAATGTAGAGCTATTAAGCTAAAAAATCCTATTTCAGCAAAAAAAAAAAAAAAAACTAAAAATTCACTTAAAATAGAAAATTAAATTTTTATGTAAAATTCAAATACTCATTCTAAATAAACAAATAAATAAAATAATCAGAACGAGTTTCACTTATGCACTGGAATGATGTTACAAGTAGAGTTGTGCAAACAGGTTATGCGGGTCAACCCATCCCGTCCCGCCCCGCCCCTGCCTACCCCCCTTTATCCCATAGGTTATGCAAGCCAGCCCAATGCGGGCCAAAATTTTTAACCTAACTCGCCCTGCATTGGTTAATGGGTTATGCGGGTTGGCCCTCAAACCCGCTTATATATTTTTTTTATTAAAAAATTTATAAGAATTCAAATTTAAATTTAAATTTAAATTTTTAATAATTTAAATGTAAATATATTTCTTTTTATCTCATCAATTACATACCTACTAATCCTAGATGGTAATTATGTATGAAAAAATTTGCATACTTCTATTTTGAAAATTTTTATCCCAATATAAAGGATTTATATTAACTAATAGAAATTAGAATCCATTCCGTACCCTAAACGTAACAGTTCACCGCATGCTAAACGAGGCTTAAGAATCACTACCACAGTCACCCAAAAGTCTTGTATTAGATGCAAGGCGTTCTCTTACGATAATAGAATACATCTGCAGTTGGAGATATATAGTTCAAGTTGATAGAATAAGCATAAAAACATAAACCACAGATATCTCAGGATCAAATACAAAGTACTAAGGTGCATTCCCCCCCTAAACAAAAGCTCTAGGTATTAGCTTTTAATAAAAACCCGAGTGTTTAAGGTTTACTATAAATTCTATACAAGTCTAATTATAACTTCTAAGGGAAAAACTCCTAACTTCGTATTATTTGATTTAGCCAAGTCCGGGGATGCAGCCATATGTACGAAAACTACATAAAAAAGAAGCTATGCTATGCTAGCTTAATGAGTTTCACTTCCAAATTAAATAATTTATCAAACAACAGGGCAAGCAAGTTATATTAGACAATCATATGAAATGCACAAGCACGTGAGTATACAATACATAAGACTTTCCCAGAGTTCTATGTTGAATGGATTTGCACCCTTCATTCGAGATTAGGTGTTTCAAGCCCATATAACCATAGATTTCAATTTTTCTCATTTATATAGTGGATGATTCCGGTGCCCACCCACTCATTGTTTATATAGTTGATTCAAGTGCCTACTCCACTTCTATTTTAATTCAGGCCATTCCACGCCAACATTCGAGTTTTCAAACCCACTCGTTGTCTAGCTATTATGCCTTCTTCCCACAAAGGTATAATAACAAATGTAATATGACTCAACATATGTTATGTATGGACAATTTAGTTATAAGATCATGGCATATTATTTAAATGAATTATAGGCGATCGTAGAAATTTCAGACAATTCAATTCTATACTAAATCATACAAATATTTATAACAATTCCTATTTCGATATTCTTATCATCAATTCAACCAAGCAAAAATCACATGCACATTCCAATTTTATCTTGTCCTAGGTCTAATGCTACTATCATTACAAGTGTAATCATAAGCATGTAATTTAAATATAGTGAACTCACTCGGCCATGGACACTAATCTCTAATGGTAGCAATCTGAAAACAAGAATTCCCCCGATTCAAAGTCACCTAAACAGAAGAAATACCCAAATGAGTATTTCATATCATAACTAATTCCAACTTATTCAATAAATAACTCTTGAGTTCGTAATTTTCGTGGTAGATGGAAATTTCAACTTAAAACGGCCATAACTTGGTTATTTTAACTCAGAATTTCGCAAATAAGCTATCGATTTCTATCTACTTCGAAATATCTATCTATTTATGATGTTATTATTAAGTTTTGAAAACTTTTAGGTCTTAGAAAGCTCGGATCAAATCTGATCAATAGCTAAAAATTGCATTTCCAAAATTGTTTTGTGAAAATTTTGCATTATTTCTACTAAGTATATTATATATGCATGCAATATCTATAAGTTATTATCATGAATGACATGATATGAGCTATCTACATGTATTTCCTTAATGATTTTTGGTTAAAAAGAATTTTGGAAAAACTTTTACTTTGCAACAATTTTAAGAACACTTGATTGAGAAAACTAGCTTTATCTCTTTGAAAATCATCCATATTTTTATTAGGATGAAGCCTTGATGACCTATATACCTAATACCTTCACTATATTAATGAAATTCTTCATTTAAAAGTTGGAAAGTAGATGTTTAAATATGGGTTTTGCCTAGTGACGAATTTTACACAATTTTAGGAAATGAAAACATTGTTTGATCCTAGTTTAGAAACATGTTCTTTGTTTTAGGTTTATACTTTGATAAAAACACATTTACTCTTATCAAAATCAAGTCTTTATTACATCTATTCCCTAAGACTTCTATTTTTCAATTAAAGTCCTCAATTTGGCACTTGGAAATAGGTATTTAAATGAGGATCATTTTTAGATCCGAATTTTGGAAACTTGTTTTTAAGATTATTCCTTGTGAAAAACTCATTTAATCTTTCTAAAATTAAGTATTAATCAAACCTACTCTTTAAGGCTCCATTTCTTTAATAAAACTCTTGTTTTAGGGTTGGAAATTACGTGTTTACTTAGCATTTTACCCTAGTTACGAATTTTAAGCTTTTTGTTGGGGTTGAAACAAGTTCCAACTTGTCATTTATAACCTTTTTCTTGTTTTGAAAATTTCTCTTAGTAAAACTAAGATTAACTTATAAAAATCACTCCTTTATGATACCTATCACTTAAGCCCTTCATTTTACATGTAAGATCTTTATTTTGAAGTTGGAAAATAGGTTTTTTAAATGGTAATTTCTCAAGATCCGAATTTCAAAAATCATTTTTTGATAGAAACAAAATATATCTTGATTTTTGGCAATATCTTCATTAAGACTATTATATTGCAAAGCTTTCATGTATGTAAGACAAGTAACTATGGCATTTTAAGTACTCTAAACAACTAGATCTACTATATCACTCATATCATGGATGCAAATGCAACATAAACAATATGTAGATTAGTTTAATGAAAGTGTATATGTACAAAATATCTATAAGAATAATATTTAGAAATAATATAGCAAAATAATAGTAAGAAAACTTAAATATCAAGATCCACAACATTGTGATGGCAATGACCTCATGTTTAAGTGTTTCCACATCCCTAGAATAAAGCTCATGGGGGTTTTAGTGGAACCACACATATATAATCTTGTCATTACCTGTTTTTTATTGTGTTAAGGTCAAGATCTATTACCTATTTAGGTGTGTGGAGCAAGAAAACTTAAAGAAAAAATTTTGTGTGTGTGTAAGGAGGAGAGAGCTCATAACACAAGAGGGAAGAGAGGGAGAGAAAAAGACTTTCCAAAAGTTGATTTGAGAGAAAGTGAAAAAGTTAAAGGTGAAAGAGATATTATATAGGAAAAGAAATTATAGTTTTGTGTGAATATTTAATTGAAAAAAAAAACAAATGAGAGAGGGAGCAGGGGAAGGGTGCCCGTCCATGTAAGGAAGAGAGAGAGAGAGATTTGAATTTGTTTTGTGTAATAAAATTCAATTTTAAATGAGTAATTTAAGTAATAAAAGTTGTATTAGAAAAGAAAATGTAAGGAAAATGATGTGAATTATAAGAATAGGTTGTAAGGATGTAAGAATAGGGTATGGGTGGTTGTATTTGATAAATAGTATGAAAGAAATCAAAATGTTGATTAGACAATTAAATTATCGGATATAGCATTTTTACGCATATTTTTATTACTATCAGTAATTTAATTATCTTGTTTACTATTCATTACTATTCATACATCTCTACTTTTCCTTACAACCTATTCTTACTACCTATACACCAATTTTCTTACAATTTTTCATTTCTAATACAACTTTACATCTCTTACATCTCCCTTTTCATTAACAAAAATACAAAAAAAATTAAAAAATCCCTCCATCTCTCTTCAAGAATGGTGCTGACCCCTCCCCCTTTTCACTCTTAATTATTTTATTTTTTATTTATTTAATTAACACAAATTATCCTCCACTTTTTCCTATAAATACTACCCCTTCCTTTTATTTCTTTCACTCCTTTCTTACCTTACCTTACCATTACTATCTCAAAATCTCTCCAAAAGTTCTCTTAAAGTTCTCTCTAGTTTCTTCCTCTTCTATAGGTAATAATCAAAGCTTTCTTTACATTCATTTGCTTAGTATGAATATAGTGTGTGTTTTCTAAACCCGTGAAGGTTAGGAAAGCAACAATATGTTCATACTTTGTTCTTGTTCACAAATCTATTTTTCTTTTATGTTGTTCATATTTATATCTAACTAAATATATGTCACACCCCAAGGAATACCCTAAACGTAACAGTCCGCCATACTCAATATTAAAGCTTAAGTATGACAACATTAGTCATTCCCAGAAACTTTGACATTAAGTGTAAGGCGTGCTCTCACAAATTTAGAAGACCATACATGGAATTATGAAGCTTACAAAGGTATAATAACAAATTAAGAAGAGAGGATTCATAACATTCATTTGTTCATAATAATGATATTACAAAAGTTAAGGGCATTCCCCAGTCTCAAATCTATTACAAGAATATTTTTACATCTCATCCAACACTAAACTTTATCTAAAATTTTCTTAACCAAAAGGTAAATACCTTGCTACAGGGTCACGTGGCCTCAATCACAAATAAGTGAACTGAAAAAGATATCTATAGGGGTATAAGCTAATAGGCTTAGTGAGAACTATTTCCATAAATGACTTCTTGAAATGAAAATTCAAACAAGTTATTTAAGCAATCAAATGAGATGCAACATACACGTGGGCGAACAAGGCATATAGTTTTCGAGGAACTATATGTTGAATGGATTTACGCCTTCCATTCGGGGTTTGGTGATACGTAACCTTAAAACAAGTAGTTTTAGTTAAAAAGATTTGTGCTTTCGATCAATATCACCAACCACATTAAGTCTACTTGAACTAAGCCTTGCTTCCGAACTATCCGCCAAGCATTTTTCTCCATGTCGCCAAGTAATCGTTTTCGGTCACTCTGCCAAGTGTTGCTTTCGACTTAAGCTACCACCCTTCTCACCCAAGGATAATAACCCAATGCAATGTGACTCACTTCGTGGTATGCATGAATCAATTTATTTATGATATCACAGCATTATTATTATCAATTTTAAGGTGATCATAGAACTTCATACAAATCAAATGTTATACTAAAACAAACATTAAACCAATTCCGGCTTCGATATTCTTAGGATCCTTTCAACAAATTATCTTACATACATATCCATTTGTCTTTTCTTAATTTTAATGTGACTAAATTACAAGCACAATCAAGTAAAGCACTCGAAGGAAATAAACTCACGATGCCATGTTGACGATTTCTCTAGCGGATGAGTCGCTCACATAATCCACTTAATCGAAAATAGTCCTCGGGGTATAGGTATCCTTCCTCGGATCACCTAGTCAAAGAAAATACCTAAAATGAATATTTCTTGATGATTTTCTTGAATTTTGACAAAACAATATCATAAGAACGTTAAAGTTCGTATAAAGGAGAATTCCAATTTGAAATGGCCATAACTTGGTCATTTTAACTCGGAATTGCGCATATAATATATCGATTTCTACCTACTCGAAAAGATCTACCCATTTCTAAAACTATTTTTTATCAAACTAGATCATATAGGCTCCGAAACAGTGGTGATCAGATTCACCACAAATTTTCCCAACCCGAAAACAATTTGTTTCAAACATTAAACCATTCCAAATTCGTTTGATAAATACTTAGTTATCTATATAGTTGAATAATTCTCTTTTTTTATAGCTACTTAGCTCATATTTATTCATGCTCAAGTACTTGTTGTCCAATTATGTTTCTTGAGTAAAACAATGTTAATTATGAGTTTTAGAAAACTATAGTTTACAAGAAATTTATTTTGTAAATCTTTTGAAATGAATACTTTCATTTTTTTGTTTTCAAAGGATTACTATATGCTTGACTTATTATTTTTCTAGATGACTTTTTTTTTCGAAAAGTAATTTTCTTCTTTTCTAAATTCTCTATATTAGTACTACTTTTCCTATTTATGTTATATACAATATTTCTTTGACTATTTATTTAAAAATATCTAAATTTGAAAATTCTCACTTCTTTCTCATGGGGTTTTCGTTATGTTATGTTTTTATAGAAATCACTTTTGTATAAAAATCATTTCTCTTTTTGAAAAACAAAGTGATATAGAAATGATTTAAAAAGCTTTTCAAAACAAAAATAGTTTCAAAAGTTGTAGTGAGTTCTTCTTAAAACTTGGAAAGAAATAACTTTTACTTTTGTTAAACCATAGATTTTATAATTTATATAAACTTATTCCTAAATGACAAAATCTCCATTTTATCAAGTATTTTTAGAGCTTTGAAAAAATTGGACAACAATCTTAATGGCATGATTTATGAGAAATAATAACAAGAAAAAATAACATAAATATTAAATAAGGTCAAGTATTGGGAGTCTTAACTTCTTCAAAGCTCCCGTGACTAAGAAGTAGACTAGTCCTAAAGGAAAAATAAAAATAAAAGAAAGAAAAATTTGTTTTGACTTGATGAGGACAAGTCTAAGACTAGAGACTAGTCTTAAAATAACAAGGAATAAATAAATTGCAATGGAAGAAATAAATAAATTACTTTGCATAAAAATAAATAAATTGCAAGTGAGCTTATATGCTCTAAAGAATATGCATATATATATAGATACATAATAATACTTATATATAATAATAATAACACGAACAAAATAAAACAATATATAAATGGATTTTTCATGAACAGGAACAATACATGAACATAGTGTAGCTTCCATAACATTTAGTTTTTGGAAACTCACACTATGGTCATGTAAAGTTACATGACATGAGGAGAAGAAAATGTAAAGAGAAGTTTACCTAAAGAAGGTTTTTGAAGTGTTATGTGGTTATGGGTTTTGTGTAGGTAGTAAGTAGTTTGAGATTATTTTGGGAAAATTTTGAGAGGAGAATTTGATAGAGTTTTTGTAGAGAAATTTGTGAGTAGTAATTGTGTGAAAAAAGTGAAGGGGGTGGAGGGTATTTATAGGAAAATGTAGAGTGATTATTGAGTGATTTAAATAAAAGAAAATTAAAACAAAATGAGGGAGAGAGGGGGACAAGGGGCGCCGGCCATGAGTGTAAGAGAGGGAGAGAGTTTTATTTTTTTGTATTTTTGTTGATTAAATGAAGTAATAAGTAAGGTAGATGTGAAATAAAGTTATGAGAAAGATAAAAAGTAAAGGTTATAGGTTATGGTGTTGTAAGAGTATGTGTTAGAAAAAGTAGAGATAAAAGAATAGTGTAGAATAGTAGTAAATAGTGTAATATAAAGTAGATATGATTAATAAAGTACCGATAGTAAGAAAATACGCATATAATTGCGATATCTGTTATATTTACTTACTGAAAAATTATAAAATCGATATTTTCGAAAACCTTATATTTTTACGAGTCTAACGGTATATTCAAAATATTTTTACTATTTCGAGCCCCCGGACACGTTTTTCAAAAACCGTATCCGTTCGGGTTCAAAACGAGTCGCGATTTTACTAATCTGATCTTTTTAAGGTTCTTAAGGTAATTATGAACCATTCTACATACCAAACTCTTACTTACTTTCTCGAGGTTGCTTATTCGGAAATGCTGGACTTAAGCCATTACGTTTAACTAGGTTTTGTTGACTTTAGGGTCTCCGGTTGACTTCCAGATTAGCGTTTAAGTTAAAGCGATTCCAAAATTTTGGGGGTTTACAATATATCTATGTAGTTATATATCTTTTACAGCATATAAGCTCACTTGTTATTGCAATTTATTTATTTTCATTGCAATTTATTTACTTTCATGTTATTTTAAGACTAATCTTTCTAGTCTTAGACTTGTTCTCATCAAATCAAAACAATTTTCTTTTTCTTTTGGGACTAGTTTATTCTTAGTTTTGGGAAGCCTTAAAGAAGCTAAGGCTCCCAATACTTGACATTATTATTATGCTTATTTGTTTCTTATATTCCTTATTATTTTATCTTGTGATGTTCTTATCTTTTTATAAACTACATAATCATTTTCATGCATGGCTAATGTATTGTTGTCCAAATAAAAAGAGATCTTTTTATGAAAGACTGAACTCTTAAAATTTTATCACTTAACAATTATTTTTCACCAAAACTTAGAAGGATGTTTTTAACAAATTCCTCTAAAAAATTTATATATGCCCATCACGAAAGTTCAAACTATTGGTAAAGAAATTTTTTTAAGTCTAAAATACTTTCCTTTCAAATGACAACATGGAAATTTTGATGATAGCTTGATACTATTTTTACCAACTTTCTAAACTAAGAACTAAGCAAGTTTCAAGCTAATGTAAAAATCAACTTAAAAGCCTTAAGAAACCCACTTAGAGAAGTAAAATTTTTCAAAAATCTAAGAAAATAAATTTTTAAAGAATGAACTCATTAGGTACTACTAAAGAAAACTTTTGAAACTCTATTTTTTAATTATTAGAAATAAAATTGGTAGATAACTTAAAAAGACCACACTTTATTTCAACTCACTTTTGATAAATTAAAGAATAAAAATATAGAACATGAAATCATGATCACCTAAGAATTTATAAGTTATTTCAACCACATAAAGAAAAGTTTAACAAATCCAATTTTTCAAACCTAGTAAAGGTTGTTTCAAGGAAATTAATTAAATGAGATGGCACCTATAGCATCATGCATAAATTATGAGTTTTTTATATACCAGGAATTCTTTTCAACTATACACATATTTAAGTTTTGCTTAACAAGCTTTAAGTGAAGGAAGGATTAGAAAATGTTGTTTTTAAAGAACGGAATTTTCGTAATAGATCTGTACCCCTCTGATCCAAGACCCAAATGAATTTTTATAATAAAAATAACTTAGAAATGGATAGATCTTTTTGAGTAGATAGAAAACGATATATAATATGTGAAATTCCGTGTTAAAATGAGCAAGTTATGGCCATTTTAAATTGAAATTTCCACTAATCTGATTTTTACCGCAATTAGAAGATAGATTTAGAATCTTTAAGTAGAAATTCTATGAAATACTCATTTTGGGTATTTCATCATGTTTAGGTGAAGGAGGAATCGATATCGCTTTCCCGGAGGACTACTTCAATTAAGAGCGATCAACATGGAGTGAGTTAATCCCTTACTAATTACATTTCCTTGAATGTGCTTGTAAGTAGTGGCATTAGAGATTAAGGAAAGATAAAAGAACAAATGTTGTGTGAATTGGATGCATGATTGAATGAAGTGATTGTTAAATAAGAAGCTAAGTATATCAAAAGAAGGTTTAATGAATAATTTATGTTCTCTTGCAATGGTATGATCATTATTATTTTGGTAATCTTTAACTTGAAATTAAAAAAAAAAAAAATTGGATAAACCAATATTAAATATTATTCATGCATGGCATATTGTGAGTCACATTTGTTTTTCGCTACTATTCTTTGTGTGGGGAAACAAGGAATTGTAGTGGTGGCTATTAATAGTCGGGAAGTCTACATAGTCAAGTAGGAGCCGATAAGTCTGCAAATATTGATGGTCGAATGTGCCGGCAACCACCCAATCCCCGACATGGAGGGCGTAAAATCCATACTACACATGATTTTCAGTTAATCGTGTGTATTTTGATTGCTCATGTGATTGTTGCATACACATATGATTGACTTAAATACTTGTATGATTTATGGAAATGTTTTGGAGAAGGGAGTTATCTCACTAAGCTAATTTTGCTTATACCCATATAGCTTTTTGTTACAGTTCAATTACTTATGGTTGGCACCAAGGAGCCCCTTTTGTCAGGTACGAGCCAAAGTTACTAGAAGTTTTTGGAAGAAGTTTGCATATTTAGTTTTTGAGTGTAGACTTCTGAGAAAAATCTCTATAGTAAGCTTTTGATATATTTATGTATGTTTTTAAGTTGGCTTAGAATAGAAAGACTTTAAGTATGGAGGAATGCCCCTAAGAAGTTGTAAGAATTTTTTAACTTAATGATTATTACATGTTTACCTTTATAAATTCTTGCATGCTTTTATTATCTATTTAAACGTAATACCCCTTTGAGCCTCCTACTATCATGGAAGTACGTCTTGCATGTAATATCAAAGCTCTTGCGTGACTAAAGTTATCATTCATCAGCTTTTATATTATGTGTAGCGGACTGCCACATTTATGGTATCCTTTAGGGCATGACACATCCTCAATGCATGCTCAAACTAGATTGAAATGATGCTTATCATTATATAGAATATAAGAAGTGTATGAGCAATGAATAACTATCACAGAGCATCAAGTCATAATGGGGTATATTGATTTTTGCACAGCATAGGCAGCATGGTATGCAGGAGACAAGGTAGGAATCAGAATCTCAAAATTCAAAATTATGCACGGGCACAGGAAATAGATCATGCTAAAAGCTAGGAACAAGTTCCTAATAGAAATTTGAATCACAAATAACCATTCTAAGCACAAAAATTTCTTCCCAAAACATTAATATTTGAAAACCCCCAAATTTCTCACTTATGAACCCTAAACTCCACAAATTAAACAATCTAACAACAAATTCCTTAGGCAAATTGCAATACATTGTATTATAAATAGTTAATTGCATGAATTGAGCCAAAGCCCCAATTTTTGTAACCTACAAAAATTCGCATGAACCTTAGCATATGCTAAATCGGCATGTTCATGATATTCATGAAACATAGATCAACAAAACAAGTAGGAAATGGAACAATAGGTTCATGGAAATGAAAACTTCAATCAAAACACACATGCATCAACATTAAGCCATTCACAAATGGTAAAAACCCATTAAAGAACAAAGAATGATTTCAAAAATCAGAATAAATAAGTAAATAGAGAAGATGGAAGAACTTAGTCGATGTATTTCTTGTTGTTGATGATGATGAAAACCAAAACTAAGAGATTATATGTAATGTCAATGTGTATATATAGTGAGAATGAGTAAGAGAATTCGAAAAAAAAATGTTGCACGATGGGGATAAAAGTAAGGAGCAAAGACGAAAGACTATTTATATTTTGGGGTAGGGATAAGGGTTTGGGTTTTAATGCTTGTCCGCCCTGCTACACGGATGTGCACGAAACTAGGCTAGTCATGCTTAGGGCTGGGCAGCATGGTTATGCTTAGAGGCAACATTAAGAAAAAAAAAATGGATAATTTTGAAATGAAGTTCTTTAAGCAAAAATGACTAAGTGTATTTCAAGTTTTAATCATGATTCTTACTCTTAAGATGCATAATACACTTAGAAAATTGGATGATAACTCACCTCACTCACTTTAAAATTAAAAACATACTAGATTGTGCTTCTCCTTACACTTCAGATTGAACTCTCACCTCTTTATGATCGTGAAAAAACACCAAACACCTACAATTTCGATAAAAAAATTGACTTAGGATAGTTAAGAAAAAAAAAAAAAAAGAACTCAAATTACTTATGTTAGTCATGGATTGCTTCCCAAGAAGTGCACTTTTTTAATGTCGTTGGCCTGACATCATTTGTGTTTCTCAGCTTAAACATCTCGTAATTAGAGTCTAAACTCCTCTCGGTTTTCATGATCTATTCTACCTCCCAAATACAGTTTCAATCTCTATCCATTCACCTTGAAATTGTCATGATCTGGATGTTCAAGCTCCATTACTCCATGTGGAAAGACCTTCTTGACTACAAAAGGACCTGACCATCTAGCCCTTACTTTCCCAAAAAAAGTCTAAGCTGGAAGTTAAATAACAGCACATGATCCCCTTCTTGGAACTTCTTAGGGTGTTGAATGTGAGAGTAGTGATACCTCTTCATTTTCTCTTTGTTAAGTGTCATGTTCTCAAAGGCCAGCATTCTCCATTTATTAAGTTTGTTAAGTAGCAATTTTCTTTTGAGTCTAGAAGCTTCTAAATTAGCACTCATCTATTTTATAGCCAAGTATGCCTTGTGTTTGATCTCCACCAGAAGGTAGCATGCTTTCCCATACACTAACTAATAGGGAGTGGTCCCAAGTGGTGTTTTGTAGGTTGTTTTATATGCCTACAAGGCATAATCAAGCTTCTTAGACTAATTTCTACAATGATGATCAACCATCTTCTCAAGGATTCGCTTTAACACATGGTTTGATACTACAACTTCACCGCTTATTTAAGGTTGAAAAGGAGTTGCAACTCTACTTGTTACCCTATAACTCCTCAAAACTTTCTCTAATTAAGTATTACAAAAGTGTGTACCCTATCACTAATGATAACCTTGGGAGTTCCAAACCATGAGAAGAGTTTCTTTAGGAACTTACACACTCCTCTAGTGTCATTGGTGGCCAATGCTTGTGCCTCTACCCATTTAGATACATAATCAACCACCACTCGTATGTACTTGTTCCCATAAGAAGTAGGACCCAACAAAATCAATTCCCCATAAGTCAAACACTTTACCCTCTAAGATGTAGTTCTAGGCCATTTCATTTCTTCTGAAGATGTTCCCTATTCTCTGGCATCTATCACAAGAAGCTACAAGACATTGGGCATCCTTGAATATGGTAAGCCAATAAAAATCCACCTCCATAACTTTTTGAGCAGTTCGGTAAGCATTCTAGTAGCCACCTATTGGGCTAGAATGGCAATCATGCAGAATTTTCTAGCCTTCATCATGTAGTACACACCTTCTTATCATCTAATCAACACAGACATGAAAGAGAATGGGTCCTCCCAATGATAGTGATTGAGTTCATTAAAGAATCTCTTCTTGGCATGAAAGTTTAAGTCACTAGGGGGGATCCTAGCAGTAAAATGGTTTGCAAAGTCATCAAATCAAGGAGTTTCAAAGTTTAAAAGTCATATACGACATATAATTTCTCTTTGGGGAAGGCATCATTTATATCTTCCTCTTTCAACTCCTCAAACAAGGGATTCTCCAACCGAGATAAGTGATCAACCACTAAGTTCTTGACTCCTTTCTTGTCATGAATTTCCAAATCAAACTCTTGTAGGAGTAGAATCCATCGATGAACCTGAGCTTTGCATCTATTTTAATCAACAAAAATCTCAAGGCAAAATGATCGATGTAGATAACAACCTTGGACATAATTAAATAAGATTCATCAAATGCAAATACCATAGTCAACATCTCTTTTTTTGTGGTAGTGCAATTCTCTTGAGCATTATTAAGAGTCTTGCTGGCGTAGTAAATAGGATAGAAATGTTCGCCCTACCTCTATCCAACAGTCGCTATTGCAAAATCGCCTGCGTACATGAGCTCAAGGGAAAAACTCTTGTTTGAAGCTATCATAATAGGAGCATTTATCAATTTTTCCTTTAGAAGGTCAAAAGAATGTAAGCATTCTTGACTGAAAACAAAGAACACATCTTTCTCTAAAACCCTTGTCATTGGTCAGGCAATCTTGGAGAAGTCTTTTAAGAGTCACCTATAGAAACTAACATGCCCCAAGAAACATCTAATTGCTTTGACAGAAGTTGAAGGTGAAAGTCTAGCAATCACCTCTACCCTGGCCTCATCTACTTCAATCCCCTTGTGAGAGACCTTGTGCCTTAGAACAATACCTTCCTTGCACATAAAGTGGCATTTCGCAAAGTTGAGTACAAGGTTTTTCTCTTTGCCTCCGATTAAGACTTTCTCTATATTTTATAAATAGTCATCAAATGAGTTCCTAAAATTTGAGAAGTCATCCATAAAGACTTCCATTATCTTTTCAACAAAATCATCAAAAATTGCAAGCATGCACCTTTGGCATGTAGCGAGGGCATTGAAGAGCCTAAAAGGCATCCTCGTATAGGCATAAATGCCATAGGGGCATGTGAACATCGACTTCTCTTGATCCTTTAGGGCTATAGGTATCTGGAAATAATTGAACATTCCATCTAGATAACAATAGAACATATGTCTAGCAAGCCTCTCAAGCATTTGACCAATAGAGCATAACGGGAAATGATTTTTTCCTAGTTGCTTCATTCAACCTCTTGTAATCTATACAAACCCACCATCCTGTGATGGTTCACATCAGAATCAGCTCACTCTTTTCATTAGGGACCATAGTCTTCCCCCTTTCTTTAGAACCACTTGCATCAGGCTAATCTAGGAACTATAAGAAATCAGATTGATTAGCCTAGCATCTTGAAGCTTGATCTCCTCCTTCTTAACTCTCTCCTTCATATTCAGGCTTAGCCGACTCTAAGGTTATATAATTGGCTTGAACCCTTCTTCAAGTAGAATTTTATGTGCTCAAAAGGAGGGGTTTATACCATTGATATTAGAAATTTTCCAAGAGATGGCTTGCTTATGTGTTTAAGGACCATCAAAAGTTGCTTCTCCTGTTCATATGATAAATCTGAGGCACTAATAACCGGTAACTCGAAGTCTTCTTGTAGAAAGGCATACTTTAGGTAATCTGGAAGCTGTTTTAATTCCAAAACCGGTAGTTCTTCAATGGAGTTTTTAAGTCTTGCCTCACAATGTTTTTTCAATTCTTTAAACCCACTTTAAGGTGTAATTTCTTTAGTTGTGTCAAGTTATGCTACAAATGCTTCAACCTTTAGGTTTGTCATATCCTTTCCTTCTCCATGCACTAGGCTCAGCTCTTGCTCATCCTTGCATAATATCTCTTCAAGGTATTCATTCACTAAAGAATCCACAATATCTATGGCATAGCATGAATCATCTATACTCATTGGATATTTCAAGGTGGGAGCAGTTTTCACTACTAACGTTTCATCTCTTACTCTTAATGCAAGCTTGCCTTCCTCTACATCAATCAATGCCCTAGTGGTTTCAAGGAAAGGTCTTCCTAAAATTAAAGATACATTCCCATCTTCATCCATATCTAGGATCACAAAATCAACGGGATAAATGAATTTCCTCACTTTTACCAAGACATCCTCAATGATCCCCCTTAGGGATTTTCATAAATCGATCAGTAAGCTATAGACTCATCCTGGTAGGCTTTGTCATGCCCCAAAATCGGGCCTAGTAGTACCATCCTGCAGTCATCATACCACATGTGCACCCGTAATATGAGAACCATCTTGCAAGTCAGATATTACAAGACTCTATCTTATAATTGTTACATGTAATGTAGTCATACCAATATATTATATAAATACTAAGGATTTCGATTTTCCTTAGTTTGCTAGAACCGTAGAGAATCGGTATCCCTTACCAAATAATGAAATTGAGATCAAACCTATAAAATACAAATTCTTAATCAATTATACAATTTATCTAATTTATTCTTTGAGACCAATATAATCTATGAAACTATCTTCAGCAAGGTCTTTTGATGTAGCACTCTTCACTCATGCTTAACCGAATCCCAGCTAATGTTATACCTGCACAAAGACTGTTGGAGGGTGAGCAAAACCACACGCTCAGTGAGATGACCTGACCAGATCACATATCAAACAATATAAATCAAGTTTACTTAGCAAACATATGTAATGCCTCAATCAAGCATATGAACAAATACAAGCCTGGAGAATCCGGAGTCCAGAGCAGGATGGAGATTTACCCCTCTCATCAGGGTTGAAGGAACCAGTAGTACATAGTCTATCCAGAAGAAGCCAAGCATATAGGGGAACCTACGATTTCTCATATTAGGGTTATCACTTTTAATATGATAGCTTAACAAACCATCCCCTATACATACCTTTAGCAACTCCCTAAGCATTAGTCATCCCAGCAATACCATAAGCGGCGTCCTTCATTTACCACTTAGTTCTTATGGTACCAATAGAACAAAGGTAACCTTGCGTAGTCTATTTTCCATATAGGCATACCAAGCGTTTATCAGAGTACCGGATGGCCAACACGTACTACTACACTTTTAAAAATGCAATTTATGCAATATATGCGATGCATGTCCATTTCGTTTTATGGTACCAATAGTTTTTAGTCAGGTTTAAGGCGATCATACAATTACAAACAAACATCAACATACTCCATACAATTGTTATCATACAATGAAATTGTTAATTATAATAAGGTGTTTTGGCAATCCCACATACACCAAGTAGCATGCAATTTACCCAAACCCACATGCAATTTAGTTTGATATGTTATTATCAATGCAACTAACTACAAGCACAAACAATATGATAAGATCAAAGTCCCTCACCTGTGGTCCTCGCTATATCGCTGTAATAAGCTACTGGTAGTCCGAGAACCGATTTATATTCCTATGGAATGAAATAACATATATTTATTATTATACGATTATTCCTGTAAGAGAAGTCTTCCTAAAATTAAGGGTGCTAACTTTAATCACCTAATTTTAAATTAAACTTAATTATTACGGTTTCTATTAATTTAATCAAATTCCTATGAATATCTAAATATTCTATATTTGACAAAGTTTCTATTATTTCTAAGGACTTTTTAAGATTCTAACCTTTATAGTAAGAAATAATTATTTGTTATTTATTTTCATTTTGCTTCTCTTGATCTTTACTTGTTATTTATATTTTTATTTAAGAGATTTACCTTTCTTTAAGTTCTACCACCTTACATAGAAGATTTTTATTTATTAAATATTTGTCTGTCAAATTATCTGTCTTTTATATTTAGTATTTTTATTTATTTAAGGGCACATTTTAGTATCTATACCTTTTTTTTTTTTTAAATTTGTTTTAATAAAGTCGTATGTATTATGGAGTTTGGATATATCAAATATGTACATTTACTGTGTTTAGCAAAATCTTAAATTTTTATTTCTAAATATTCTACGATATGGGTATACCATCTTTAATTCGATTAATTGTTAGAATTTTATATCTATTTGATATTATCATTGCTTTTATATTATTTTTAGTTAATGGATTATAGTAACTATTATTTATCTTCTATTGTTTAATTTTCGTAGAGTTCTTCTTAATGTATATTATATACTTATCTTGTAATTTTTAGAGATCACATTGCTCGTAAATTAAGCTTTTAAAATTTTCCATTGTTGTATATTTTCTTTATATATAAAGATTATTTTATTAATTTTGAAATTCTTATTTTTATTAGTTATCAAAAATCATATCTTTTATTTATATAATATACTAATCTTAGTATTATTGATTTTGTTATTAAAACTATTAAATTGTTTTTGTAATTAAAATTATTTTTACTATTAGTAGTAATATTAAAACTAATATAATCACCATTATCTTTGATACTAGTATTACTACTACTCTAAATTCTGTCACGCCCTGGGGGTACCCTAATAGTAGTAAACAAATTACACTTGAATACTATCACTAGATTACCTTCAGAGAACGACAGGTTTTCAAAACAACAGGATCTTTTTAGTTGCTTGATAAGAAATAACAAATATATGAAAGAAATAACTTAGTGAATAAACATTACAAAACTATTACAAACCATATAGTTCTTCTGAAGTACACAACTAAATAATCTATTCTAATAGTACATAACCATGAAACTAAATTATAACTGTAGACTTCCAGCTCCTAAGCTCTTACCGAAGCCATACTCCTGGAAGTAACTAACCATGGTCGTAACGTAAACCTAAAAAGATTGTTGGAGTATGAGTGAAACCACAGCTCAGTGAATAACCAGACATATCATACATCACACAAGTTATTAGCAATCATATGCAATGCAAGCACTCAACCAAATGCACAGATACAAGTTTGGATGATCTAGAATCCAAACAGGAAAAAGATTTGCGCCCTCTTTTTAATGGGTTGAAGAACCAGTACTTAATGACCCACCTACCCAGGAGAGACTAAGTATACAGGAGAATCAACGATTTCTTGTTTTAAGGTTATCACTTTGAATATAGTTGATTAAACTGACCATCTCCTGCAATCCCCTTAGAAACTCCTTAAGTATTAATCATTTCAAAACGATTCTACGGGCGACGTTCTTCGGTGCCTTTTGGTTCCTCATAGGACCGTCAGACCAAAGAGAACCTTGGAAGAACTAACACATTAGAACAACCAAGCGAAAACAGAGATCCGAAATATTAATACGTAACAGGCTGTCACACCATTATATATGCAATAATGCAATTCGTGCAATGCATGATCAGATTATTTTGTTAAGTCAATAATTCTTAATCAATTTCACGATGATCATACATCACACACAATCATCATTATACTACTTCACAACATCAATCATTGCATTATCGCTTTTGTAAGGATATTTTAACAATCATACACTCAGATCATATCATACTTTCAGCAAACATTCATTTGATTATCTTTGCATTACATATTTAACTATTTACAATCACAACCAGTACAATATGACCGAATTACTCACTTGCTCATAATGACTTAGTCGTAGTAATCAGCTGGTAGATCCTCTAGTGAGTCAAAGTTCACCTATTTAAGATGAATAAAGTATCCATCAATATAGATTAACTAAATTTCTATATGTGATTAGTGTCCTAGACTCGATATTTATTAAATTTTTATCAAGTTTTGGTAGTGACTATTACTAGTTTGATGTTATTTTGTACTGATCTCCATATAGAAAATTATCTCTATTTATTAATACTTAGTGTTGTCGTGTTTCTCCTATTTTATCTCGTATAATTTTTTTTTTATTTTTAAAAGTCATATTAATCAAGAATTTAGCTTATTTCAATTTCCATTCTTATCTATTTTATCTATCTAGAATAAATATTTGACTAATACTAACTCTGATTAATACTTAATATCTTTTTTATTAATCTTAAGGTTTTAGGAAAATTATATATTAATCTAAATATTTTAATTATTTGAACTTACTTGTCTAAGTAATAAATTCTATATGGTTATATATATACACATATAATATACTAAATAGATGTATTGTATATATATATATATATATATTCGGTTTAGGTCAGAATATGTTTTCATTGAAAAATTTGGCTGTATGCCTGCTTAAGGCTGCCGGCCTTCAAACCCAGGTGCCGGTGTAAACTTAGTTTTTGAAGATTATTTCAAATTAGGTGTACCGGCTTTGAAAGTTGTCGGCTTTCAACGTACGCCGGCCCTACACCGTCGGCGTGTATCTCCAGGTAGTCGGCTTACGTTCATGTTTTATATGAAAATTATTTTACGCAGCCTTTGATGAGTGTAAGCCGCCTCTACACCACCAGCCTATCTTTGTAAGCCGCTGGCGTTGAGTGATCACACTGCCGGCTTTGAGGCAGTGTTGGTACTGTTCATCATCTTCCTCCTCTGTCCGATTCATGTTCTTTAATTTTTACACGTTAAAAACATTATCAAACCGTTCCTAAGTGTTTATATAACTTATACAAGGTCATAAAACAATTTTGAAACACGTCTAATAACATATATATATAGATCTCGATTCTTACTAACACATAGCTAGGGTTTCGAATTTTTACCTTGTTGGAGCTCATCCGATGTAATTCGAAGCTCGTGATTGTGTTTATTATGTTCCTAAGATTATTAGAAGTCAGTTATAATGCTTAGATTCGAAAGGAAATCATTTAAACTTTCTCAACTTACCTTTAAACTTGTTTTCAAGGGTTTTCCGTTTTGTTTTTCCTTCGATCCGAACTCGATTGTTTTGATCGATTTGTTTTTTGTTTTTTGTTTTTAGCTCGTTATGGTGGTTATTTGGGAGTGGATTTGTGCTGGTAAATTTGAGAGTTAATGGAGTTTGTTTGTTTCTCCATTATTAGCTTTAAACACACATATATATAGAAGAAAGAAGGGAGGATGAAGCTGCGGCTGTTCTCTTCTGAATTTCCTCCGATTTTGGCTGTGTTTGATATGTTATTTTCATTGCAATTAATGTTAGGTTGAGGTGGCATTCCATGATTGGTCTATGGGGTTGTTTTGTTTGGCAATTTGGATGAATGATTGAACAAATTCGGCTTCTCTCTTCCTCTCCAAAATTTCCACCGAATGCAGCCGTATCACATATATATATTAGTTATTTATTTAATTAATTTTCAAGTTAATTTAACGAGTTATACGGGTATAAATTAGCTAATATTTGGGAGATTTTGTACAAAAATATGTTTATAGAAATATACAAAACACTTAGATTATCAAATAATACAAATTTAGGTTATATATATACATAGTTATTTATTCGTATAATTTTATCTCCCGCAATTAGGATTTCTTAAGCTTGTTAGGTCAATTTTTTGTTTCAAGCTTCAATAGCTTAAGAAAGTTAAAATTAGAACAATAGCGTGATTCGATTATTTATTTAGGGTTTAGATTTTGAGTTATTTGTCAGTTTGTATTTTCGTTGTGTATTTATAATCCTATTGGTTTATGTTTAGGTCATTGTTTTCTATTTATAAGCGTAAATAATCGTTTATATAATATTGGACTTAATACGGAAACTAAACCATATATATATCTTTAGTTTTAACACCCGTCATGAAATTTTACTAGTAGTTATTAATTTTAACTAGGAATCTTGAATTTAGGGTTTAAGTTTGAATTTAAGCTCAATACTACTCGTTGTTCTAATCTAAAATCATTATTGAGATTAAAAACAGTCATTTAATCTCTTTATTTGTATTTTTCTATTTAGATCTATTTGTAAGACGAATTTCGGGTTTAAATTTTAGATTTTCTTTTAATCATATCTTGAATTGTTCATTCAAGATACGAAATCTCGTTTTTGGTATCAACTGGGGTTAAAGAATTTCTTTATTCGGTTTCTAAGTCCTTCATCTATCCAAATTCTAAATATTAATCTATTATTAGACTTCGATTAGAATCTAAATCTATTATCTAGTTCATATAGTCTATTATAAAGTCGTGTACTAATATGTAAAATTCCCGGGGTATACATTCTCCCCCCCCCAAATAAAATAAGCTTTGTCCTCAAAGCTTGAGTGCGTACCTGAGTTCTCAAACAAATGTGGATAGCTTTTCTTGATCTCTTCTTCTAATTCCCAAGTAATTTCTTCGGTTTGGAGATCCCATAATACTTTGACATAATGGATTTCTTTGCTCCTGAGAACTTGCACTTTGCGGTCCAATATTTTAACTGGATGCTTTTCATAAGTCAAATTTTCCTTCAAATTAATTGGTTCCAACTCTACTATCTTGTCTGAAGGAGAATTTGACTTATGAAAAGGATCCAGTTAAAATATTGGACCGCAAAGTGCAAGTTCTTAGGAGCAAAGAAATCCATTATGTCAAAGTATTATGGGATCTCCAAACCGAAGAAATTACTTGGGAATTAGAAGAAGAGATCAAGAAAAGCTATCCACATTTGTTTGAGAACTCAGGTACGCACTCAAGCTTTGAGGACAAAGCTTATTTTATTTCGGGGGGGGGGGGGGGGGGGGGGGGGAGAATGTAAACCCGGGAATTTTCCATATTAGTACACGACTTTATAATAGACTATATGAACTAGATAATAGATTTAGATTCTAATCGAAGTCTAATAATAGATTAATATTTAGAATTTGGATAGATGAAGGACTTAGAAACCGAATAAAGAAATTCTTTAACCCCAGTTGATACCAAAAACGAGATTTCGTATCTTGAATGAACAATTCAAGATATAATTTCATGACGGGTATTAAAACTAAAGATATATATATGGTTTAGTTTCCGTATTAAGTCCAATATTATATAAACGATTATTTACGCTTATAAATAGAAAACAATGACCTAAAAATAAACCAATAGGATTATAAATACACAACGAAAATACAAACTGACAAATAACTCAAAATCTGAACCCTAAATAAATAATCGAATCACGCTATTGTTCTAATTTCAACTTTCTTAAGCTATTGAAGCTTGAAACAAAAAATTGACCTAACAAGCTTAAGAAATCCTAATTGTGGGAGATAAAATTATACGAATAAATAACTATGTATATATAAAACCTAAATTTGCATTATTTGATAATCTAAGTGTTTTGTATATTTCTATAAACATATTTTTGTACAAAAACTCTCAAATATTAGCTAATTTATACCTGTATAACTCGTTAAATTAACTCGAAAATTAATTAAATAAATAACTAATATATATATGTGATACGGCTGCATTCGGTGGAAATTTTGGAGAGGAAGAGAGAAGCCGAATTTGTTCAATCATTCATCCAAATTGTCAAACAAAACAACCCCATAGACCAATCATGGAATGCTACCTCAACCTAACATTAATTGCAACGAAAATAACATATCAAACACAGCCAAAATCGGAGGAAATTCAGAAGAGAACAGCCACAGCTTCATCCTCCTTTCTTTCTTCTATATATATATATATATATATGTGTGTGTGTGTGTGTGTGTGTGTGTTTAAAGCTAATAATGGAGAAACAAACAAACTCCACTAACTCTCAAATTTACCAGCATAAATCCACTCCTAAATAACCACCATAACGATCTAAAAACAAAAAACAAAAAACAAATCGATCAAAACAATCGAATTCGGATCGAAGGAAAAACAAAACGAAAAACCCTTGAAAACAAGTTCAAAGGAAAGTTGAGAAAGTTTAAATGATTTCCTTTCGAATCTAAGCATTATAACTGACTTCTAATAATCTTAGGAACATAATAAACACAACTACGAGCTTCAGATTACATCGGACGAGTTCCAACGAAGTAAAAATTCGAAACCCTAGCTATGTGTTAGTAAGAATCGAGATCTATATATATATATATGTTATTAGACGTGTTCCAAAATTGTTTTATGACCTTGTATAAGTTATATAAACACTTAGGAACGGTTTGATAATGTTTTTAACGTGTAAAAATTAAAGAACATGAATCAGACAGAGAAGGAAGATGATGAACAGTACCAACACTATCTCAAAGCCGACAGTGCAATCGTTCAATGCCGGCGGCTTACAAAGATAGGCTGGCGGCTTAGAGGCGGCTTACACTCATCAGAGGCTGCGTAAAATAATTTTCACGTAAAACATGAATGTAAGCCGGCTACCTGGAGATATACGCCGACGGCGTAGGGCCGGCGTACGTTGAAAGCCGACAACTTTCAAAGCCGGTGCACCTAATTTGAAATAATCTTCGAAAACTAAGTTTACACCGGCACATGGGTTTGAAGGCCGGTGGCCTTGAGCCGGCATACAACTAAATTTTTCAACGAAAACATATTTTGACCTAAACCGAATATATATATATATATATATATACAATACATCTATTTAGTATATTATATGTGTATATATATAACCATATAGAATTTATTACTTAGACAAGTAAGTTCAAATAATTAAAATATTTAGATTAATATCTAATTTTCCTAAAACCTTAAGATTAATAAAAAAGATATTAAGTATTAATCAGAGTTAGTATTAGTCAAATATTTGTTCTAGATAGATAAAATAGATAAGAATGGAAATTGAAATAAGCTAAATTCTTGATTAATATGACTTTTAAAAATAACAAAATAATTATATGAAATAAAATAGGAGAAACACGACAACACTAAGTATTAATAATTAGAGATAATTTTCTATCTGGAGATCAGTATAGAATAACATCAAACTAGTAATAGTCACTACCAAAACTTGATAAAAATTTAATAAATATCGAGTCTAGGACACTAATCACATATAGAAATTTAGTTAATCTATATTGATGGATACTTTATTCATCTTAAATAGGTGACTTTGACTCACTAGAGGATCTACCAGCTGATTACTACGACTAAGTCATTATGAGCAAGTGAGTAATTCAGTCATATTGTACTGGTTGTGATTGTAAATAGTTAAATATGTAATGCAAAGATAATTAAATGAATGTTTGCTGAAAGTATGATATGATATGAGTGTATGATTGTTAAAATATCCTTACAAAAGCGATAATGCAACGATTGATGTTGTGAAGTAGTATAATGATGATTGTGTGTAATGTATGATCACCGTGAAATTGATTAAGAATTATTGACTTAACAAAATAATCTGATCATGCATTGCACGAATTACATTATTGCATATATAATGGTGTGACAGCCTGCTACGTATTAATATTTCGGATCTCTATTTTCGCTTGGTTGTTCTAATATGTTAGTTCTTCCAAGGTTCTCTTTGGTCTGGCGGTCCTATGAGGAACTAAAAGGCACCGAAGAACATCGCCCATAGAATCGCTTTGAAATGATTAATACTTAGGGAGTTTCTAAGGGGATTGCAGGAGATGGTCAGTTTAATCAACTATATTCAAAGCGATAACCTTAAAATGAGAAATCGTTGATTCTCCTGTGTACTTAGTCTCTCCTGGGCAAGTGGGTCATTGAGTACTGGTTCTTCACCCCATTAAAAAGAGGGCGTAAATCTTTTTCCTGTTTGGGTTCTAGATCATCAAAACTTGTATCTGTGCATTTGGTTGAGTGCTTGCATTGCATATGATTGCTAATAACTTGTGTGATGTATGATATGTCTGGTTATTCACTGAGCTGTGGTTTCGCTCATACTCCAATAGTCTTGTCAGGTTTACGTTACGACCATGGTTAGTTACTTTCAGGAGTATGGCTCTGGTAAGAGCTTAGGAGCTAGAAGTCTACGGTTATAATTTAGTTTCATGGTTATGTACTATTAGAATAGGTTATTTAGTTGTGTACTTTAGAAGAACTATATGGTTTGTAATAGTTTTGTAATGTTTATTCACTAAGTTATTTCTTTCATATATTTGTTATTTCTTATCAAGCAACTAAAAAGATTCTGTTGTTTTGAAATCCTGTCATTCTCTGAAGGTAATTTAGTGATAGTATTCAAGTGTAACTTGTTTACTACTACTAGGGTACCATCGGTGCGTGACAGGCTTTGGTTCAACTAGTCCTAACTTCTTGAAGAAAGAGTAGGGCTCCAAATTTATCTTTACCCCATGGTCCGCAAAAGCTTTATCAATTGTGATATCACCAACCACACACGAGATTGTAAAACTGCTTGGATCCTTCAATTTTCATGGAAGCTTATTCTAGATGATGGATGAATAACTAGCCTTAACTTCTATAGTACAAACATCCTCCAATTTTTGCTTGTTAGATAAAAGTTCTTTTAAGAACTTAGCATACTTCAACATCTGCGAAAGTACCTCAATAAAAGGAATGTTAATGTGCAGCTTTTAAATAGATCAAGAAATTTATCGAATCGTTCCTTATCCTCGGTCTGATTGAGGTGCATTGGGTATGGGATCCATGGCTTATACTCTTTTCATAGCTGGTAGTGATAAACTCTTTTCAGTATCTAACTTTTCAAGTTCCACCTCTTTTGGAATAGATCTCTAACCGTCGTCTTTTTTCTGCTCCTTTAGTGTATTAGATTGCAATTCCTTCCCACTTCTCAAAGTGATAGCCTATGCTTATTCCCTTGAGTTAGGCTCAATATCACTAGGAAGGGAGCCTCATTGCCTCTCATACATCATTTTAGCCAGTTAGCCAATTTGTTTCTCAAGATTATGAATAGAAGCCTCTTCATTTCGATGTCTTGCCTCAGAGTTTTGGATGAACTGAGTTATAAGATCTTCTAAACTCAACTTCTTCTATGGTGGTGATGAAGCTAGGAGTTGAGGTGTAGGTTGAGGCAGTAGTAAGGCAAGGAGTTGAGGCATAGTAGAGGTGGTGGTAATTGTTGTCTCTAGAATCTTGAAGCTAGATCGTTAACTCTCTGAGCATTTTGACTGCTAAAGTTGAAATTGGGATGATTCTGCTAACCCAGATTATGTGTGTTGCTATAAGGCTTGTTCTACCGTCTATTCTGGTTGCTCAAGTAATCTACTTGTTCTTGATGTTCAAAGAAGCTACTGCCATCTTCATTTAAATCCCCATACTAGATTAATGGTATTGATGGATTCTTGATGATGGCAACCTACTTACCTAACAAATCCATCTTCGCAATTATAGTGGCCATGAGATCCACCTCATACGATCTTGCAGCCTTTTGCTTACCTCCGTCATATCCCCATTGATAATTATTCCTTGTTATATCTTCAAAAACTTTAAAGAATCTTCTGAGGTCTTGGAGTTTAAGGTACCAACAACCAAAAAGTCAACTAATTGCCAAGTAGCTATGTTGAGGCCATTATAAAAGGTTTAAACCTGCATCCATAGTGGTATTTGATGATGTGGTCTTAAAAACTCTTTCCACCTCTCCTAGGCATCAAATAGAGTTTTAGCAGCTTCTTGCTAAAGGTGGATACATCATTCCTAAGTTTGGCGGTCTTGCATAGAGGAAAGTAATTATCCAAGAATTGCTTAACCATGTCCTCCCAAGTGGTAATAGCCCTAGTGGCAAAGGATGTCAACCAGTTCTTTGCCTTTCTCTCTTAATGAAAAAGGGAACAATCATAGATGCATCGCATCATTAGTAACTCCATTATTCTTGAAAGCTTCGCAAATCTCCATGAAACTCTGAATATGTTCATGTGGGTCCCCATCAGGTAATCCATCAAATTGGCAATCTTGTTGCAAAAGTTGAATCACCACACCCTTGATTTCGTAGTTGTTAGCCCCAATGAAAGGCTTCACAATGGTTGGGCTTGTGCCATCAAGACTAGGCCTTTCTAAAATCCAAATTAGTTTTGGGTAGTTCCTCAGCCATAACACCCTATGTTTCCTCTTCACTATGCTCAAATGATAAGGTTCATCAAGTAATTCCTCTTTTGCCTCTAACTTGGCTTCTATATCAAGTAAATTTAACAAACATATTCTTACGAATCTTATGAAGTGTCCTTTCGATCTCAGGGTCTAGATCAAGAATGTTTGAAGGAAAATTCCTTGTCATGCACTGCAGAAGCAAATAATTGCAAGTTAGAATTATTCAAAAGATGGGAGAAGATAAAGAGATTAAATTAACAAAAAAAAAGGACTAAAGTAGTAGATACTAAGGTTTTTTCTAATAGTGCCTTGCCAGATCCTCCATAACAATGCCAAAAAGTTTATGCGTGTTAACCGATCATATCAAATTATAAAGTTTATAAACCCAAGTTAAATCTTATGGTCAAACTAGGTACGTGTACCTATGTAATGTTGTATCGAATTAATGGGTGTCGTCCTCAGGGATCCAAAAATAAAGTGCTAGTATTACCCTTTTTTCTACTATTCAACATAATTCTTGAAGTGATATCTATTATTAACTACTTATTAACTAATCTAGCAGACCCTAAGATCAATTATGTATGCTTTCAAAAAATATATTCAATCATAGGACATACCCTTCATCTTGATCCAACCCTTTCTTATAATAATATATCGATTAATAAATTGTTTACACTTTGCACTCCCAAATCTCTCAAGTAAATCAATTACTCACTCGAGTTAATTAATTCCTAACCATATATGAGATAGTGGAGAACTCTTCCTCACCAATGCCAAATATGTCACGCCCCAAAGTGTGCCCTACACGTGACAGTCCGCCACACTCAACATTTAAACTCAAGTAAGACAACCTTAGTCTTTCCCTGAGTTTGAACATCGGGTGTAAGGCTCAATCTCAACATACATAGGCCATACTTTGCTTTGTAGTAGCTTAAGGAGACATACATAACAGCAAGAATGTAAATCATGACCGTCTTACAGAGAATTATTCTATTACATGAATTAGGGGGCATACCCCCGATAACAATACTAAGAATTCTCAAGCTCACAAAATTCCTTGTATTATCCTTCAGACACTAGTTCCTGAAAACAGGATTAGAAGTTCATTTTTACTTTTAAGACCCGGCTTTAAGGAAATCTCCTCAACCTCTAAGAGCTGTACCTGATGTCCACGGGTCCTTGGAGATAACCAAAGGTATTCATACTGCAACAAGAAACTATTGGGGTATAAGCTACGCTAGCTTAGTGAGTGAAAACTTCCGAATCACAATTAATACACAACATGCAAGCAAGTAATTAATCAACCAAGTGAAATGCATCAAACGAGTGAGTTCAACAAACATATGAGCAGCCGGAAATCATATGTGGATGGACTTGCGCCCTCCATCCCGGGTTAGCAGATTGACGAATCCTGCGGTACGACGCCGTTTAAGCTCACGGTCAACTGAACAACACTTCATTTTATGGATCACGATTAACCAACATATATTCGTTTTATGGATCACGATTAACCAACATATATTCATTTTATGGATCACGAAAAACCAAAAAATGCTGATGCTCCATCCCCCTTGTGATATGAATGAGTTCAATTATAATTGAGGTCCAATAATAGATTAATCCAATTCTTTTAGGTGGCCAAGCAATGTTCGCAGACAATCAATTCTAACTCATCTCTACACAAACAATAACTTATCACCCGGTTTCAATATTTCTTAAGTTCAATTTCGCATATCAACAACAGACAGTCATAATTCCCAACTAACCCCATCACACATAATCATTATTTTTATCTTTACTTAGCAACTAGTGCGGCTATCATTACAATCACAAGCAATAATTGAAATCGGAAGAGAAACTCACTCGGCCATGGTACGCCGGTCTCTTAATAACGGTGATCGGGTGATACGGTATCGATGTGCTCGGGATCACCTACCAAATAAGAATAGCCTAATGAGAATTTCATCTCTCAACTAATTCAAGCTATGCATCTAAACTAATTAAAGTCGTGATTCTTGCTACTTGCGGAAGTTCCAACTTAAAACGGCCATAACTTGATCATTTTAACTCGGAATTTCACAAATTTTATATCGATTCCTATCTACTTCGAAAGATCTATCTATTTCTAATATTATTTTCAAGTTTTGAAAACATTAAGGTCACGGAACAGTGGGATCAGATCTGTTTTGTAACTTTTCCGATTCCGAAAAATTGTTTCGCATTTGATAAAATATTCCTAGTTGATGATTCGTGTATAGATGGTATATGAATGAATTCCTAGCATGAATGTCATGTAATGAGCTCAATATATGCATGATCTTGATGATTTTTGATGATGAATTCATATGAACTCCTAATTATTAAGAAACTCCATAATTGTCACTTATAAAAAGCTATTCTTTCCAACTTTATATTCCCTAGGGTTTCTTTGATTTTATTCTTGAAATTCACTTGTTATCTAAATAAAAATGAGTTCTCAAAGTCTATATTAATCATGGCCTTCATTCAAGCATAAAAATCCACATTTTTCATTTGGTAGACATGTTTTTAAACAAGCTTCTTGTAAAAATCCGAATTTTTGAAATTTCATTTTCTTGCATTTTCCTTATGAGAAAACTTGTTTAATGCATTAAAATTTGAAGCTCTAATGTATCTATTATCTAAAGACTTCATTTAACTCATAAAACATGCCATTTGAGCTTGGACACTAAGTGTTTATGTAGGCTCTAACCCAAATTACGAATTTAACAAACTAATCACTATCTCAAAATTTTCCATTCTAACTCCACTACTTGTTTCATATATTACTCATGCCTAAACTCATCTAGACTTGTAAAAATCATTCCTTCAAGATACCAATTACACATGCCCTTCATTTTCCATGAAAAATATGAGTTTTAAAGTGGTTTTGGTGGTTTTTAAAATAGGGTTCTAAAACCATCCGAATTTCCATAAGACATTTCTAACCAAAATCTTTTCTTTTTCAAGCTCCTTGCCTCATATACATGAAGACCTATCATCTAATAAATCTATATACATGCAAGGCTAAGCCTTTATGGACATTAATGTATGAAAGCTCAAAGTAACCATATGAACATAGATGTAGATGAAGGCATGAATATCTAAATATTAGATCTACCATATATGGTGCATGAATCATGAGTTTCATGGCATGAACCTAACTTTCCATGCAAGATCCCTACTTTACATACATGAACATAACATTATTTCAACAAGAACTCTCTTAAACACTAGATCCACTTCTTGTGATGGCTTGAGATTCTTGTATTAGTGTTTTCATGTCCCTTGCTCATGCTCATCGGGATTAAAAGTGGAAAACACTCAAGAATGGTCTTGCCATTACAAGGTTTGATAATAACAAAGCTTAAAATCATCAGATATATGGAGATTTGGAGTAGAAAGGAAGATGAAATGGAGTTGTAAAAGTGGGTGTGTGTGTGTGTGCTTGTCACGGCAAGGAGGAGAGGAGGGAAGAGAGTGTTTCACCTTTACACAATTTTGAAAAAGTGAAAATAAAGAGAGAGAGAGAAAAAGAGCTTATATATTAGATGCACTGGGGTTCAATTGAATAAAAAGAAGAAAAATAAAACAAAATGAGGGGGAAAATAGGGGGAAGGGGCACCGGCCAAGAGAGGAGAGGGAGAGAGAGAGAGTTTGAAATTTGTTAAAATTGTATTTTATGTAATAAAATGCAATAATTGTATTAATTAATTATGAAACAAAATTTCTTGGAAAAGAAAATTGTAATGAGTGGTTGTAAGGATGTAAGAATAGGGTATGGGTAGTGTGTAGTGTAGGTTGTACTTGTGAATAGTAGACAAGACATCTACTTTACTGGTTGTAACGAAAACACGGGAAAAGGCTATAACTGTAATTTTTATTATCCGGAAAATTATAAAATTGATATTTTTGGAATCCTTATAAAATTATGGTTCTAATGAATATTCCGGAACATTTTTCTGAGTTCGTGGTCCCGGGGCACGCTTTTCCGTAATTGAGCTCGGGAAGGCTCGGAATTGAAAAATTTCTGAATTTAAAACTTTCAAAGGTCTAAAATATACTTTAGAATGATAATTCATAATCATTCATTTTATAAAACTTCTTTTATTATAAAATCGAAAGAAAACCGGATCTAGGGTTTCTAAGCTCCTCTCACTAAGCTTAAACTAGACTGATATAGGGTTTCGTTCTCCGGTTTTCGAAGTTTATTCGATTACTACGAAGCTACGGTATATATTAAAAAAATAAAAAATAAAAATAAAATTATGTAACGAATAGTGGTAGATCGTACTGAAAGACCCCCTAATTACCGGTAGTACAGTAATACAGATAAATTTACAAAAATCATGAAATTCTAGCTATTGAAACTTATAAAACTAATATTTTAAAGATCACTATAAAACATGAGTCTAACGACATTAATAACATATTTTTAATGTTGCGGATCTCAGGGCGCGCTTTTCGAAGTCGGTACCTGACTGGATGGGAATAGATCAAAAATTCGTTAATCTCATCTTTCCAGAGCATCCTAGACTTAATACGAACTGATTACACCTTTTCCTCTTAATCCAACTCCTTGGTTTAGGAATACGAGATTGTCGGATCTAGGTTACGGAGTTTCTTGGGAGTTTTGGAGACTCAAGTTTCCCGGTTAACCTTCCGGTTTACACCATTACCAATATAAAAACTGATATTTCATACTTATATGACTTATCTGATTGGTGAAATTTATTTTAAGGTCGATTTTCCTAAGTATTTAGTATCTCACAACATTCTCGGAATTCTTTTGGATTGAGTTTTATTCCCGAAGGTTAATCACTATTCACTTCTTAATAATTTGTTTTAGGGCTCTATTATATCCGAATTTATAAGTTGGAGTTAAATATAAAATTTGTCGTACGTAGAGGTTTTAGAATGGAAGTATATTGGGTTGCTATTTTATTTATGAGGTTCCTCACTTTTCTCACGATTCAGAAATTTCAGTTTCGTTCGGAATTTGGGACTTGTTGAAGTTCGGTTTTAATTCGGAGTGACTTTCAGGGTTTTATTTCCACAATTCATCTTTAGAATTATTTATTGAAATTTTCCGGGGCTTACAAAATAAGATCGTATTAACGTTCATGATTTCTATAGTAAAGATTAAATCTTTATGTAGAAAACCAAAATTTCCCTACCTCTAGGTGAAATATATGATCTCTCTATTCATGAAGATATATTCTATTAGATAAAACCTCTTTATATCTAACAAGAGTTATACATGCAATTAGTTATGTACACAAATTAATCACAAGGCAATTAAAACACATGAATTGATACAAAGGCATAAACGTTTCATTAATCAAAAGCAATTCACTATGGTGTTCTTTGTATATGTTCTTCATTTTTTACTATCTAATTATGTAATTGTATCCCTTGTCTCCTCAAGCTTTCTAATTCTCTTCTATAAAAGCTTTTTACTATAAAGTAAACAATAAGCTATTCTGATAGTGGCAAATTGTAGACAACAATATCAATGTATAATGGATCACAGTAAAAATCTTTTTTAATTAGAAAAATTTGTGATACTTTAGTGTTACTCGGTACTTAAAGTTGTTATCTTTTTTAAAATAACTAAATCTGTTATGCATTTTTTCTTTTGTATAATCTTAATTTCTTAGATTTCTCCCATTTACCTTTCCTCTATCCATTATCTAGTATTAGAGCTAAGCCAGGTTTTATTATTATATACCTACAGTATCTAGTCGATATTATGCCCAATTGTTGCCATGGAAAGGCTTTGTTATGGGCTATTGATGTTGGCTTAATGGTTGATGCATTGCATATTGATGTTGTTGTCTACAATTTGCGACTGTTAGAATAGTTTATTGTTTACTTTATGGTAAAAAGCTTTTATATAAGATAATTAAACAGCTTGAGGAGACAAGAGATATTGTTACATAATTAGATAGTAAAAAAATGAAGAATAGACACAAAGAAAGAATGAACTTGACTTACTGAAACCAAGAATATTACATAATCTAGGAGCTTTAAATTTTCAAAAAATAGGTTTAGTTAGAGCAAACAAAAAAGGAAACGTTATAGTAACAACAAAGCCTGTAAATGCAAAATTGCTGAGTGAGATAACTATAAATAAATTTAAAAAGGAAGGAAAAAGTTTATTACATTTAGGTATGATAGTAATAGGAGTTAAACTTTTAGTTAGAAAGGAAAATGGAGCCAAGTTATTAGTAATAATATTAGATAAATCATGACAAAAAGACATCCGAAAGCAATAATAGGAATAATAGAAATAGACATGAATTAGAATAAAGGAATATTTCATTGTATAGTAATTATATGATAAGTTTGAATAATGTAAAAACTTTAGAAATAGGACTATAGAGTAAGGGATATGAAGACCATGTAGGAGAAAATATATTGATCAATGTAGGATTTATAGGAAGAGTAATAGATGGTAGTAATATATAATATAAGTTAAACATAGATGGAATAATACAAGAGATATCTAGTTCGGGAATTAAGTTTATTAGTGCAATAAAATAGGAATAAAAGAATTGGAAGGACCAGAATGTGAAATATCAAAACACATGGAATGAAATGGAAATACTAGCAAAATACCAAAAGAAAGTCTAATGTACAAAAATCCAGATGGCTCATACAGTTTAAGACTTTTAGACTATAAAAAAAATTAGAAGATATAGAAGATAACAGAAAAAATGATAATGAAGAGATACAGGAAAAAAAATTAATAGACTCGAGTGAGCAAAGACCTATGTTTTGGGAAATAATGAAAAATCCATTGAAAGGAAGATTTTAAATAAAAGATTAGGAGAATCATGAAGAAGCAATAGA
This sequence comes from Combretum micranthum, assembly GCA_024138025.1. Lineage (NCBI taxonomy): Eukaryota > Viridiplantae > Streptophyta > Magnoliopsida > Myrtales > Combretaceae > Combretum > Combretum micranthum. Next base: position 459,767 of record JAMXBD010000323.1, read on the forward strand.
CCATTTAAGAAAAGAAAAATATTTGGATGAAAAAGAAGAATATTATTTTGTTGAAGAAAGGAAAGAGAAAATGGGAAAGACTTTTATTAGACAAAAAATGTTAAGACTCCCACAAAATAAATATTAAATAGAAAAATACATGGTTAAAAAAATAGAAGAAGACTATGAAAAGATCCAAGAAAAACTGATAAATAAATTTATCCACAAACAATCTGAGGAAAAAAGTCTAGAAAAAAAAGAGAGAGAATATATAGAGTTAAGAAAAATAGACCTAAAAGAAGAAAGTACATAAAATATAAATTATATGGATCCAATCTTTATAGACTCCCAAGAAATAGAATCTATAGAACAAACAACAAAAGAAGTAGAAAGAATGATAAAAGAAAACTCTTTAGTGGATACAAATATAACATACATGAGAGAATCAATAGAATTAATGAGGAGCACATCAAATAATCCAAATGGAGGAGGAATTTTTTATACTAGAATAGATAATCAAAGAATAGGGCTGTCATACCCAAAAAGGTATTGTCACGCCCCAATGGGTACCCTAAACGTGACAGTCCGCCACACTCAATATTAAAGCTTAAGCATGACAACCTTAGTCATTTCCAAAAGCTTTTATATTAAGTGTAAGGCTTACTTTCACAATTTTAGAGGACCATATGTGGAATAATGAAGGTTAAGGAGATATAAAAACATATTAAGAAAAGAGGATTCACAATAATTAATTGTTCATGGCAAAGACTTTACATTCTTAGGAACAACTCCCTGAATTACTAATCTATTATATACATATTAACATGCTAATACTGAGCTATACTTTATCCAGATTTCTAATGTTCAAAAGGGATTACCTGCCCGCATGGTCCAGGTGGCCTTAACCATAAGTAAGGGAACTGCAAAAGATATCTATCGGGGTATAAGCTACTAGGCTTAGTGAGTAAATCCCAAAAATTCATACTCGAAGTAAATTATCAATCAAGTTTATTATTCAAACGTATGAAATGCAACAACCACGTGAGCATACAAGACATATGACTTTCCGGGAATCATATGTTGAATGAATTTACGCCCTTCATTCGGGGTTGGGTGTTCAGGCCAATTACAGCCACAACCTTTTAAAAATACTTTTATAGATCTTACCGGCTCCTATACGCCATCAAAAACTGTGCATACTTTATTATTAGGCTCCTACTAGCCATCAAAAACTTGTAGTTATTACAGGCTCCTACTAGCCATCAATTTGTAGTTATTACAGGCTCCTACTCGCCACTTACATGATATACCGGTTATGTCTACCACCACTATTATACACTTGTCCCACCAATTGTATAGTAGTGAATGCAATGTGACTCAACATATGAAGTGCATGAATAATTTCTTTAATTAAAGTCTAGTAGTTACGTTTAAATTCTTTCAAGTGATCAATCAATTTCAAACATTTCAAGATATTAATTCACATACAACTTTATTACAAACAAATCGAGTTTCGATATACTTATTATTCTTTCAACATATTATCATACACTTCCTTTTGATTTTTCTTAAATTCTAGTGCAACTAATTTTACAAGCACAATCAAGAGTATGAAAAATAACGGGGAATAACTCACGATGCCATTGTCGTCTATTCCTCTAAGCGGATGAGTCGTTCACACACTCCACTTAATTGTAATAGTTCTCGGGGTGAAGAAATCCTTCCTCGGGATCACCTAACCAAAGAAAATACCCATAATGAGTTTTTCTTGAAGATTTTCTTGAATTTTGACAAAACAATGTCAAAGAACGTTAAAGTTCGTATGGAAGAATGTTCCAACTTAAAATGGCCATAACTTGGTCATTTTAACTCGGAATCGCGCATATAATATACCGATTTCTATCTACTCGAAAAGATCTACCCATTTCTAAAATTATTTCCCACAAACAAAGCCATATAGGCTCCGAAAAAGTGGCGACAAAATTCACCACGGATTTTCAAGTAAAAACAACTTTGGTTCAAGAAATCAAAATTTGTTTGATAAATACTTAGTTATCTATATAGTTGAAAAATTCTTTTTATAACTATATAACTCATATTTAAGCATGCTCAAGTGTCTTGTTGTCCAAATTATTTTTCTTAGGTAAAACAATGTCGGGTTGAAGCTTTTCGGAAATTGTTTTTGTAAATTTCTTTGAAATGAATACCTTGCTTCTTTTTTTCTAAAAACGTTTTATGTTGGTTTTATTTATTTCTTCTAATAAAATTTTTCTACTTTCTAAGTTACATTAATACTATATTTGAAGTTTTCTAGGAAATATTATTCTTCATTTTTTCTTGTGTAAATTCTTTGTTTACTTGTTTTTAAAAATCCTTACTTGATATTTCTCATTCTTTTTCTCATGTCTCATATTTTCAAAAATAATCATCCATGCATGAAAATTTGTTTTCTTCATAAAAACAATGTGGAACAATTAAGGACTTTTTGTAGAAAAACTAATTTCTATAATCTCATTAACTTCTTCTTGTTAACTTGAAAAGAAATAACTTTATTATTTTCAAACCATAAATTTTCTTTGCCTATTTGTTTTAAAAATTTCCTTAGTCATCCATCTTATGTTCTTTCTTTATGAAAAGAACCATTTTTGTTAACAAAATATTTTCTTTTGAAAAACAAGGTAGAGTAACAAAGATTTAAGTAGCTTTTTAAGTAAAAATAGTTTCTAAATTCATAGTGAATTCTTTTTGTAACTTGAAAATGAATGAGTTTATTTTTGTTATCTTATATTTTTATGTTTCACATAAACTTATTCCTAAGTGACAAAAAGCCTTCTTTTATTTAATTATCTTTAGAAAATAAAACTTTTGGACAACAATCTAAATGAACATGATTATGAGAATAATAATAAACAAAATAACATAAAGCATAAATAATAAAGTCAAGTATTGGAGTCTTAGCTTTTTCAAGGCTCCCGGGACTAAGAAATAAACTAGTCCCATAAAGAAATGAAAGAAGGAAAAGCTTGTTTTGACTTGATGAGGACAAGTCTAAGACTAGAGACTAGTCTTAAAAACAACTTGAAATAAATAAATTGCATTGAAGTAAATAAATTGCATGAAAGGTAAATAAATTGCAAGATTATGAGCTTACATGCTCTAAATAGTATATATAGCTATATAGATATAGTAGATAGTTATGAACATAAAAGAGACATAAATGAACATAAGAAAAACATAATGAATATATAAAGGAAACATGAACATAAAGGAATTGTGGTTATGAACAAAAACAAAGTATGAACCTATTGTTGCTTTCTTAACCTTCATGGTTTTAGAAAACACACACTAAGCTCATACTAAGTAGATGAACATGAAGAAATCTTGAGAAATTCCTTACCTAAAGAAGCTAAACTAAGAAGACTTCTTGAAAAGAACTCTTGAGAGGAATTGGAGAGAAATTTTGCTATAATAGCTTTAGAGAAGAAGTGGTGTGAAAGAAGTGAAAGAGGAGGGGGGTATTTATAGGATTTTGAGGAGTGATTTTTGTGTGATTAAAATAAAGCAAAATTAAAACAATTTGAGAGAGGGAGAGGGACAAGGGGCGCCGGCCATGCTTGTAGGAGGGGAAGGTTGATTTAATTTTTTGACTTTTTGGAAAATGAAAGATGTAATATGTAAAGTAGATGTGATATAAAGTTATGGGAAAGGTAAAAAGTTAAGATTATAGGTTATGTAGAGTGTAAGAATAGGTGTAAGAAAAAGTAGAGATAAAAGAATAGTGTAGAATAGTAATGAATAGTGTAATGTAAAGTAGATATGACAATTAAAGTACCGGTAGTAAGAAAATACGCGTATAATAGCTATATCTGTTATTTTTACTTACCGAAAAATTATGAAACTGATATTTTTGGAAAACTTATTTTTACGAGTCTAACGGTGTATTCGGAATATTTTTACTAGTCCGGGCTTCCGGACACGTTTTTCGAGAACTGTGTCCGATCGGGTTCGAAGGACACCCGAAATTCGCGAAACTGAAACTTTTATAAAACCTATGGTTATTACGAACTATTTGAGCTAATTATCCCAACTTCGTTTTTCAGGGCCAAAGAAAACGGCAATGCCGGATTTAGATGGATACGGTAAACTAGGGTTTTGTTAACCTTTAGGGTTTCGTTTGACTTCCGGTTAGGGTTTTATGCTAAACCGATTCCGAAAATTTAGGGGTTTACAGGTACCCTAAACATGGCAATCTGCTACATACGCTATCAAAGGTTAAGAATGACTTTCCGAAGTCATGCAAAAGCTTCAATACCATATATAAGACATCTATCACAACAATAGGAGACAAGTAGGAAGTGTAGTTTGAGAAAGTAAATATCACATATAAGAATCTAAATAAACATTATCTTCAAAATTATAAAAATATAGTCTTTACATCATCTTAGGGGCATTCTCCCGCTAAATCTCCAATATTCAGAATATAGTCTAGGTCTTACATATAATAACAACTATAACTATGAAAACTTTTAAAGGAAATCTAATATAAGATCTTCAAAAGGATTTCCCTCAAAAGCTTGCCAAAAGCATAAGCTTACCTGGATAAATGGAGACATAGGGTACAAAAGATATTGATCCTTGGTTAACAAAAATCTATTGCGATGTAAGTTCAACTAGCTTAGTGAAAATATCCCTGCATTAGCATACTCATATCAATAAAATCAAACAAGTTATTAAACAAACATATGAAATACATTAAACACGTGAGCAAGCAATACATATGGATCAACTGAAAATCATATATTGAATGGATTTACGCCTTCTATTCGAGGTTAGGTGTTCCAGGTTCTTTAAAACGCAGCTTTATCATCCAACTTGTAGTACTTTTAGGCTCCTACTGACTCTATCCTGAAATAGTTCTTCGAGCTCTTATTCGTCCATCATGGTAGTCTTGCAGTTCCTGAGAATATCTCACTACTATACTCTTGTCCCACCGAGGTATAGTAGCTATATGTAATGTGACTCACTTCTGATATGCATGATTCAATTAATATAATTTTTGACATGTGATTAAGGTATTTTAAAGGCTATCATAGAATTTACATACACTCCATCATGGTAATAAAACACACATTTAATTAACAACAATTCATGTCTCGATATGCTTGGTATGCTTTCAACCAATATTATCATGCATATTCTATTTTCATCTTTTCCTACTTCTAGTGCCTCTAGCTATAAGCATAAACAAGTACATAAAAATAGGAGATAAACTCACCTAGCCATCCTTACCAAAAATCCTTTACTCGTAAAAGTCTTCCAAATATGGATCCTCAGACTCCACATCACCTAAACGAAAGAAATACGCGGAATGAGTATTTCACGAAAGTTCTACTCAAATTTTCTAATTCTATTTCATATTTTGTCAAAATTCGAATGAATGAAATTTTCAACTTAAAATGGCCATAACTTTCTCATTTTAACTTGGAATTTCGCATATAAGATATTGTTTTTTACCTACTCGAAAATATCTATCTATTTGTAAGATTATTATTGACATTTAAAGCCATTTGGGTTTTGAAATGGGTCGGTATATAATTGATGCGAAAATCACAGTCCTTAAATTATAACTTTTCAAAATTTTACTTCATCAAAAAAGTCTATAAAAAACACATAGATATTTATGTAGTTTGAAAAAATCCTTTAATATAGATATATACTTATATTATATGCATGATTCTAGTAATATTGCCTCAATCATGATTTTCATAAAATAATTTATTTTAGAAGTTGGAAAATGAAGTTCACAAAATCTTTCTTCGAGTTGTTAGAAGAAAATTAAGATTTTTGGTTTGTTACTAAGAAATTCCTATTCATTTAAAATCATCTTTTTTATATATTATTAACTTCATAAAGATAGATTTATTTCTTAAAAACTTGGTTCTTTAATTTTTCTAACAATTTTTGTTTTCTTAAGTGAATGTTGAATTAGTAATTTGAATTTAATTTGACTTACAAAACTTATTTTGTTCTTAGTATTTTTGTAATGTTGAAAAGATTGTAGTTGAACCATTTTCCTAAATTGTATCCATCTTATTTTCTAAATAAGTTTTCAATTAGTGAGTTGATTTTAGACTTTGGCTTGGAAAATTTGTTTTACTCTTAATGTTTATCAAGGTTTTGGCGTAAGCCATATAAATAAATTCTTAAGAAAATTTTGCATAAAAAAAATTATCAACATTAAAATTTAATCAATGGGAATAGTTTGAAAAAGTGTAGTGGAACCATTATTTTGAGTCTTAATGATACGAGAACCTTCGTATTCACGCGTGAGAACCCCTTTGGATATTTGCGAACCCCCAACACAATGAATAGAAAACCCACGGATATCTTTGATTTCAATTCCTAAGAAGGATTAGATATCAGATTTGTCTTGGGTTGTTGATCTAAAGAATTAGGATAACAAACCCTAATTGCGAAACACTCCACAAAGAAGGTGATCGATCTTCTTTGAATGTTCCTAAAGCATGTATTCTCTCAAGAACACAAAGAATCAAGCATGAAAGCTTTGGTATTCAATTTCATGAATAAACTTAACATAATCAACTTGTTTTGTCTTACAACCTTCAAAGACTTATATAGCAAAACTAAGGAAATCCAAAAGACAAGAAATTGAAAAGTTTCTCGTAATAAAGTACGCTGGCGGCCTAAGTTTCAACGCGGGCGGCCATTATGCTACTGGTCGAAAATTACAAATCTACGCTGGCAAGATGGCCGGCGGCCTAAATATTTATGGCGGCCTAAATATTTAAGCTGGCGGCCTTTGTTCCAATTCGCTCCAATCTTCAATTTCCTCTTATGTTTCCTCTTGAACTCGAAGTATATTGAAACGAACTTGACCCGAACTTGTCCCAAAGCTTTGATAACCTTGTAATCCATCTTCAACTTGCTTGATTAAGCCTTGGAAGTGTTGATTGAAGGATTGTTGAAGCGTCTTAGCTCGGGATCTTGTTATTGGTCCTTGTGGCACACTAGGTGGACTTGAAATCCTTTGAGCTTGGTCCGTAGCCGCTTGATCTTCATGTAAAGTTGGTTCCAAAGCTTGGACCGGCGGCTCTACCGTAACATTCCCCCTCTCTTCAAAAGGATTCGTCCTCGAATCAGGAATATCACCTACATCAAACGGACTTAGATCAGCAACATTGAATGTAGCACTTACATTATACTCACCTGGTAAGTCAACTTTGTAGGCGTTGTCATTGATCCGTTCAAGTATCTGGAATGGACCATCTCCACGAGGATTCAGCTTGGACTTTCGTTGTAGTGGAAATCTTTCCTTACGAAAGTGCACCCAAACCCAATCTGGGTTGAAAGATCATTGGTTCCTGCCTTTGTTCACCCTTGAAGCCACTTTTGCATTGTGTTGCTCAATCCTATTCTTCACTTGTGCATGTAGCTTCTTCACAAAATCTGCCTTAGAGTTAGCATCAAAACTCACAAACTCGTTAGATGGTAATGGCAATAAATCAATAGGAGTTAGTGGATTAAAGCCATATACAATTTCAAACGGAGAATAATGCGTAGTGCTATGAATAGCCCTATTATATGCAAACTCCACAAATGGTAAACAATCCTCCCAAGTCCTAATGTTCTTCTCTATGATTGCCCTCAACAATTGAACCAAAGTTCTATTAACCACCTCCGTTTGCCCATCAGTTTGTGGATGACAGGTAGTCGAAAACATAAGCTTAGTTCCCAACTTTCCCCACAGAACTCTCCAGAAATGACTCAAAAATTTTACATCCCTATCACTAACAATGCTTTTAGGTATGCCATGCAATCGCACAACCTCTCTAAAGAACAAATCAGCAATATATGTTGCATCATCAGTTTTATGACATGGGATAAATGAGCCATTTTACTAAACCGATCTACCACAACAAAGATACTATCATGACCTTTCCTAGTCCTAGGCAAGCCAAGAACGAAATCCATAGACACAGCAGTCCAGGGTTCATCAGGAACAGGCAATGGTTTATATAGTCCATGTGGTTGCAGTTTAGATTTAGCCTCTTTACATGTAATGCAAGTTTTACAAATTTTATGCACATCATGCCTCATGCCAGGCCAAAAGAAATGTTCATGTAGCATATCATAGGTCTTATCTACCCCGAAATGCCCCATTAAGCCCCCTCCATGTGCTTCCTAACCAACAATTCCCTTACAGATCCTTTAGGAATGCACAACTTATTCTTTTTAAATAGAAATCCATTGGATACAAAGTAATCATTAATTCCAGTCCCATCAAACAAGCAAAAATACTCCAGAAAAATCATCATCAGTAAGATACATTCTTTTACCAATTCAAATCCTAGCAAAGAAGTACTAAGAGAATTTAGTAAAGCGTACCTTCTTGATAGTGCATCAGCAACAATGTTCTCCTTACCTTGCTTGTACTTGATCACATATGGGAAAGTCTCAATGAATTCTACCCATTTCGCATGCCTCCTATTGAGTTTGTCTTGACCCTTTAGATGCTTCAAACTCTCATGGTCGGTATGTATGACAAACTCCTTAGGCCAAAGGTAGTGCTGCCATGTTTGCAATGCACGCACTAAGGCATACAACTCCTTGTCATATGTTGGATACTTCAATGCCGCTCCACTCAACTTTTCACTGAAGTACATTAGTGGCCTGTGATCCTGCATTAAAACAGCTCCAATCCCTATACCACTAGCATCACATTCAATTTCAAAAGTTTTATCAAAATCAGGCAAAGCAAGCAATGGTGCGTTACACAATTTTTCTTTAAGTTCATTAAAAGCAAGTTCTTGTGTATCACTCCATACAAATCCAACATTCTTCTTAACTAACTCATTCAAAGGTGCAGCAATAGTGCTAAAATCCTTGATGAATCTCCTATAAAACCCAGCAAGTCCATGAAAACTCCGCACTTCACTAGCACTCTTAGGTCTAGGCCATTCCCTAATTGCCCTAACCTTTTCCTCATCAACCTCCACTCCTTGACTAGAGACAACAAAACCTAGGAAATTAACCTTATCCATGCAAAAACTACACTTCTTAAGGTTGGCATATAATTTCTCCTCTCTTAGCTTTGTTAACACTAGTCGCACATGCAAAACGTGATCATTCAGACACTTAGAGTAAATCAGAATATCATCAAAGTAAACCACAACAAATTTACCTAAGTAGTCACGCAACACATGATTCATCAATCGCATAAAAGTACTAGGTGCATTCGTAAGACCAAAAGGCATGACAAGCCATTCATACAAACCATACTTAGTCTTAAATGCAGTTTTCCATTCATCGCCTACTTTCATGCGAATTTGATAGTAACCAGATTTTAAATCAATTTTGGTAAACAAACATGAACCATACAATTCATCCAACATATCATCTAACCTAGGTATAGGATGACGATACTTTACAGTGATTTTGTTGATGGCTCTGCAGTCTACACACATTCTCCAAGTCCCGTCCTTCTTAGGCACTAATATTACAGGAACCGAACAAGGACTCAGACTTTCTCTCACATACCCCTTCTCCAACAACTCCTCAACCTGCTTCTGGATCTCCTTCGCCTCACTAGGATTAGTTCTATAGGCAGGTCGGTTGGGTATGACAGCTCCAGGAATGAAGTCAATCTGATGCTCAATGCCTCTCACAGGTGGAAGTCCTCTAGGCATCTCTTCAGGAAACACGTCTTCAAATTCCTGCAATAAATCAGAAAACACACTAGGCAAAGATTGGTTAATCTCATTAGTTGCCAAACAAGCCCCTTTGTACAATAGTACAAATATAGGTCGATTGGCATGCAAAGCATATCTAACCTCACTCGTCCTAGCAATCAAGCTCACATTCTTACTCTTTTTCTCTCTAGGCCGATTTTTATTTTGCTTTTCACTCCCCTCTTTCTTTCCACTCAACTCACTTTCATCACTCTCTTTATTTTCACTCTTTTTCTTCTCTCTCTCAAAAGTGCTTTTTCTACTCTCACGCTCTTTTCTTTCGGCCTCTTCTCTCAATCTTTCCAAAGCACATTGGTCTTCATACACTTCTTTGGATGACAATGGTGTTAAAGTAGTTTTTCTGCCATCTTTGGTGAAAGTGTATCGATTGGTGTAGCCATTATGCACGGTTTGTCTATCAAATTGCCAAGGTCTTCCTAATAGAAGATCACTAGCATGCATAGGAACGACGTCACATAATATTTCATCATGGTATTTGCCAATGGTTAGAGAAATTAAAGCTTGCCTATTTACCTTAACCTCACCACAATCGCTAAGCCATTGTAGTTTGTATGGTCTAGGATGGGGTACAGTAGGCAACTCCAATCGGTTAATTAGAAGTGTACTTACCACATTAGTACAACTTCCTCCATCGACAATCACACTACAACCTCTCCCTTGCACAAGACCTCTAGTGTGGAATAAATTCTCTCGCTGCTCCTCCTGGCAATCTTCCTTCAGCTGTGTATTAAGTGCACGCCTAGTAACCAATATTTCAACCTTTTCTGGCTCATCAATGCTACCCTCATCACTACAGTCTTCTAATTCAGGCATGGCTTCCTCCTCTTTGTCACTACCAGCTCCCTCATCATCAGTGACAACTTCCCCATTTCTCACCACCATAGTTCTCCTATTAGGGCACTCCCTACTAATGTGTCCAACACCTTGACACTTCCAACATTTAATATCTCGATTTCTACCCTTCTGATCATCTACTTTAGGTTTCTCAGATGAAACCCCACCAGACTTACTCTTTGCTACATCAACTGTAGACTTATTTCCACCTTTAAATTCAGATTTTCCATATCCTTTCCAATTATTATTATAGCTTGAAGAAGATTTGGAAACATACCTGTTTGAACCTTTGCCATGAAGTTGCTTCTCGATTTTGATGGCAAGATGTACCATCTCCTCCAACTCGACATATGGTAGCAACTCCACTTTATCAGCGATTTCTTTGTTCAAGCCACCCAAGAACCGTGCCATGGTGGATTCTTCATCTTCAACCACATCAGCCCTCGTCATGATCATCTCCATCTCCTTGTAGTAGTCCTCTACACTCCTACTACCTTGTCTCAACACTTGAAGCCGCTGAATCAATTCCCTTTGAAAGTACTTGGGAACGAAACGCTTCCTCATCACAGCCCTAAGCTCCTGCCAAGTATCAATAGGGTACTCCATATTCCTCCTCCTACTTGTCACCAACTGATCCCACCAAGATATAGCATAATCTTGAAATTGGGTAACAGCCAATTTCACCTTTTTCTCCTCACTAAATTGGTGACAATCAAAAATCAACTCAACTCGCTTTTCCCATTGCAAATAAGCTTCAGGATCAGACTTACCCTGAAAGATAGGAATTTTCAACTTGATACTCCCCAAATCTCGATCTACATAATCATCATTCCATCTATTCCTAGCAACGGGATAATTCTCCTGCATTCTTCCTCTTCCTATACCCCTACCGCCTCTACCTCTACCTCTCCTATTGAATATCATAGGTGGACTATCATCATACTCCTCCTCCCGATACTCATTAACATCCCCCACATCATCAACCTGGGGTGTGGTAGAACTAACTCCTCTATTTACTCCCATAGGACTCCTCCTTCTCAACAGCTTGTAGTCTCAAATTCATATTTTCTAGAGACTCCTTCATATCCATCATCATCTGATTAGACGCTTATACTCAGATGCTCTAGCGTCTTGCATCAAAGCCCCTTCTTTACTACCTCCTTCCTACCTTCAATCACACCCTTACCCGACATCTTTTCCTGCAAAACAAATAATCGTTAGCAATAATAAAGTTCAATTTCCTCACAAGCGCTCCCTTTCGTGTTTATCACTCACAAGATGGGGGTGTTCTCGTGTTTCTCTAATCAAGATGCCACACACAGGGTTTCCCTCACACCTCTCGAGCCTGTTCTTTTCGTGTTCTTAATCGAATCACACTCTTAGAACAATTCCAAGAATTTCGATACCAAGGTGTTTAGAGTGATACAATGGACAATTTCAAGACTCTTCGAATCAGACAAACGGAAGAAAAACTCAACGAACTCTACACAAGAATTATATTGTTGGAAAGACACTCAATACTCAAGACAAGAATTGATCTTTGGTGATTTTTTTTTTAATTTCGATTTTTTTTTTGAACTCAAATCTCAAGAATAGAGATTTTCAAACCCTAATCTTTCGCTTGTAACAACAAAAGATCACACACACAAGATACCTAATAGTCCGTTCAATTGATGAACAAACCCTAGGAACAATAAAGATTCAATCTTTTTTTTTTTTTACTAACAAGAATCAGATTTGATCTTGATGAACAATCCAAGAATTGAAAGCAAGAAACAAAAGATTAATAGAAAGAACGATATAACCTGATCTAGAGCCTAGGCTCTGATACCAAATGATACGAGAACCTTCGTATTCACGCGTGAGAACCCCTTTGGATATTGCGAACCCCCAACACAATGAATAGAAAACCCACGGATGCCTTTGATTTCAATCCCTAAGAAGGATTAGATATCAGATTTGTCTTAGGTTGTTGATCTAAAGAATTAGGATAACAAACCCTAATTGCGAAACACTCCACAAAGAAGGTGATCGATCTTCTTTGAATGTTCCTAAAGCATGTATTCTCTCAAGAACACAAAGAATCATGAAAGCTTTGGTATTCAATTTCATGAATAAACTTAACATAATCAACTTGTTTTGTCTTACAACCTTCAAAGACTATATAGCAAAACTAAGGAAATCCAAAAGACAAGAAATTGAAAAGTTTCTCGTAATAAAGTACGCTGGCGGCCTAAGTTTCAACGCGGGTGGCCATTATGCTACTGGTCGAAAATTACAAATCTACGCTGGCAAGATGGCCGGCGGCCTAAATATTTAAGCTGGCGGCCTTTGTTCCAATTCGCTCCAATCTTCAATTTCCTCTTATGTTTCCTCTTGAACTCGAAGTATATTGAAACGAACTTGACCCGAACTTGTCCCAAAGCTTTGATAACCTTGTAATCCATCTTCAACTTGCTTGATTAAGCCTTAGAAGTGTTGATTGAAGGATTGTTAAAGCGTCTTAGCTCGGGATCTTGTTATTGGTCCTTGTGGCACACTAGGTGGACTTGAAATCCTTTGAGCTTGGTCCGTAGCCGCTTGATCTTCATGTAAAGTTGGTTCCAAAGCTTGGACCAGCGGCTCTACCATAACACTTAGTGGAAATTTCTCCTATGTGTTAATAATCACTTTTCTTTAAAGATTGGTCCTATCTTTTATATAAAATAAAAATGATTCCCTTTTTGTCTTGAAAATTTTCATTAAGATAACAACATCATCTTAAGATCATGCATGATTACGAATTTAGTAGTTATGTTATGAAAAAAATTCATGTAGAACATAAAGAAGATAGAAACTTAAATAATCATATAAGAACAAAATATGGAAGTCTTGAGTTGTATCAAGGCTTCTGAGACTCAATCATCACTAGTCTTATAAATAAAGCAAAACAAGAAAAATAAGAGAAAAGAAAGAATTGGAGTCTTAGATTTATATTTAAGGCTCTCGGGACTTAGAACGGACAAGTCCCCATTGTTTTGACTTGATGAAGGACAAGTCCAAGACTAGAAGACGACTAGTTTTAATAAAATTATATGAGATAAATAAATTGCAAGAAATATAAGAGCATAAATAAAAAGTTATGTTGGTGAGCTTATAGGCTCTAAGAATATATATACATAAATATACTTAATAATATATAAAAGTTAGATTAGAAGTAATAATAAAACATAATAATATATCAACAATAATAATAATACTTGAACATTGTTAAATAAGACATGAACATATTGTTGCTTCCATAATACCCATGGGATTAGAAAACACACAATATAGTCATGTTATGCTAACATGAATATGAAGATGGTTTTAGGAATTTTTACCTAAGGTTATTATAGATGGATGATAATATAATGGATGGTATGTTTAGTGCGAATGATGAATGTTTTATAGGAATGAAGAGGTAGAGAGTGTTTTTGTAGAAATAGCTAGAAAGCAAATTTGAGGAGAGAATTTGGTATAGTTTTGATAGGAAAAATGAGATGTGTGAAAGAAATGGAGGGAGAGATGGAATTTATAGAGAATCGTGGAGGGATTTTAGGCGTATTAAAATAAAATTGAAAAAGAAAATAAATAAAGAGAGAGAGAGAGAGAGAGAGAGAGAGAGGAGGGGGGTAGCACCGGTTGCATGGGAGAGGGAGAGGGAGAGTGATGAAAAAAAATTAATTTTGATAAAGAAAAGTAATGAAGTGTAAGGGAAGTTTAGTAAAAAGTTGTATTAAAAATGAAAATATAAGATTTAGGTGTGAAAGTTGTAAGAATAGGTTTGTAAGAAAAAGTAGAGATAGGTGAATAGTAGAAATAGTACCATGAATAGTACACTAAACAAATAAGATATCGGTAGTAGAAAAATATATGTAAATGAGCTATATCTGATATTTTTAGATACAAAATAATTATGAAATTGATATTTTATAAATCCTTGTGAAATTACGAATCTATATATGTTATTGAAATATTTTTACTATTTTGAGCACTAAGACACATATTTCGAGAATTGATCACGTTCGAGTCCGAAAACGAATGATTTATGGGTAAATCTGATCTTTTTAGGCTTTCTCATACTATTCCAAACTATAATCCACCTTTAGCTCATTTCTATTGTCCTCAGATTTTGAGCACGAGATTGACAGAGTTAAAACCACTAGTTTTCCTTGATCATTGTTGATTTTTGAAATTCCAGTTTGCCTAAGGTTAGGGTTTACTCCAATGTTACCCTAATTTTGAGGAGTTTACTCGGGCAACCTCTTATACTTCCTTATACTACTTATAGAGAGCCAATTGGGACATAACTCTGTTAAGAAAAAGATTACCTTTAGAAATATAAATAAATAATTTGATAGACCATGAAAGAAAACTGGATTTACCAACACATGATACACAGTTATGGCTACAGATTTTAGGATATTAGGCATACATAGGATATTAGGCTACAGATTTCGGAGAAAGCACTCAAGCATTATAGGACGGATGCAAAAGGAAATTTCAACAAGATTTTGCTTTAGATTTAAAATTAGGAGCTAATCCATTTGATTTCATTAATAAAATAACAATGTTGATAACAAACACAAAACGTAATGTTAATTTTAATTTAATAAATCAAATGGATGCAATGAGGCATTTTGAACAATTACATATAAGAGATTGGAGGTATATAAAGAGTTACATGAATGATTTTTTCTTTTATTGTAATTTTGTCGGATATTATTATGAAAAAAATAATTGATAAATCATTTCTTAAATTACCAGGACTGTTAGGACAAGAAATGTATAGAATTTTTCAGGAAAAGATAGAACTAGACCTTACAAAAAGATGAATTATCTAGGTATGAGAATATAGTTTGTAATTAGAGCTTTAATAGAAAAATGTACAAATATACAGATAACCAAACAATTAAAAGAAGAATATAGTTATTGTCAAAATATATATACACCTCAAGGATACTGATAGGGGTTATTTACTCTATTAAATTGGGGATAAATTATGTTCAATTTTGCTTTGAATAAACTTAACGTTGAGGAATATGGTATTTAATGCTTAAATATGTTCATTTCAGGTGACTAAGGACAAATTCTCAACACTTAGCTGAAGAAAGAATATTTAGAGTAAAAATAGCTTGTCACTTTCCTCATCACGCCAATGACACAGGTGGTGATCGTCATCACCACCCTCATCACGCTCATGACAAGGATGGTTATCTCTGCGGATTTGATTATTGGGCTCATCACCACCCTCATCACCGACCATTACAAAGATGGTGATCTCTGCCACCGCCCTCATCATGCCAGTTACGAAGGGTTTAATCACCATTACCACCCCCATCATCGGCGGTGATAGGGATGGTATTCTACATTGATTTAGTTGTTTTACTCATCACCACCCTCATCATGCCCATGACGAAGGGGGTTATCTCCGTTGATTTCATTTTTATGCCTACCACCACCCGAGTCATGGTCGTGATGACGGTGGTGATCTCTTCTGTTTCTGCATCAGATGAAAAATAACTATATTTTGAAGAGATGTGAAGACCAACTGACACAAGGAAAAAATGCCATTCATGTTAGTCACTTGGGAACTATAAATACAAGACCCATACATCATATTAAGGGATCCAAATCATTTTGTACACACCGAAACAATACAATTTAATTTTTTTGTAACGTTGTATCTATTCATAGCTCCATCTACATTGTAACTTGTTGTAACATACTCCTAGGAGATTCTTGAGAGAGAAGGAAGATGAGATGGGTTGTTAATTGTTTATTGAAGCGTTTAAGACATTTGTATTGTAAAAAGGGAGTTTTCTCTCATGTTTCCTTTCTATTTTATTTTAATTATTGTTTTGTTTTCTTGTTATATGATGTATGAATAGTGTTGCCTAGGCCTCTTGTGCCGTAATTTGATATGTATTAGTACGTATAATCAATGAATTATTATTAGTTTTCTTAAATTCAACAGTTGATATTATTGAATCATGGAATTATATTGCGTATGGTATAGTTTCATGTTAGATTTCACTAGGATGGATGGAGAGAAAGTCCCCTTGAATAGATCTAGGCTATTAGAAGGAATTGCTCATGATGCCTAGAGATAGGATTGTAAAATTCTTCTACATCTACTTAATTAAGTAAAGAATCCATGAATTTAATGCAGTTCTAAGTTGCTATTAGCTAAGAAGAGATTTCAGTGGATAAACTTAGGATTAGATGTTAGCAATCTTGAGAATGACGTTAATGTACTTATTCTGTAGTTTAAGAAACTAGTGATATTAATTGCGTGCTCTTAATGTACATGTCAAGTTATTGGTGAAGCAAGGTCTAAGTCATTATGTTATGCATTTAGTTTAGGTAAATAAAGTATTAGTAATTATTAGTAAAAATTTGTAGGAGGTTAATAGTTTAATTAATATCATAGTCATAATACTCACTAAATTTTATAGGCTAGATAATAGGAAAAAGATGAGTAATAGTACTTGCTAGGATCCCTGAGGAATACAATCATATATCTCATTCCTACAATACATATGATAGGTGCACTTACCTAGCATTGACCAAATTATAAGAAAGAGATCATAGGATATTACATTATTAAAACTTGGTCAGAAATAGCGCAACCATATATGAACAAAGGAGATAAAGACAAAAAAGAAGAAATCCATAAAGAATAAGATCCTATAGACCTAAAACTCAAAATAAAAAACCAAGGATAAATTCTTATGTAAAAAGAAGTAATGCCATGATGCCTTATGTAAATAAAGAAAGATATGTGAAAAAATATAATAAAAACAGAAATTATAAAAATAAATTGAGTTGTTTTGCATGTGGAGAAGAAAAACATTTAGCAAGAGATTGTCACAAAAGATATAATATACATAATAAAAGAGCAACAATGACAAACTGTATAGAAGAAGTCATTTTGTTAGTAGATGAACAGATGAGTGAAACAAAGACAATATATAGTATTGTGAGTATAGAGAAAAATAGGATGCAAAATTTTGATTGCAAAGAAGAAAATGATCCTTTAATTGTAGAAATTTTAAGACAAGAAAAAATACCAAATTTGAAGGGAAACCATTATTTAATTTAGATGACATATATTTAGAAAGTTTAGGAGAAACTACAATAGGTGAAGAAGGGATAAAAAATGAATTTGTTGAGATAGAGATAAGATATAATCATGAATGGATTCATGAATAAGGACTTGATGATCACCCTTATGGTTATTGTAAAAGATACCCTGTCACGTCCCAAAGGGTACCCTAAACGCGATAGTCCACCACACGCGATACTTAAACTTAAGTATGACCACCTTAGTCATCTCATAAGTTTACATATCGAGTGTAAGGTGTACTTTCACAACTTTTAGGATCACACTTTGATTCGAGTAGTCTTAAGAAAGCATACATAGCATTAAGAATATAAATCACATCAAGATAAATAGTTAAACTTTACAAAAGCCAAGGGAGCATACTCCCGCCAAAATAATAGGAGTCTACATCGTTTAGCTCCAATTACATATATCTGAATCTACATTAAAGAGATTTTCCTAGAAGTCCACGCCTATACTAGGTCCCGACTTCCTCAAAAGCTCTTTAATCCAATGTGATAAACCTACACAAAATGTCCTCTCGGAACATCCAAAAATAGGAACACTGCAACAAAAACTATTGGGGTATAAGCTAATTGCTTAGTGAGATTCATTTTCCAAGTAACATACTCGATCAAGCTAAAATATCTATACAAGCAAGTTATACTTAAATAACCATATGAATGCACAAGCAAATGAGCAAGCAAGCGTATGACTTTTCGGTAGTCATAAGTGAATGAATTTACACCCTCCATTCGGGGTTTGGGGTAGTTCATAAGTCATGCAACTACAATTCCAAGTTGGTCCATAAGACATGCAACCATAATCCTAAGCTTAAGTAGGGTGGTCCATAAGACATGCAACCACAATTTTTAATGTTGGTCCATAAGTCATGCAACCTTAGTTTCATTATTTGAATGGAGTGGTTCATAAGTCATGCAACCTTAGTCCCCTTCATTAAAGACCCGCTGCCTCCCAAATACACCTTTGTCCCACCAAAGGCATACTCGACAATGATATGCGACTCACTACGTGATATGCATGTACAATTTATTCATATAATCATGGTATATTAATTAGATAATTTTAAAAGCGATCATACCGATTTCAGACACTCCAAGTCTATACTAGCTCATACAAAGTTATTGCAACAAATCTTGCATCGATATACTTATCGTTCATTCATGCAAGTTTAGATCACCATTCAACCATAATTTTATCTTTGCCTAAGTCTAATGCCACTACTACTACAAGCACATTCAAGAGCATAATTAATTGAGAAATGAACTCACTTGTCCATGTAGTGAAAATCCACTAGTCGTAATAGTCCTCGGGAAGTGGTAACCCGTCCTCCAATTCACCTAGGTACAAAGAATACCCTCAATGAGTATCTCTTATGAAGTTCTATTAAACTTAACAATTTTATTCACTAAGTTCGTCAATTTCCGTCTAGGTTGAATCCTTACTTAAAAAGGTCATATCTAACTCATTTTAACTCGGAATTTAGCTTATAATATACCGATTTATACCTACTTCGAAAGAGCTATCTATTTCTAAAGTTAATTCAAACATTTAAGGTCATTTAAGGGTCGGAAACGTACTGTACAGTAGGGTTGCGAAAATTCCAAGATTTGAGCCTTTGTGAAAAATTGCCATATCTACTCTATTTAACTTAGACCAATTTATTTTAGTCCTAAGCTTGCAAGGAGATCCTCAAAACAAAATTAAGAGATTACACACTTATCTAATACCAAACATAAAGTTCAAATGAAATTTCTAAGAATCCATTTTCGTAAAACCGAAATTTACAATTGAAACTCATTGTTTTGTTTTGAGTAATTCCTTTACTAAAACTTACTTAGTTCAATGAAAATAATTTTCCTATATTATATATTATCAAAGCATTCCATTTTCAATATAAAATACTTGTTTTGAGATCAAAAAGAAGGTTTTAAAAATTGGTCTCCCATAATTACGAATTTCCTCTTTGAAGTTTACAATGAAGACAAGAACTAAGTTTTGTCTTTTACAAAACACTTGATTTAAGCTATACCTTTTGGAAAACTCATATAAACTTATGAAAATTCATTCCTTAAGATATCTATACCAAGAGCCCCTTATATTTTTGTCTAAATCTTCATTTTAAAGTTGGATGATGGTTTCAAACAATAGGTCTTGGTCTTGATCCGAATTTTCATAAATTTTATTTTAGACATATCTCTTGGGAAAATTATCAAACTCATGAAAAACACCCATTACATATTATATCCTAAGAACCCTTCATTTCTTGAATAAAATCCTCATTTGTGAGTTTGAAAACATGTTTTATTTAGTCTTTGTCTTGATCCGAAAATACAATTTTTGTTTTGAAATAAACTTTGAAAATCAACTTTGATTCTTGTAAGATGAAGTCTTGATGATATACATTCATCAAACCTTCATTTTCTTAACAAAAACTTTCATTTTAAGACTTGGAAGTGGGTTTTTAAGATGGTGCCTTAACAAGTTACGAATTTCACTTTTTCATTCAAACTCAAATCTAAGATCTACTCAATATATAACCATGAAAGCATAAGAAAAACTTAGTAATAGGCCTTAAACTCCTAGATCTACACATAAACATAACTAAAGCTTGGTAAAACTTTAGATCTACAAGTTATCACATAAACAAGAAGATAAACAAGCCTCCATATAACAAAATACTAAGAACAAAGAGATCAATCATCTAGAGGAGTGTTTCACTTCTTGGCATCATCATCCATAGCTTTTCAAGCTTGTGGAATGTCCTTTGATGCATGAAACATCCATGGTATCATCCTAGAACATCTTATAAGAGCAATAAGGGAAAGATTACCTCAAATAATTGCAAGAAATATGTGTGGAAGCAAGAAAGAAAAATGGGGACAGCTTGTTTTCAAGAAGACAAGGCAAGGAAGAAGAGGAAAAGAGAGGGAAAAAGAGAGAGGAAAAATATACGGTTTACAAATATGAAAGAGGGAAGGAATGAGATGTTTACATAGAGATAAATGTGTGTTAATTAATTTAAAAAAAAAAAATAAAACCACAGCTGCATGGAGAAGGGGGGCTGGCGTGATTTTGTGTGTGTAGGGGAGTGTGTGTAGTTTGTTTTCAACTTGTATTTTTGAAAATGTAATAAGTTGCATCCATTTCTAACTAAAAGAGACTTTTAAAATATCAAATAAATAATTAAAAATAATGAAAAGTGGCTAATTTATGGGGAATGGGCAGCTGTAAATTTTGGGAAATGGAAGTGTAAGAAAAAGCAAAAGAAGACATAATAATGTGTAGTAATGATAATGTATGTGTACTTGAGGTATGGGTTGATAAAGTGGCTTTTTGAATAAGAAAATATATAAAATAAATTAAGAATAATATTTTTATTTAAGTGGCAGAATTTTTATGATTTAAATAAAATAATCAATTAAATTATTTTTAGAAATTTAACAATTAAGTTACCGGTAAGAGTAAAATAAGCTTATATGAGCTATAACTGATATTTTAGAATCCAAAAAATTCTAAACTTGATATTTTTGAAATTCTTATAAAAATATGAGTCTAAAAATATTAAAGATATATTTTTAATTTTTCGAGCCCCGGGACACGCTTTCCAAAGCAGTATCCAAACGGGTTCGAAATAAGCCGAAAATGAACCAATCTGATATTTTTAATAATTCAAATATTATTACGTACTATTCTAAACACTTTAATTATTTTTCGACTCCTCGATTTACGAACTCGGGTTTGTCGGATCTAAACGGTAGGGCTTTACTCAAGATCTGTTGACTTAAGGTCTTCGGTAGACTTTCCGGCTTAAGGTTTAGGGCTTAGAAAACAGGGGTTTACATACCCCCCCATATTTCTTTAAGATTTAGGTGTAGATTATGTTTGACAAGACCATGTAAAAAATGTTAAGAAGAACAAGGAGAAAGATTTACCAAAAAAATGGTAGTCAAAGTAATTATATATGGAACAAAAATATAGACTTGATAGAAACGAGAATTTTGATGTTAGAGGAAAGAATGGATAAAATAGAAGCAAAAATAGAAGAGAAAATAGATCCCAAAGCAAATAATAAGGGAACAATAATAGAAGAAAAAATTGAACAGGTGAGTAAATATTAGAAGATAAAAAACAAATAACAAAAACAAATTTCAGAAAAGAAATAGATGAAAAGTTAGGAATTTTAATTACCAATATTAGAATAAAAGTTAGTTTTTAATAGTAGAAATGATCATAAAAATTGAGGCACCGGTAAATACAGTTTGTACTAATAGAAAAATGATTCTAGACTATTTGATTACAAGAGTACCTAAAGATAAGTGTGTAAAAGCAGAATAGATGGATGGATACCTTTTTAAATATTGTGAGATATTAGTAAAACATAAAATGGTAATGGAAACATCTTAAGGATGGACATATGGAATACATAGTTCAAGAACATATGTAAGAAATATGAATCTAAGAAAACATGTATGTATAATAGGATTATAGTTTTTAATAAATGACAATTCGGGATTTACACAAACACTTGAAGGAATGATATTCTTAGCATCTTTTTTAGTTCCTAGGATATTAGAAGATTGTGAATGTGAAAATTAGGAGAATTTAAAGTTAGAAGAATAGACAATAAAGAAAAAAGAGAAATAATAAGAATAGAATAAACACAGACAGATAAGACAGATTTGATTAATAGAATTCAAGGAAATTATATGTTTAGTAAATTTGATTGTAAATCAGACTTTTGGCAAGTAAAAATGTATGAGGAATAAACTCTATGGACAACATTCACCTGCCCCTCAAGACATTTTGAATGGTTGGTAATGCCTTTTGGAATAAAAGCGCAACCTCAATTTTTCAGACGAAGATGGATAGTATTTTCAGTAAATATGATTTTGTTTGTTTATATATAGATGATATATTGTTTTTTTTTAAATAGAAAAATAACATACTTCTCATCAAAAAATTGTTCTTTGAGAATTTCTCAGCAATAGGATCATTATAGGTAAAAGAAAATACAATTTTAAGAAAGAAACATAGAATTTTTAGGAGTAAAAATAGGCAATGGTAGAATAAAGCTTTAACCCATATATCTAAAAAGATCTTAGAATTAGATGAGAATTTTGACCAAAAGAAATTACAATAGTTTTTAGGATTAATGAATTATACAAGACCATTCACAAAAGATTTAGCAAAATTTACTAAACCATTGTGTAAAAAGACTTACGGTTTTTCACCTTTAGATAAAACATGGATTAAGATAATAAGAGAAATTAAAGATTTAGTAAAAGACCTTCCAACATCAAGACTACCATTTGATTGTAATAACTAATGGATGTGAAAAATGTTGGGGAGTTATTTTGAC
The DNA here is from genome assembly GCA_024138025.1 of Combretum micranthum. Taxonomy (NCBI): domain Eukaryota; kingdom Viridiplantae; phylum Streptophyta; class Magnoliopsida; order Myrtales; family Combretaceae; genus Combretum; species Combretum micranthum. The sequence goes on from JAMXBD010000323.1 coordinate 482,859, forward strand.
AAGAAAATCTCAAAAATATTCTCCTAGAAAAGATGACGAGATTTGCAGATATAATAGTGGAGTATTTAGAGAAAAAAGAATTGAAAAGCAGTCTAGACACAAAAATACTAGGAGTAATTAATGGACTTAATAGTTTTAGATTATTTTTAAAAAATAAGAAAGAAATTTTGGTAAGAACAAATTGTGAAGTAATTGTAAAATTTTACCAAAAAAAAAATGAAAAAATCATTCCACAAGAAGAATGATAAAGTTTGTATATACTTTTTTGAATAATGGTTATAACGTTCAATTTAAACACATTAAAGGAAAAGAAAATGATGTTGCAGATACTTTGAGCATATATATTAATGGCAAAGGGCAAAAGGATTTAAAGGACAGAGTTCTGGGCAGGTTGAATAAACTGAATAGAAGGATTATACATACCAAAAAATTTATCATAGAACTCCTTATATTGTTTCACACCAATCTTTTAACAAAAATATAGACCTATTGGAGGCCGTTATCTCATCCAACACTACACTCCACATTAGGGAAAATTGACTTCTTAAGATGTAGAACTTTCTATTCAAGCCCCTAGATCACTACATGAATTTAAACATAACAAATTGCCAACCATGACAACTATAGAAGAACAAAAAGTTTTGGTTGATACAATACGGGGATTACAGACATTGGATAAGAATAAAATTAGGGTTTGTTTAGCCTTGTGTTATTATCTTCATAAAATAAACACCAAATCTGGTGTTAATTCTTCATCTAGATAGGTAAATACCAGATTTTACTACTGTGTTGTGATAAATGGTTTTAACCTTGGAATCTCTAAAACATGTTAGATTGAAAACTTCATCAATCTTTAGTGGAAATGATGTTATTCTATTGAGGAAGCTAAAGAACTCCTTGAGACTACTCTTCAACATAGTGACTTTGGGATTGAACATGTTCAATACCAGAATTGAGACTGAAAGATCCAAAAGAAAAACAAACATTTAAGAAAAAGAATCTTACAATATGGAAAACTTATAGAAAATTAAATCCTAGGATTTAAATCTTAGAGGCATACAAAACAAAGAAAAGAGTTTTAAAAGAAATAATAAGAGCAGGAAGAGCACCAAAATATTTTGAAAGATTTTTTTCATAATAATTACCAATAGATTTAACAAGGATCAGAATGCTTGTTATTCAATTGTCTATAAGTCTTCCATTCTATAACATTCTTTTTCTTAAAAGTTTGTTTTTCTTTTGTATCTTTCAGTCTCAATTCTAGTATTAGACATGGTTCAACCCCAAAGTCACTATCTTGAAGAGTAGTCCCAAAGAGTTCTTTAGCTTCCTCAACAAAATAACATCCTTTCCATTGAGGATTGATAAAGTTTTCAATTGAGCTTTGGCATAAGCCCATGTTTTATAGATTCTAAGGTAAAAATCATTGATCATAGTATAATTGTAAAATTTGGTGTCTGTTTGTCTGGATAAAGAATTAGCATCGGATTTAGTGTTTATTTTGTGAACATAATAACACAAGGCTAAACAAACCTTAACTTTATTCTTATCCAATATCTATAATCCCCAAATTGCACCAACCAAAACTTTCTGTTCATTTGTAATTGTCATGATTGACAATTTATTTTGTTTTAAATTCATGTGGTGATCTAGTAGCTTGAACAAAAAGTTCTATATTTCCAAAACTCATTTTTCCCAAAGGTGGAGTGTAGCGTTGGATAAGATAACCGCTTTCCAATGGGTCTGTATTTTCTTTAAAGATGGCTGTCTTAACATAAGGAAAATTATTTACTGGAGAAAATAAAATAGTATAAAGAGTTCCAGGATAAATTTTTTGGTTTATATAATCCATTTGTTCAATCTATTTAGCCTACTTAGAACTTTGTCCTTCAAATCTCTGAACTATTAATATATCTGTTCAAAGTATCTATAATATCATTTTCTTTTTCTTTAATATGTTCAACATTATTATAACCATTATTCAAAAGGATATATACAAACTTTATCCATATAAGTCTATCATATTATATGCATAATAAATAAAACTTCTTCGCTGAAATATGTTAATTATTTATAATTTTAACAAATATGCAATTAATAATGGCATCCGGTATAAAAAAATGGATAAAAAGAAAGCTTTTTACATAATATGATTATACGGTTATTAAAAATTTTATAAAAGAACAACAAAAGAATTCTTAAGTAATTTGTTCGCCTATGGTTTGGACCGAGTAAAGAGGAGAAGAACGAAAAATCTTGAGAAGATTCGACTTACTGACTGATATGAACATATTTACATATAAGTTCATTCAGTTCTCCTTTGCTTCTTCTTCTTCTTCCTTTTTCTTTCTTTCTTTCTTCCCTTTTTTTTTTTTTTTTTTATCTGATAACTAAAGTAATAGTTTGCCATCCATTCTCTCGTTCTGGTAAGTAAGTAATAAAAAAATTAAAAAAAAAAGAACAAGGACAAAACAAAAATGCCTCTGACATACTAAACAACAGCAGCACCTTATAAGTTCGTAACTCCTATCTCGTGACTTCAGTTTCCCTCTCTCTCTCTCTCTCTCTCTCTCTCTCTCTCTCTGTGCCTTGTGTAAGTATGCAGGACTGGGCAACATACTAAGAGTTGGCAGGGTTGAGAAGAAGACCGAAGCTTTTAAGCGGCAAAACTTCACACATGTGATCATAACGACTTAACCATTTCAAAATCTTTGTTGGAACTAAGGTCAAATGGGTATCCATTTCTTACAAAAGTTTTTAAATTTTGCTACCAAGTTTTATGCTTTACATGGTTCTGTTTTATGGGTCCATTTCATATCATGCATTGATTTTTTCTTTTCTTTTTGTTTCATTGCTATTCTTTTGATAATATGCACGTGTCTGGGTATGGATTTTTTTCCCCCTGTTTTGCTCATTCAATAGGCCTGTTTGATATCTGTTTGATATTCATTTTTCAAACCAAACTGACACTAAAGTGATGTAGATATAAAACTAATTAAAACTTGATAGTTTTATTAACTGATATTGTTATTGATACTGATAAAAATCTAAGGATCCAAATAGCCCAACAGTTGTGCTTGGACTAGTTCCTAGATATCATGATTATGATTGGCAGGTACGATGAAAATTGCTGATTTGTTAATCTTAATCCATTGTATCTCTTCTTGTTTGTATCACAATAAGATTTCGGTCTCATAAATATATATCCTCGTTTTTTCATTGGCAACAACGAATTATTGTTTCTCATTCAAAAATCTGTTTTCTTCTTATTCTTTTCTTTTTTTTTTTTTTAATAAGAAATGACAAGCTACTTTAGGAAAATGCACTAGAAAACCATGATTCCAATTGGTTTACGATTTAAATGGCACTTGGGATTAAATAAATAAAATTTTCAATCCTATTCCAACATTCGAAATTACTAGATATCATACCAAATCCAAATTTTGCTGCCTTACCTATATTTGCACATTTTGACCAATGATTACCAGTGTTGTCAGACTGGTTGACCTGCCCTGTACTTGACCTCCTCCTCGAAAACGAGCCGTTTAATCGGTTCACCCGGTTTTACCGCTGTCCCTTGATAATTATTTTGGGATTCTAATTAACCATCTTCAAACTTTAGGTGTCAGATTGACAAGTAAATGTTTAATTGGTTATTGATGTTAACAATTCAAATATAAGATTTGGAAAGTTATGTAAAGTTCAGTAAGTAATTTACATTATCATTTTTTTTGGGGGGCATAAAGTTTTTGATTCAGTACTCTGAAATGCTGAAATTAACAAGTGGGTAAAGTGGGTGTTCTGTTGAATTTTCTGTTTCTTGGACATCATTGATGTCCTTCTTCTGATTTTAACTGTGATGCAATTACATTGATGTTGACTGTAAAGTACAAAATATCATCTGCGGTTTATATCGCTGTGGCTCTCATGAGCTTAGATTAGGCCATTTCATATGGAAGTCCATTAATATTAAAGTTTGGGGTTTGAGTTCGTCGCACTTCAATTGTGTTAATTATCATTCTAATTTTCTTGCTCGCAAATGTTTACGGCTTGTTGTTATTGCTGTGCTTAACTTCTTTTGAGTTGGCTCGTCTGAAGGTGAAAACTTCATCATGCCACGAGGACCACTGGACTATGACGAGCTGAATGAACAGGTGAAGAAAGTACAGTACGCTGTTCGTGGTGAATTGTATCTTCGAGCTTCAGAGCTACAGAAGGAAGGAAAGAAGGTACGCTCATCATTTTCTATTTAGCATAGGTTGCTGCCATTCCAGTGTATCTACGGCTATACCCATTTGCCACAATAATTATAGGTTTGTTTCTTCGTATACTTTCTAGTATATCATAATTAGAAGAAAGGATTAGTTCTAAGGGTGTGTTTGGTTCTTAGAAATTTTTCTAAACTTTTTTTTTTTTTTTTAACTTTTGTTGCTATTAAAAGTTTGCAATGTTCAACTATTATTATGATGGTCAAGAGTTGTTACGGTTAGTAGCTCTTCTTCCATCAATATTTTCCACTTTTGTTAATGCTGCAACTGACTTTTGAAAATTTTTTAAGATTACATTTGAGTGAGAGGTAATATATGTTCTGAAAGCACAAGAAAAAGGAACCCTTCTGTGCTAATGCCTTAGTCAGGGTCTATCCTGCAAGTGATAATTAGGTAGAGGGAAGCTTTTCTTGGTTTGCATTCGTGTTGAATTAGAGGAAAGTTTTTCTTTGTTTGCACTTGTGTTGAATCCCTTAGTAATGAATGTCTTTTTACACCATATTGATCTACTGAAGACACAATGACTATCAAATACTGCTATAATTCTACTAGTTGGAAATGATAATGATCGATTGATTGATTATTATATTTTTTTTTTGTTTATTGATATTTATATTTCATTTGTTCAGATTATATTCACAAATGTTGGCAACCCACATGCTTTGGGCCAGAAGCCGCTGACATTTCCTCGTCAGGTGATTTTCATAAATTTCTTTCTAGAGCATTCTTTCATATTGGCTTTTTATGATCAGCTCTTCATTTAATTTTGGCAACATGCCTTGGATCTACTACAGGTGGTTGCTCTATGCCAAGCTCCATTTCTACTGGATGACCCTAATGTAGGAATGCTGTTCCCTGCAGATGCAATTGCAAGAGCTAAACATTACCTTTCATATACCTCAGGAGGTCTAGGTATCCTCTCCACCCCCCACTATAGTCTGGTAATTTCAAAAAAAGATTTATTAATAGGTGCCCCATGAACTTTTTGGGAAAACTTATAGGGATAAATTTACACTTTCCGATTTATTAGTCTTTCTCATAAGTTGTGTAGTAAGTGCCTTGGAGAATGTATAGCAAGTAACCTTAACTAGTTTTCATGGGGCACTCGTTAACAATAACATTTTATGGAAAGGGTGGAAAGCTTGCAAGTTTTATGCTGTCACATCGTTTTGAGGAATGGTCTCAGGAGAGTGGTACTATATGATTTACATTTGCTATTTAGCAACAAGTAGGCACTGTCTTGCCTTGCCATTAAATGAAAGCTAAATTTTCTACTCCTCCTTAGGTTTTTGTTATTTCAGCAAGAATCGGCATTAGCAAAATTCTTACCTTTTGGATTGCAATGATTGTGTGCAAAGGACTGAAATATTTTAATCCATTTCATTTTGTCACAAAGTATTTGTATGACATAATTCATTTTTTTATCAAAGTTTATTAACTGTAATTTTTTTTGTGATGATCATGCTGTCCTTTTCCTATGCAAGTGTCACATGTATACTTGGTTTAGGACTTATAATTTGACCAAATAAACGTTTGGAAGTAATTTCTTATAAAATATCAACGTTTTAAGTGGTTAAAAAGAAGAGTTAATTTGTAAAGTAAGTTGAATGAGGTATCAATGTTTCACAAACTTCATTTAAGGTATTAACATTCGAATAAGTTTTTAGTTCATTTTCCTCAATTTTTCTAAATAAATACCCAATTTGATTAATTTTTTGAAATATTAATTCTCTTTTTTAATCACTCAAAGCATTGGTATCATAAATAAGTTTATTTTAAACATTGATAGCTTCTGGTGTAATTTATCTATAATAATTTGCACTGAAGGTTGGGATCTCAACATAGAGGACTACAAAAGTAGCTATATTAAGTTGCTTATGATTTGTCCCAGGTGCTTATAGTGACTCCCGTGGTCTTCCTGGAGTTAGGAAGGAGGTGGCAGAGTTTATTGGATGGCGTGATGGGTATCCAAGGTGATATATCAATCTCCCTCTGATCTATGCAAATTTTATTTCTCTTTGTAAAGGTTGAACGGTATTAATGCATTCTTTTCACTGATTGCAGTGATCCGGAGCTTATCTTCCTCACAGGTGGTGCTAGTAAAGCTGTCATGGAGATTCTAAATGCAATTATTCGTGGAGAAGGAGATGGGGTAAAAAATATTTCCTACATGAGTTTTATGCATCTATCTGAATCTGCCTTGGAGTTTGGGCTCTTTTATATGGAGAATCTCCCTTTTAAAATGGTTTTACTCTTGGTCCAGAAGAAAGGAAGGGAGAAAGACAAAGAAGACAGGGAAAAAAAAAAAAAAGCCGGTTGTACTCTTTTGTTTAAATTTTATTGACTACTTCCAAAATTATACTGACATCCCAAATTTTCATAATTTTATGTTTGCACCCCCCTAACATGCATTGACCCACCTTTTGGAAAATTATCAGGGGTCTTCATGTGGTTATGGAATTTATCTGTGGTGTTTATGCATTTTTTTTTTCACTTATTAAGGGCTTTAATATTACATAGCTGGGGATATATGTCTACAATAAAAAAAATAGGTTGTGGCAGTGTAATTTAGAATGTTTGTAGGGGTTGGTCAATGCAATTGACCTACCTCCTCCTTTCTTTATCTAAAGTAACACAATGTCTTGCAGATTCTAGTGCCAGTCCCTCAATATCCTCTTTATTCAGCTGCAATAGCAGTGTTTGGTGGTTCTCTTGTTCCTTATTTCCTTGAAGAGACAGCAAACTGGGGTCTTGATGTCAATGACCTCTGTCAATCAGTTGCAAGCGCTCGTGCAAAAGGAATAACTGTGAGTATGATGATATCCTTGCTTGTATGCTAAACCTCAAGGTTTCACTGCTATTGTAGCAGTTTGCTTTGTATACTCAATTCTCAAATGTCCTCCATTATACATTTAGTATCTCTTGCTAAGTTGAAGTACATATGACCAGGTGAGAGCAATGGTGATTATAAACCCCGGGAACCCTACTGGCCAGTGTCTAAGTGTGAACAATTTGAAAGAGATATTGCATTTCTGTTACCAAGAGAGGTTGGCTTTGCTTGCTGATGAGGTTTATCAGCAGAACATTTACCAAGATGAGCGTCCCTTCATTAGTGCTAGAAAGGTAACTCTTGTGAATTAAGAAGTTTTATATATAAATAATTGTTAGGAATAACTGGTTAATAATTTTCTTGTTTACTGGAAGGTTTTGCTTGACATGGGACCACCAATAAGCGAGGAACTGCAGCTCGTTTCTTTCCATACTGTATCAAAAGGATATTGGGGTGAATGTGGCCAGAGAGGGGGATATCTTGAGATGACTAACATTCCTCCAAGGGTATAGTTATTTAACTACTCCCTTTCATTTATCTTAGTATTCATGCATATGTGGCACTAAAGTCCACGTCACAAATCGATTTTAGTTATCTTATTGAGCTTATTTTAGTCCAATTGGTTTTATGAATTTTTCAGGGTTATGTTATTTTTGTTGAAAATCTGTTGCTTGTCTTCTTGTGAAGAGGAAGTTCCAGCATAATCTTTAGTATGTTTAATTTAAAAACCAATGAAGCTGCTAAAATTGTGTTCCTTACGTTATTGCTGTTGCAGACGGTTGATGAAATCTACAAAGTTGCATCCATAGCACTTAGTCCCAATGTCTCTGCACAGATTTTTGTATGTCTTGTTTCATAATATTGTTTTGTAGCATCATCTTTCAACAAATGTTTGTCAGTTCTCTCTCTCCTTTGTCATCCTTATTGAGTACTATGCTTGATTGAAGATGGGTTTGATGGTTAACCCTCCAAAACCTGGGGATATATCATATGACCAATACATCCGTGAAAGGTAAGCCCTTCAATTCTTCATCCTGATTTCTGTCTACTCATTCTTGTAACTTGGATTACAGTTTGCAGTTGAAATTCAAAAAAGGAGATGATGATGATAAGCCTCATGTATGAAAAGCCCTTTGAACCATACACCACTCTATTAAAAGAAAAAAATTTAATTTATCTGTGCAGCAAAGGAATCCTGGAATCGCTCAGAAGAAGAGCGAGGTTAATGACTGATGGATTTAACAGCTGCAAAAATGTAGTTTGCAATTTCACGGAAGGTGAAATCTCTTGCTCTATGAATGTTTCGGTGTTATGCCTCAAATAGTTGATGAATGTTCAACTAATAAATGTCAAACTTCTGTCTTTTAGGTGCTATGTACTCGTTTCCTCAAATTCGATTGCCCCCAGGAGCAATAGAGGCAGCAAATATGGCTGGCAAAGTTCCTGATGTTTTCTACTGTCTCAAGCTACTGGAAGCTACTGGCATTTCTACCGTCCCTGGTTCTGGGTTTGGACAAAAAGACGGGTAACATTCCATTCATGTTGCATTCGAAGTTACAAAGCGATGTTATGCTGTATGGTTCGACTGTATTTTCTATTAAAAGATGCATTCCTTGAGTTTTAAGAAGGAAGCTAATCATACAGGCTCATCCTTTTCCTTTCTTTTCTCAAGGGTGTTCCACTTGAGGACGACAATCTTGCCTGCCGAGGAGGAGATGCCGGCAATTATGGAAGCTTTCAAGAGGTTCAACGATGAGTTCATGGAACAATATGAAGACCATAGAGGTTATTCAAGGATGTAAATTATGCCCTGCATTCCCATTTTGTATATATGTCTCTATTACAAGCACATGGCTGCTTTCTCCTTGGGATTTCAACTTCGGGATAATGGTACAAGGAGTGCCTAAACTTTCACTTTTTGGCAACTTAGTGCATGATCTTTGAATTTTAGCAAAAAAAAGTGCTTGTAGTCTTAAAGCACTAGCATTTTAGTATCTAAATTTCTAAAAGGTGATAGCATAGACACTTTGTTTTAAAGTACAAAAACACTAAAATGTCAATATTTTAATACCACATGTACTTTTTTTTTTTTACCAAAATTTAAATATCAAACACTAAATTACCAAAAAAAGTGAAAATACAGGCATCTTCGTGCCATTATCCCTTCAAATTCTCTTCGATTTGGTCCGTGTCCGTGTATGCTGTGTCATTGAAGACCGACTAAATCTTATGTTCTTTTTCTAATTGCACCTCAAAACATTAAGCATCTTCTTGGATCCACGCTTGTGGCACTTTATATTCATGGCGGTGCCATACTTTAATTAATCCTTGGTATATGTGTGTCCATATATATTTTATCTTCCGTTTCTTTACGATGTGAAATTCTAATTCTGTGTTAAAAAATATGCATCCAATTATTATGAGTGCAATGGCTGTTCCAACCATATACTGTTACTCATATGAGACATTAAAACCGGAGAGTTGCAGGAACTAATGTAATATTTAAGCACATGACAAAGTATGCATGTAGATGGATTAATGGATATTATATATATGTATGTATAAGTGTTGAGATGCGGCTGGATTTCATACGTGAACGGTCTTTAATAAACTATATAAGCTTTAAGAATGTCAATTTTAATGTCCAATTAGATTTTTGTGTTAAAGTTAGCACTAAATCTATCTAATATAAAAGCTTAAGCTATCGGATATGGTATACTTTGATTTTTTAATTGAGTTTCATTAAGTGGATTACTTAAATTTTTAAATGGGTTGAAATAAGTGTGCAGAAGTTTGAACTCTTGACCTCTTGCTGTAATACCATGTTAAGGTTAGCACCACAATCATCTAATTTGAAATATCATGTTAAGATTAGCACCATAGGATCACAATCATCTAATCTAAAAACTTAAACTAGTTAAATATGGTATGAATTATTATATTTTTTTATTTAATATTTTCAATATGGATATTAGTAATTGAGCTAACTCTTTACTTATTTGACACTTTGGCACTACTAACCAAAACACCACATAAGGTTCAACATCAACTAATAAGTATAATTAAAAGAAATTTATTATTAAAATAATTTAAAAATAGCTAAATATCATATATGGTATCTAATTTTGCTTATTTGTGCAGCTAACTATGTAAATTTCAAAAGGTTAAATTTATTACTTATAAGCTTTTCAAGGATTATAAAACTTAGTAAACTTTAAACAAATAATTGCAAAAATAGATAATTTTTAAGTAGCAAATCGATGCTTATAAATTTTAGCTGGTATCCGTGTGACAATCACCGTTATTCATTCTCTATCCATCTGTACCCATCGTCAAATCCAAACTTTTCCCTCACTCTACCTGTTTTTACCCATTTATTTTTGTTTTTTGCCCTAAGGTAGATTTTGCATTAAACAAAGAAAAGGACCAAAAGACAAAAAAAGTGGAATTAGAGAAACACAAAATTGAGAATAGAAAAGAACTATTAAATAATAAAGATCAAGAGAAAAATATATTTGAGATGGAAAAAAAATAACTTTTATAGATTTATTCGTGCACACTTGTTTTAATGGTTTCGAGAATTTAAAAAAAAAAAACATTAATGTTAATTAAATTTGGCATGAGTTTGGTTTATTTATATAAACAAAAAATGATCGGATGGTACTAGCATGATAGGTGTCTAAATAAGTGCGTAAGTACTAATATTTTTTTAACTAGTGGTAATACTGCATAATTTTTGTAAAAAAATATTCAAATATTATAACTTTATTGATACTTAGACATCATTAATCAATACACCTAATGTGTTAGTACTACTGAAATCTTTCTAATTCTCCGTAATGACATGAATACTGGTTTTCCAAACAAGATGAATTGGATTCAAATTTTCCTCTGGATTAGTTGTAGTAGTAGTTGGAAAAAGGAGGAGAAAAAATAGTGGTAGATATTGATTAATTGAAGCCAAATTAAGTACGTGGAAATCAATTGTGAATGCCTTGATCAATAGCTTTACAAATGAAATTTCCATATTGTTGAATGTGTCAATTTTGCTAGTAAAGTTTTGCCTCTACAAACATAGAAAAACGGTCAGTGGTGCATTAGAGGATTGTTCGATACAGCCATTATGATGCTTAAATTAGTCCGTAGGTCTTTTAGAGAGTATTGATAAGATAGAAAAAAACCATTCTCCTTTTCCTTGTAAAGATAAGGTCTATTTATAGTTCATGGTTATATTAAAATAACGTCTACCGAATATGTAAACCCTGGTTTTCTTAGTAACCAAGTAAATTTCGAAAATCGAAAACCAAAACCCTAAACAGGATTAGTATGAACAATCCAAGAACCCTAGATCCGGCTTTTCTTCGATTTCAATTTAAAAGAACCTCTATAGAATAATTTAATGTGGATTATTGTTTTAAAGTATATTTCAAACTATAAAAAGTTTTGATTTCGAAAAATTTTTTATTCCGAGCCTTCCCGAACTCCATTACGGAAAAGCGAACCCTGGAACTAGGAATTTAGAAAAATATTTCGGAATACTCTTTAGAACCAAAATTTTATAAGGATTTCAAAAATATACGTTTTATAATTTTTTAGGTTATAAAAATTACAGTTATAGTCCTTTTCCGTATTTTCTTTACTACCGGTAAAATAAATGTCTTGTCTACTATTTATTACTATAAAGTACAACCTACTATACACACACACACCCATACCCTAGGCTTACAACCTTACAACCTTACAAACACTCAATTCTATTTTCTTTTCCAAGAATTTTTGTCTCTTAACAAATTATTACATTTAATACTTTTTATTACATAAATTACAAAACAAAACAATTTCAAATCTCTCCCTCTCTTCCTCACTCTTGAACCGGCACCCCCCTCCCCTCTTTGACTCCAATTTGCTTTATTTTATTTCTTTTTATAATACAAACAAACCCTAATTTTACTTAATATAAATAGTCTTTTACTTTCTCTCTCTTTCACTTTACTTCATTTGTTCTAAAATCACAAAAATCCTCTCTCCATTCCCCTTGTTGCCGTGAGCCCCTATCCCCAACACACCCACACACAACAAGCTTTATTCTTTTTCATTTCTTCACTAAATCCAACCTTAGGTGATGATTCTTAAGCCTCTCTACCATTTAATCTTGTAATGACAAGATTATTCATGAGTGTTTTCACTCTAAGTCCTTATGAGCACTTGCTAGGGACAAGAAAATGCTACTACATGAATATCAAGCCATCACAAGAGTAGATCTTGTGTTTGATGAAGTTTTTGTTGAAGTCTTTTCATGGTTATGCATGTAAAAGTAGGGTAAAGTAGAGATCTAGCATAAAAACCCATGTTCATGCTTTTAAACTTCATTTCATACATCATAAGTAGTAGATCTAGCTTCTAGATGCTTATACCATGCTTGAAATTTATGATCTTATGGATGATTTATGTTTCCACGCATTAATGCTCATAAAGCCCTTGTTTTGTGTATATAGATGTTGTAGTTGGTAGCTCCTTAGACAAATAAAACAAAGAACTCACAAAGGAAAAGTTTTTGTTTGAAATATTCAAAGACAAATTCGTATGATTTCAAAGCCCTATTTTAAAAACCCTTTTATCAATTTTAAAACTTATGTTTGATGTGAAAAATGAAGGGTATAGGTAATAGGTATCATTAAGTAGTGATTTTTATAAGTTGAAATGAGTTTTGATGAGATTAAGTTATAAAACAAGAAGTAGAATCTAGATGGAAAATTTTGAGTTAGTAGTCAACATATGAAATTCGTAATTTTGAATAAAGGCCATAAGAACACCTATCATCTAAGCTCAAAATAGAAGTTTTATGTATTAAATGGAGTCCTTAAGTAATAGGTATCTTAAAGTCTTAAATTTTGATGCATTAAACAAGTTTTTTTTCCAAAAGAATCATTCAAAAATTTAATTTCTAAAAATTCGGATTTTTGAATAAATCCTATTTGAAAACATATTTACAAAGTGTAAAATACAAGTTTTTATGTAGAAATGAAGGCTTAGGTAATAGATATAATGAAGACTCAACTTAGACAAGGATAATTTGATTTTCTTAAGGAAATAACTCCAAAACAAATGGGATGATCAAAGTTAGGAAACTAGTTTTCTTGATAGTGAATAGTCATGGAAATTTACAAATAAAAAGTTTCTTAAATTTCCTTTTTGTAAATAAGGTCAAGAGCATGCATGCATCGAGTTCATAACATGCCATTCATGATAGGAAATCATCAATATTGCATGTATGGTTGATCTATATGCTAGGAACATTGCAAACATTCATGAAATTATTTTTGGAATTGGAATTTTCGACCGATCGGAAATGATCAGATTATTTCGTGACCTAATTATTTTCAAAACTTGGAAATAATGTTAGAAATAGATAGATATTTTGAAGTAGATAGAAATCGGTATATTATATGCTCAATTCCGAGTTAAAATGAGTTAGATATAGTTATTTGAAATTAGGACTCTAACTTATGCAAAAATTGACGAACTTAGTAAATAGAATTGTTAAGTTAATAGAACCTTATAAGAAATACTCATTTCGAGTATTCCTTGTACTTAGGTGATTTGGAGGATGGATTTCCACTCCCCGAGGACTACTACGACTAATGGATTTCTCTCCATGGCCAAGTGAGTTCATTTCTTAAATAGTTATGCTCATGTACATGCTTGTAATCGTAGTGGCATTAAAATTAGGAAAAAGATATAATTATGATGATTTGTGATCTAATCTTGGTTGAATGAATGATAAGTAGATCGAGACGAGACTTGTTGAAAAATCATTGTATGAGCTAGTATAGACTTGGATTGTTTGAAATTTTCTATGATCGCACTTAATCTACTTAACTAACATGCCATGGTTATATGAATAAACTGTACATGCATATCACGTAGTGAGTCACATTTCGTAGGTTATTATACCTTTTTGGGAAGAAGGCATAATAGTTGGGCAACGAGGGGCTTGTAAACTCGAATGATGACATATAGGCCGGAATTGAAAATGTGTGTGGGTGGGCACCTGTATTAACCATAGTAAAATTTAAAAGTGGTGGCTGGGCACTTGTATCAACCACAATAAGAAGTGAGAAGAATTTAAATGTTGGTCGTATGGGCCTGAAACACCTAACCCCAAATGGAGGGTGTAAATCCATTCAACATAAGATTTCTGGACGGTCTTATGTATTGTATGCTCATGTGTTTGTGCATTTCATATGGTTGCTAATAACTTGTCTGTTATATACTGTTATTGAGTATTAAATATTTGGAAATGGATCTTATTAAGCCTGTAGCTTACACCTTGATAGTTTTGTTGTGGTGTCCTATTTTTTTTTTTGTTGTTTCGAGAGAACACTTTTCACAGGGTTATCCTTTGGATAAAGGAGCTTTTGAAGAAGTCGGGACCTAGCTAGAGGCGTGGACTTCTAGGAAAATCTCTTTAACATAAACCCTAACGTTTATAATATGGTTTTAGACTGGATAGACTTCTATTATTATTTTTGGCGGGGGTATACCCCCTTGACTTTTGTAAAGACTTAACTTATTTATCTTGTTGTGATTTCTATTCTTAATGCTATTGTATGCCTTCTTAAGACTATTCGATTCAAAGTGTGACCCTAAAAATTGTGCAAGTACACCTTACACCTGATATGTAAACTTATGGGATGACTAAGGATGTCATACTTAAGTTTAAATATTGAGTGTGGTGGACTGTCGCGTTTTAGGTACCCTTTGGGGTGTGACAGAATCTTTTCCATTAAGATAAATCTCCATCTGTTGCTGACCTGGCACCCAAGGTGAATAATTTATCTAGTGCCTGTAGTGAGTGAGCTATGGTTACATGGAGCATAGTTGAACTAGTGATGTCCTCCCAGGCCTTAGGTTGGGATAGGGATAAAGTGGAAATCTTATGGAGCCGAGTTTGAGGTCAAGCCCATGGGCTTCCCTTGAGGTCTAGGTGAGCGTGAGCTTGGAGTTCCTTGGTAAAGCGAGACTCAAGGTGTCGCTAATTGCAGGCTCTTCATGGGATAGCTGAGTTGGTGATCTTTTAGGCCTTTCCTCAACTCTTTGGTCCATGTGAGGATGGTAATGGGTCGAGTGGGTTGTAACATATATTCCGCTATCAACATTTGTTCTCCCTACTCTTTTTGTGAAGGACCAAGAAGAGTAAGTGATATGAGCTCAGCTCGCAAGGCCGACCTATCAAGTTAACATTCTTAATGCTTTTCTCCGTTTAAACTGCATCCTTAAAGCTTACAATAGGATGATCTACCTTGGAGGTGGTTCAAATCTATGTCAGGTCATCTTAAGCTTGTGATTTTGGATCTCAGTCCATCTTAGGCCTAGTAATCATTATGGGCTCAGGGTTACAGGATTAAAGTTTTTTGGA
Source organism: Combretum micranthum (assembly GCA_024138025.1). Classification (NCBI taxonomy): domain Eukaryota; kingdom Viridiplantae; phylum Streptophyta; class Magnoliopsida; order Myrtales; family Combretaceae; genus Combretum; species Combretum micranthum. Next base: position 498,376 of record JAMXBD010000323.1, read on the forward strand.
TTTAAAAGGACATAACCGTTGTAATAATGGTTGCTGACATTTGACGATACTGATGTCATGACGCCATCTTGATTATTGGAATTCACTCGCACGTTCCAAGAGGTTTGAGTCATCATGTTTTCCCCTTAACCTCTTATAAATACTTGAGTCTTGAGGAAAGTTTTGCATTTGCAATCGTCTTCAAATTCCACTTACGTAAAAACAGTTTCACTTTATTTCTCAAATTTTTGGTGTTCATTTTTCTTGTTTCACTCTAATATTTCAACGATGTTGAGTTGAGGCAATTCCCAGTCTTTTTCTCATGATTATAGTTGCAGGATTCAAAGGGTTACCAACAAAGTGGGGAGAGGTAAGAGAGAGCCAAGCATTAGCTCAAGTAACTTGAGCTTGATAAGGAAAGGGAGGATGTCGAGTGATGTGTGTGATCATTAAGCTTTAAATTTATAATCTCATTAATTCTAGAACCACACAAGGTAGTGTACCTATCATGTAATATAGATATTAAATCAGATATCGTCTTAGGAATCTATATGTAGCTACTAGTAATAACCCGTTTATTATTATCTAGTCGAATCTATTGTGAGTTATATGGTAAACTTTCTACTAGTTTCTAACTAAATGCAATTCAAAAAGCCATAGATGAATGATATGCATACTTTTCTCAAGATTAATCAATTCACAAACAATGCCCCAAGTTTGATTAACCCTAGCCCCTTCATCCTTAAAGATGGATTCAATTGAATGATTCTTGATCTTGAACTACCATATTTCTTAATTAGATTAATTACCTTATTCAAGTCAATTAACCCCTAACCCTAATTGAAAAATTTTGGGAATTTCTTCCTTCACAATTGTCAAATAGAATTGCATGAAGATTATAAACCCCAAGTGAAGAAAAGTTAATCTTCAAAGATAGGAAGTTGGAAAAACCCTATTTCTAGGTGGATTGCGCTACTTCTTTGCCCATGAGAGATCTATCCCACTAATTGAAATCTTCTTCCTAATTAAGGGGAATCAAGGTTGTAATAACTCAAGCCTAAAATCATCACAATCAACAATATAAATCATGAACAACTTCAAAATCAAGACTTCATTTAATTGGAAGATAAACCAATACATGAAGGTTAGGGTTTCTCAAATCTAAGGCATAACACAACTACTCTTCCATGAAGAGATTAACAACAACAATAATAATAATGGAAGAAAAAGGAAAGATCATGATGATAAAAACCATGTAGTGGTGTTGTTTGCAAATCTCCAAGTTGTAGCACGAAATTCCCCTTCAAAAGTTGCTCCAAATGAGTTTCTAGGGTTTCTTCGATATAATACAAGTGACTGGTTACTAAAATAACAAACGGGGACATATATATAATTCTTCTTATACATGACCCCTACACGACCCTTGTACGTCGGGTAGTATACTCATTACCTCAGTGCTTCTTTCCTTTTTTAGCATATGTACACGAGCTATTGTACACAACTTGTGTACGATGAGTTGTGTACCTTAGAACCATGAATTTTTCTTCAAATTTTCTCCTCCAAAAATGCACTAGTGGTGTAAAATAACTAGTGTATGGGCAGCAACTCCATAAAGCTCCAAAAACTCTCCAAAATCTTGGCTTCTTTCATTAGTAATCCTTTGAAAAGCTCAATTGTTCCATAATTGTCCTTGTAACACATAATTAATTCAATATACATCCTTTTCTTCAATAGATCAATCAAATAGCATATGAAATATGCTTAATAAAGCACCAACAATAAAGGTCTCATGATACTTATCAAACTTTCTCATGCTTAAACATTTTGCTTGTCCTTAAGCAAACAACTAAGGACAATTACAATATATCATCACATATACTAAAACATTTTCACAAGTATGAAGTTCACATAGTATTCATTAATTCTTTTAGATCATAGCGACTCACATTGTACCTACCACTCCAGCTTATAACATAAATGTGATTAACATACTAGAATCAAAATTCTAATGCTAATCCAAGTAAGTTAAACTTTACTTTCACCATTTAATAGTAGATTCTCGAGTCACAAAGTAAACACAAATTCAAGCATGAGCAAAAGGAACTTAGTTACACTTCACCACCAATTAACAAGTATATAAGCCCTTCAACCACTTCTCTAAGCACAACAACCAAGAAAGAAAGTACATGTCATCTATTATTCCCCTAGATTTTTTCCTCTTTGATTGAAATCTCTCCAACAAGAATTTTTTTTCTTATAGTCTTCAGAGGGGGAGGTTTTAGCCTCCATCTTTTCAACTTCCTCTGGATGGGTTTTTGCCCACTTCTTTTCAAATTAATTCTATTTTTTTTTTATATCAATGGTGCATAGGACACTTGTTTAGTCAGTAGCGGGGTCAAACTTCGCTCTTTTGAGGGACCAAAGCTCACCCATATTGACTAAGCTTTTCATATTCATTTAGCACATCAATTGATTGAGTATGTTCAAAGAGATTATAGCAAAAGGATCACCACGTGAAAAATTTCATTTGCCCCTTTCTCAAAAGGTTAGAAGGGCTCTCAAAATTTTTGAAAAGAAAATACTAATTAATAAACTTAGAAGTACAACTATTTAACTTTCAACCAAGGACTTCAGTTGTAAACCCCTAATTTTTTAGGGTAAATTCGAGTTCAAATCCTAAACCGGAAAGTCAACCGGAAATCTTAAGTCAACAAATTCTTAGGTAACCATAGCAGTTTAGATCCGGCAACCCCGTGTTCTTAAACCAAGAAGTTGACATATGAGTGGAGAGTATAGATTGGTTCATAATAAAATTAGAATGCTTAAAAATATTATACTAGTGGATTTTCGACCTATTTCAAATCCGGTCAAATACAGACTTTGAAACGCGTGTCCTGGGGCTCGAGATACAAAAAATATGCTATTAGTACCGTTAGACTTGTAATTTCATAAGATTTCTGAATATACTAGTTATATAATTTTTTGGGTTATAAAAGTTACAATCATAGCCTTTTATCATATTTTCATTACTATCAGTAATTTAATGGTCTAATCTACTTTTGATTTCCGATCATACTATTCACAAGTACAACCACCCATACCCTATTCTTACATCCTTACAACCTATTCTTACAATTCACATCATTTTCCTTACATTTTTTTTCTAATACAACTTTTACTACTTAAATTACTTATTTAAATTTGAAACTTACACAACACAAAACAAAACATCTCTCTCTCTCTCTATTTGCTTTTTTTCTTTTTTTTTTTTTATTACACAAACCCTAATCCACTTTTCTATAAATAGCTCTTTATGCCAACTTCATTTCACTTTCTCACTTTTAACAAAACAAAGCTCTTGATTTTTTTTTTCTCTCCTCTCCTCCTTTCCTCATTGCCATGACATACACACACACACACATTCTCGCAAATTTCTTTTCTTTTTTTTTTTTCTTCAAGTTTATCTAGCTCCACATATCTAAATAGATAATAGATCTATACCTTACCACATTAAAAACATGTAATGACAAGATCATACATGTGTGATTCCACTCAAAATCTCCATGAGCCTTATGCTAGGGATGTGGAAACACTTAAACATGAGATCCTTGCCATCACAATATTGTAGATCATGTTATTTAAGTTATTTTGCTTTATTATTGATTTATGTTGTTATTATTAATGTTTTGTGCATGTATTCATCATTTAACCTTATCTACACAATGATCATAGTGCATTTGCATTTATGACTAGTATAATAAACTAGATCTAGTTATTTTGAGTTCATAAATGCCTTAAGTTTTTGTTTCATGTACATAATGGATTTGTAGTAGCATAATAATAGTGAGAAGATGTTAAGAAGTCTAAGATCTACTTTAGTTTCAAGAAAAATGATTTTTGAAAAATCGGATCTAAAAAGAAACCTATTTAGAAAAGCTATTTTCCAACTTTAAAATGAGTATTTTTACATAAAAAATGAAAGGTTTAGGGAATAGGTATCATAAATGAGTGGTTTTGATGAGTGAAGCTTAGATATACTAAGGGATATTTTCAAAACAATAAAAGTTTACAAAAGTTATGTTAACATTATGTTTCAATCCCAACAACAAGCTTAAAATTCGTAATAAAGAAGGCTTGATATTTGAACACCTATTTTTTAACTCCAAAATAAGATTTTTATCAAAGAAATGGAAGCCTTAAGGAGTAGGTTTGGTTAGGAATTAATTTTAGAAAGAATAAATGAATTTTACAAAAGAAAAAAAAATCTCAAATATGGATTTCCAAAATTCGGATTTAGAAATAACCTTTATCTAAACACCTATTTCCAAGTGTCAAAATGAGATTTGAATGGAAAAATAGGAGTCCTTGGGGATACATGTAATAAAAACCCAATTTTGACAAGAATAAATGAAATTTATCAAGGTATAATCCTAAAACAAGGAAAGGTTTCAAAGTATAGATTAAACCATGTTTTCATTTCTTAAAATTTTGTAAAATTCGTAAATAGGTGAACCTCCTATTTAAACATTTGTTTTCCAACTCCAAAATGAATAATTTTATTAAAATAATGAAGGTGTTAGGTATATAGGTTATTAAGGTTGAGTTTTGATAAAAGCAAGTGTGATTTTGCAAAGAGTAAAACTAGTTTTCTTAAGTCTAGTAATTTCAAAAGTTTTGTAAAGCAAAAGTTTTTAAAAAGAATTCTTGATATCATATATCATTGAGGATATACATATAGATAGCTTATCTTATGACATTCATAATAATAACTTGTAGGTAATGCATTATACATAATGCACTTGGTCGAAACAAAGTTAGGAAAATAGTATCTTAAACATCCCATGGAGCATTGTCTAAGTACATGAGGAAATAGATTGACCAACACCCATGAATCATGCATGATATTGAGCTATTTATACCTATAAAAGGGTCATTCAAGATATAATGATATCTAAGTATCTATCAAAGCTTTGGAATGATACATCGATTGAATTTAGAAACTGATTTGTAGGCTAGGAGTTTCATATAGCATTTTGTACCTTACTGTTCATGGACCAATTGGCCTTGTTTGATGGAAATAAGTTTATAAATAGATAGCTCTCATCAAATAGGTAGAAATTGGTATATAATATGCGAAATTCCGAGCTAAAATAATCAAGTTGTGGCCGTTTTAATATGGAATTTCATCTTAGACGAACTTTGACGAACTTGTTAGAATAGAATTTATAAGTTCATTCAAACTTCATAAAAATACTCATTAGAGTTATTTCTTTTGATTAGGAGACTTAGGAGACAAATTAGACCTTCTTGAAGACTATTATGATTAAGTGGATTTTCGTGCCATGACAAAATGAGTTCATTATCTTTAACTTACATGCTCTTGATTGTGCTTGTAATAATAATGGCATTAGAACTAGGACAAGATAAAATTGGAATGTGCATGTGAGTTTTGTTTGATTAAATTTATGATAAGAATATCGAAATGGGTATTGTTATAAATGTTGGTATGATTTAGTATAGTATCGGAGTGTCTGAAATATCTTTGATCGCCTATAATTCGCTTAAATAATATGCCATGATCTTATAATTAAATTGATCATGCATACCATATGTTGAGTCACATTACATTTGTTATTATACCTTTGTGGGAAAAAGGCATAATAGTTGGGCAACAAGTGGGCCTGAAAACTCGAATGTTGGCATGAAAAGCCTGAATTAAAATGGAAGTGATGTAGGCACTTGTATCAGCTACAAAATTAGTAAGTGGGTGGGAACCTGAATCAATGACAATATAAATGAGAAAAATTGAAATCTATGGTCGTATGGGCCTAAAACACCTAACCCCGAATGGAGGGCGTAAATCTATTCAACTTAAGACTTCTGGAAAGTCTTAGGTATTGTATGCTCACGTGCTTGTGCATTTCATATGATTGTCTAATATAACTTGCTTGCTCTATTGTTTCATGAAGTATATAATTTGGAAGTGAAACTCACTAAGCTTGTAAGCTTATACCCCTATAGTTTCCTGTTGTAGTATGATTATTTATGGCTATCCCCGAGAGGTCACTTTCCTCAAGTATAACTTTTAGAATTTAAGTAGCTTTTAGAAGAAGTCGGAACCTAGACGTTAGGCTTAGACTTCTAGTTAAATCTCCTTAATCTTATTTACATGATGTTGTAAGAGACTTTTGTAGACCCAAGGACTCTTAATGTTTTGATGAGGGTATGCCCCTTTGATCTTTGTAATAGATTAATCTTGGTTATAACTGTTATGATTTATATTCTTATCGCTATGTATTAAGCTATTTTGATTCAAAGTAAGGTCTCCTACTTGATGAACGTAAGCCTTATACCCAGTATCTAAACTTTCAGGATAACTAAGGATGTCATACTTGAGTTTAAATATCGAGTGTGGTGGACTGTCGCATTTATGATACCCTTTGGGGCATGACATCAGTCCACTTCTGAACTCTAGATTTCATCATTAAATAATAAGTAAGATTACCTTACCTACATTTCACCTTATAATTTCAAGTAAGTATACTAACCACAAGATAGGTGAGTGAGGCACTATGTAGGTCACTTTTGTTTTAATTTGTATGCTAATTTGAAGGAAAAATATATTTTTATTTTATTATTTTTATTATTTTTTTTAGTATATCTTCAAGATTCATCAATTAATATCAAACTTTAAAGCACAATTGCAAACATGTAAGTGGGGGACTTTTGAACAAGTTCAAATTCAGCACAAAGTGATATGTTCAATCATACATAAAAGACCTGTATCATTTAAGATCCAAATATTCCTTTCAAAGCTACTTGTAACATACAGATTGAATGGAGAATCATGAGATGATAAAAGATAAGAGGAGGGTCGAAAGATGAGTTAAGTGAGTTTAATTTATGGTTGGATTTACATTTGTTGAAAATGCGCATGTCTGCAATTTTCTACAGATCCAATGCCGCCTTCTGAAAGGAGTATGCCGCCGGCGTATAGATCGGCGTAGGATGTTCATAGTGACAAATTTTCTTACACCGAAGTGTGTGTGTGTGTGATTATTAGCGTTCATTTGGAACAGAAGCGTTATTGTTTAATGCCACCGGCGTTGTCTTAGGTTTTGCAGGCGTATGATGTTCTGAATAACGCGAAGGATTTTTGTTGCACGTCGAACGCCACCTCTTGGGGATCTTATGCCGCCGGCGTAGGGATTTAATTTGCCGGCGTAGGAATTAAATTCTATAAATGTGCAGCACGAACAAATGTTTTTGGCAGACGTTTCTCCTTCATTTTATTTCTTCCTTTGAGCGTGTAAGGTCTGTTCTTGATATCCAAGTGTTAAGGCTTCATCTTAATGTGAGTTTGATCAAAGATGAGTGATCCTAATCCATCTACAACATGTTTTTTTTTTTTGGGATTTATGTAAGATCTTTTAGGGTTTTGTTATGTTCTTGAAGGAAAACGTGGGAAAGATTAAGATCTTGGGTTTAATCTATTTCGGTTGGATAAGGAGTGAGTTTTGTGGTCTGATTAAGTAAGTATAATGTTCTCCTACATGTTCCATACGAATTTCATGCATGTTCCTTAGGGTTTACTTGGATTTTTTCATGAAGGTTCTTGTGAGGAAACCCTAGCATATGTTGAGATCCATGATTGATGAATGCAAGTCGCGTTTTAGCAATTCAAATCAGTAAGTTTATCTCCTCTATGATGGATTTAAACAAAATACGAGTTAAACAATCCTTATACGTTCTTTATGTTATGCAAATTAGGGTTTTGGTGAAATATTTGGTGTTTGTAGAGTTTTGTGTGGTTCATTGTTGTTCTTGAGGATATTTGTGGAGTTTGATCGGAGTAGACGATGCAGATAATGGAGATTTCTTCTCAGGTTAGGGTTTTTGGAGAATTCATGTCTGTTAGGATATATTGATAATGTGTTCATATCTGTTGATGTATATATATGTTGTAACAAGATATTTAGAGTTTGTGGAATTGTTGTTGGTGTTGATATAGGAGTTTGTGGAGTTCGGGTTGTCTTTGTTGTTGTTGATATCGGATTTGAGGATTTGAACTGTATTCCTGAAATTGAGAAAGGTACGACCAATCCTCGTTTGCTGTTTGCGCTTGTAAGTTAGTATTGCGTGTTTGGTTGTAGAAAATAGACTCATAATGAATCTAATGATAATTGGCTCAATAACCTGTTTGCTGGGTATGATTGGCTATGACCAGTTAAGACCTGACAAACAGTGATATTGGTATGGCATCCTAATGATCTTTGTGTAAGGTTGTCCCTAGTGGACTCGTGCATTGAGATAATTCCGATAGAATTAGTTGTTTTCGATTCGAAGTGTTTGGGGAGTACCCACTCATCCATATATATATATGATTATTATTTTTAAAGAGTTGTTTGATTTTTTTTCAAGGAGTCTGAGTAACTCCGAGTTCGAGATTAGAGTATACCTAATACTGGACTGTGTTGTTTTGTTGGCTTAAGAAAGATAACAATATGGCTGTTTGCATTAGCTTAAGTTGCATAAATTACCTGTCTGTTGTATGTGCATATGCATTTGTTTTTGGATTGGAGTTTTCGTACTGGGCGTTGTCGATCATTCTTTTAAATTTCAGGTATAGTTGAAGAGGATATAGTATATGATCTTTCTGGATATGAGTTTTTCTTTGATCATGGGGATGGCGATAGTGGACCTGACTACCTAGCCGAGAGCTAGGCTTTAGATATCAGGATTTCTAAAGAAAAGATGTTTAGGTCATTTGAAGCTGTAGTTAGATGTTTAGGTTAGTTTCAATGAAAGGATTTTGATGTAAACAATTTTTTTTGTTTCTGTTGGATTTGTTGGCTGTGTTATGCCGACTTGGATTTTATGTTTGAACAAGAAGTTTATGATTTATGAAGTATATGTTTTTAGTTTAAACAAGCTTCATATCCTATGAGATACCCTAAGTGTGTTTACAGGTGACTAATATATTATTGTGGATATTAGAGCCTTTGTGTATCCTATATAAGTATCACGCCTCAAAGGGTACCCTAAATGTGGCAGTCCACTATATACGGTATTAAAACTTAAGAATGACTTCTCGAAATCATGCGAAAGTTTCAACACCATATGTAAGGCATCTATCACAACAATATGAGATACTTGTGGGATGTATAGTTCGAGATAGTAAGTACAGCATACAAGAAATCTAGATAACCATCTAATTTCAACATTATAAGAATATAATCCTTACATCATCTTAGGGGCTTTCCCCTATAAATCTCCAAACAATCGTAATATCAGCTTAGTCTTTTACATAAAGAAAGAATACTACCACCAAAAGATATTAAAGGATATTTAGCCTAAGATCTTCAAAAGATTTCCAGAAGCTCCCTAAAACATAATCCCACTCGAGTATATGAAGTTCTTGGGCATAAGAGATATTGATCCCGTTACAACAAAAGTCTATCAGAGTATAAGCATGACTAGCTTAGTGAGAATATTCTTGAATCAACATACTCGTATCAATAATTTCAAACAAGTTATTAAACAAGCATATGAATACATCAAGCAAATGAACAAGCAATACATATGATCTACCGGAAATCATATGTTTTGAATGGATTTACCTTTCCATTCAGAGGTTGGGTGTTTCAGGCTCTTTAAAACCCATCTTTGAAATCCAACATATGTAGTTTATTTCTAGCTCCTACTCGCCCATCCTGAAATAGTTTTTTTCTGGCTCCTATTCACCCATCTTGCAGATTTATGTATCTTGCAAACCTAACTACTATACTCTTATCCTATCGAGTATAGTAGCTCATGAAATGAAACTAACTACGTAATATGCATGAATCAATTAATATAACTCATAATATATGATTAAAGTAATTTAAAGGTAATCACAGAATTTGCACACACTCCAACATAATAATAGTAAAACACAATTTAATTAACAACGATTCATGTCTTAGTATGCTTAGCATTCTTTCAACCAATATTATCATACATAATTCATTTTCATCTTTTCCTACTTCTAGTGCCTCTAGCTACAAGCACAAACAAGTACGTAAAGGGTAGGAAATAAACTTACCGGCCATGAGGACACTTCTTTCTTATGGATGAATCGATCAGTAAATCCACTAATCGAAATAATCCTCCAAATATAAACACTCCTCATTGGAATTACCTAACCAAGAAGAATACCCATAATGAGTATTTCTTGTTGATTCTATGGGACTTATCAAAAACTATGTCATAAAATCGTTAAAATTCATATAAAGGGTAATTCCAACTTAAAATGGCCATAACTTGGTCATTTTAACTTGGAATTGCATATATAATATACCGTTTTCTACCTACTCGAAAAGATTTATCAATTTCTAAGGTTATTTTTGTCATAAAAAGCCATTTGGGTTGCAAAATACTATGGTATAGAATAATTACGAATTTCATAGTCCTCAAAATATGATTTTCCAAACTTCTATTTACTCAAAAATCCATAAGCAAAATATATGGATAATTATATAGTTGAAAATCCTTTGAACATATATATATATACTCATATTGTATGCATAATTTTTGTAGTGTTGTCTAAATATTGATATTTTACAAACAATTTGATTTTAAGAGTTTTAAAAGATGAAACTTTGCAAAATTTCTCTTTTTTGAATTGCTAGAAGGAAAACTAAAATATACTTGGGTTGTTATCATTGAGTTTTTTTCTATTATAATTTCATTTTCTCTCTTTTCAAAAGTAAATTAATTCCCAAAAAAAATTTGGTTCTTTAAGTTATCTAACAACTTTATTTCTAGTGATTGAAAAATAATCTTTTCAAAATTTTCCTTAAGTTGTTGGTGTGGTCAAATATTTGAAGTTGTGTTAAATGTATGTCTTCCTCTCATTTTTATATCCTGTTTCTTCTTTAGAAAAATAAGTTTACCTTAAAACTTTACTTTCTTGGCAAATTTTACTTTTCTAAGTTTGTCTCTACAATAATGAGTTGATTTTACCTTGATTTGAAAAACTTGTTTTATTCTTAATATTTATCAAGTGGTGGAATAATACTTTTAGATAAGTTTATAAGAAAGGCTTTCCTAATAAGGAATTGTCAATATTAGAACTTAGCAAAAATTTCATCTTAATTTTTGAAAAGAGAATAACAACATATAAAAATTAAGTTTTGAAGAAACTTTCTTAGTATGTGATTTTCAAAATCTAAGGTGAACCTTTTTAAGTTTTATAAAAGATGTGGTTAGGTTAAAATCTTAAGTTTAATATGAAAATTTATATTTTTATGGAGTATTTAGTTCTGATTTATAAAAGAAATGAGTTCCTTTCATTTGAAGAAATCTTGGGCACTAATACTTTAAAACTTATGATTAACTTATTTAAACTTTTGAAAAGAATTTATTAAAAACAATACTTAAAATTTTTGTTAAAAAATCCTATATTAAGAATTCTAGTTCTCTTTTCCTTTGTTTAAGAAAGAACCCATTTTTATCTTTATTTAAGACAACAACATTTTAATCATGCATGAATATGATTATGTAGCAATGAAAAAGTAAGAATAATACATAATAGAAAGAAATACTCATAAGTAAATAAACGTAACAAATATAATTAAGTATTAGAAACCTTAGCTTCATCAAGGTATCCCGATCATGTATTGGGAGCCTTAACTTCATCAAGGCAACCTGGGACTAAGAATAGACTAGTCCCAAAAAGAAAAGAAAAGAAAAGAAAAGAAAAGAAAAGAAAGAAAATCGTTTTGAGTTGATATTGACAAGTCTAAGACTAGAAAGACTAGTATTAATAAATTGCATGAATTAAATAAATAAATTGCAAAGTATAAAAATAAATAAATAACAAGTGAGCTTATATGCTCTAAAGAAATATATATACATAATACTATATAGAAGTTATATTAGAGCAAAAATAATAATAATAATAACAATAATAACAACAACATAATAACATAATGTAAAATATGAACATAAACAAAAATAAAACATGAACATATTGTTACTTCTTTAACTCATATGATTCTAAGAAACATACACTAAGCTCATGCTAAGTTGTATGAACATGATAAAGAGATATAGGTAGGATTTTACCTAAGGTTTAATGGAGGATTTGAAAAGAGATGAATGGGTAGTGTGTTTGTTATTTTTTCTTGAAAAGTAGTGAATGATAGAGAGTGTTTTGAGAGGGACTTGTTGGAGAGAGTTTTTGAGAGAGAATTTTGATAGAGTATTGTTATGTAAAATGAATGTGTGAAAGAATGAAGGAGAGATGGGGTATTTATAGAATTTTGGTGTGGAAATTAGATGTAATAAAATAAATTAAAAAAGAAATAATATAGAGAAGAGAGAGAGACGGGCCGGCAGCATCATGGGGGAAAGAGGAGGAATTTTGATTAAATTTTGTATTTTTGTAAAGAAAAGAAATAATGTGTAAGGTTTGATGTGAATAAAGTTGTGTTGGAAATGTAAAAGTGTAAGAAATAGGTGTAAGAAAAAGTAGAAATAGTGAAATAGTAATGAATCGTAGGAATAGTACTATGAATAGTAGACTAGACAAATAAAATACTGGTAGTAATAAAAATACGTGTATAAATACGATATATGTAATTTTTAGCTACCAAAAATTGTGAAACTGATATTTTTGAAATCGTTGTATTTTAACGAGTCTAATGGTATTGTCGAAAATTTTCACTATTTGATGCACGGGGGCATGCTTTTTGAAAACTAATCCCGTTCGGATCCGAAAGATACTAGAAATTTGCGAATCTGATATTTTTTTATATTACCCTATATTATTATGAACTATTACAAGCCATTAACTCAATTTCGTTTTCTAGGGTTTGAGAGTGTGGGTTTGCCGGAGTTGAAACTATTAGATTGTCCTAATTTTTGTTGACTTTTGAATCTCCAGTTTAGTTAAGGTTAGGGTTTAATCCAACTTTATCCTAGAAATTGAGGGGTTTACATTAAGGATCGGATAGATGGATTGTCTCATGCTCAGATTTTTGAATCGAACGATTATCGAATTTTCTATTTTTGTTTTTGAAGATTCTCTTATGAAATCCCATGATCGAAATTATTTTAAGGTTCGGTTTTAACTTGGGTCAGTCTTTAGGGTTTCGATTTGGTATTCTAAAACCATTCTCAAAAAATTCAGGGGTTTACAATAAGAGAGGACACGTGACAAGTTGTAATGCCTTCAAGTTAGGGCATTGCAGCTTATTTGGTATCAGAGTAATAGGTTTTGAATCATATAGATTTAAGTTTTGATTCCTTAGGATGGTGAGATTTGAGGAGTGGGGTAGAATAATAGGTTTATTATTTAGTTAAGTTTGATGTTGTCTTATAGATTTAAGTTTTGATATTGAGTTGGATACCCTTATTCTAATCTTGTGGTGTTTTGTTGTGTTAGAATGCCTCCAAGGAGAAGGATTCCTTAGGAGAATGAGAATTTGGGGCAGCAGCAGGCTCAGAATCAGGACTTGCCACCACCTCCACCTTTTGGACAGCAGGTTTTGGTTGATGCTGCACAGCTTATGCAAGCTGTGAATGCTTTGTTAGGAGTGGTTAGTCAGGAGTATTAGGAGATGAGGAGGGACATGCAAATGGTCTAAGCAAACACTGAAGCTTGGAGACAAGAGACTCAGAGACTTAATGGGAATGGAGGTAGTGGAGCTGGCATGCAGATATGCTTAGTTTGAACAAATTTGTGGACCTAGTGCATAAGTTTGAGCCAGTAATAGGTAAGCCTCTCAAAGCACGGTTGTGGATGGAAGAGGTTGAGAAGATGTTTGCTGCTCTGGATATTCTAAGGAATAAGAAAGTTGAATAAGCCTCCTATTTGCTGACTGGGAGAGCTAATAATTGGTGGTTGAGCACCAAAAGACCATGCTTGGTATGATTACATGGCAGATGTTTCAGCAGGCCTTCTACATAGAATTCTTTCTCGATAGTGTTAAGTAAAGAATGCTTTAAGAGTATTACACCCTGCAGCAAGGGAAGATGACAGTAGAAGCGTATGAGGTAGAATTGCATAGGTTGATGAGATTTCTACCTGACGCTATGAAAGAGAGTGAAGAGGCTAAGGTTAGTAGATTCATCACTGGAGTAGAGCCTGAGATCCAATATTAGGTGAATTTGATGGATTTGGGCAACTACTCAACTGTGGTGAATAAAGCCAAGATAGTGGAGAAGGGCTTGAGTAGGATTAGAAGCTGTGAGCTACAGAGGAATTAGATATTCTTAGGTAAGAGGCCAGTTGCTGGTGTACTGACACATGATAGAGCCAAGAGGCCTGTCACATAGAATTTCAGGCCAGCAGTACAGAATACAGATAGAAGATGCACAAGATGCCTTGGACCACATAATGTGAAGGATTGCAAGTGGGTAGAGAATGCTTGCTTTTCTTGTGGTAAGCTAGGACACAAGAGTAATACTTGCACAGACAAAGTCATTCCACAGGTTTTCTGCTTCAAGTGTGGGCAGAGGGCACACAAAGTCGTAGATTGTAAAGGAAGGCATTATGGCAGAGTTTGTTCTAGCCAGGGGCAGCGAGCACCAACAAAGGTTTACGCTTTACAGTATAGTGAAACCTCTAGTGTGGACACTATTGCAAGTATGTTTCATGTACTCCTACATAGTGCATATGTGTTGTTTGATACTGGTGCCAACTTCTCTTACGTTTTTGAATCTTTTATATCTGTTTGTGGTATGTCTGCTAAGTTTATGTCTGGATGTGTATCTGTTAGTACCCCTTTGAGAAGTGAGTCTGTATTGAATAGAATCTATAGGAATGTGGATTTTGAGATAGAAGGTAGGCATCTCCTTGCAGCTTTGGTAGTGCTGGATATGTTAGATTTTGATGTGATTTTGGGTGTAGACTGCTTGGCAAAGTACCATGTGGTGATTGATTGCCATAACCTGATTGTGGAGTTCAGTTTGCCCGATGGTGACCAGTTTGTTTATAAGTTGCTAATGCAAAGACCTCCTATTCTACCTACCTATGAACTGTGAGGAGGATCAGTTTTGGCTGCTATGGTGAAAGAAGATAAGAAGGAGATAGTGTTGTCGGATGTTCCGGTTGCATGTAAGTATCCAGAAGTTTTTCTAAAGGATCTGCTTAGATTACCACCAGAGAGGGAAGTGGAGTTTGCTATTGACTTATCATAAGTGAAGCACCGCACTCTTCTTATTATACGAATACAAGCTGCTTGCTTATCGGCTGTTGTCACAATGAAATCAGAATTAGCCACGATCAATGAAAATATCGTATTATAATAACAGTCAACACAGTAGCTGTAACGTGACCAGTGCTTAACCGGTACTACACCGATATCAAAGCTCCTTATCGAATGGCTCCTATAAAACTTGCTGAGCTTAAAGTGCAGTTGGATAATTTGTTGAAGAAGAAGTTCATTAGACCCAATATTTCGCCTTGGGGAGCTCCAGTTTTGTTTGTCAAGAAGAAAGATGGTAGTATGAGACTGTGCATCGACTACGGAGAGTTGAATTAGGTTACAATCAAGAACAAGTATCCTTTGCTATGAATTGATGATCTGTTTGATCGGTTGGTAGGAGCTTTAGTGTTCTCAAAAATAGATTTGAGATCTGGATATCATTAGCTAAGAGTGAAAGCAGAAGATATTCAGAAGACAACTTTCAGGACAAGGTATGGACACTATGAATTTGTTGACATGCCTTTTGGACTCACCAATGCTCCAGCAGTATTGATGGATTTTATGAACATAGTCTTCAGCGAGTGTCTTGATATGTTTGTGGTAGTATTCATTGATGACGTGTTGGTGTACTCAAGGACTAAAGAGGAGCACAAGGAACACTTGAGATTAGTTCTGACCAGATTGAAGGAAGAGAAATTATATGTGAAGTTTTCAAAATGTGAGTTCTGGTTGGAACAGGTGTCTTTCTTAGGACATGTTGTTGATGGTAGTGGGATATCAGTGGATCCTGAGAAAGTCAAAGCAGTTGTTGAATAGCCAAGACCTAAGACTGTGATGGAAATCAGAAGTTTTTTGGGAATGGCAGGATATTATAGAAGATTTGTGGAAGATTTTTCCAAGATTGCCAGTCCTTTGACTCGATTGACACAGAAGGGAGTGAAGTATAAATGGAGTGAAGGCTGTGAAGCTAGTTTTCAGTTGTTGAAGAATAAGTTAGTGTCTGCTCCAATGCTAACCTTACCTGTGAGTGGTGAGGAGTACGTTATTTATAGTAACGCCTCTATACAAGGTTTAGGATGTGTGCTGATGCAGGGAGGCAGGGTTATAGCTTACACTTCTAGATAATTAAAGCCCTATGAGAGGAATTATCTTACTCATGATTTGGAACTAGCAACATTTGTGCATGCTTTGAAGCAATGAAGACACTACCTATATGGGAAAGGATGTAAAGTGTATATGGATCACAAAAGTTTAAAGTACATCTTTACCTAGAAAGAGTTGAACATGAGATAGAAAAGATGATTGGAACTAATAAAGGATTATGATATTGATATTTAGTATCATCCGGGAAAGGCAAATGTGGTAGCCGACGCCTTGAGTAGAAAGAGAATAGAGAATCTTGCAGCTTTGATCACTATGGAACGTCATCTCATTGATGATATGAGGAAGCTTGAGCTAGAAATAGTCACAAGACAGGTAGGTGAAAGATTAGCTAATCTAAGAATTCAACCTACTCTTGTGGACAGAATCAAGATAGCTCAGATAAATGATCAGAGTATCTTGGACATAAAGAGGAAAATGGAGATGGGTCAAGCACCAAAGATTTATGTGGATGATGAAGGTAGGTACAAAGGGAGATTGTGTGTGCTAGTGTAAGGAGAACTTAAGAAGGAATTGTTGAAGGAAGCGTACTATTCCAGTTATTCCATTCATCCTGGAAGGAACAAGATGTATCAGGATTTGAAAAAGCTATACTGGTGGAACAATATGAAAAAGGAGATAGCAAAATATGTATCTAAGTGCCATACGTATCAGATGATTAATATTAAGCATAGAAAACCGGCAAGTGAGTTGAAACCTTTGACAATACCACAGTGGAAGTGGGAACATATCACCATGGATTTTGTTTCTACTTTACTGAAGACAAGAGATAAGTTTGATTCAATTTGGGTCATTGTGGATCGTCTCATAAAGGTAGCTCACCTTATACCTATTAAGACTAGTTATAAGTTAGAGCGTTTGGCACAGTTGTACATCAAGGAGAATGTGAGATTGCATAGAATACCAGTAACAATCATGTCAGATAGGGATACCAGATTTGTTGGGAGATTCTGGAAAAGTTTACATCAAGCTTTGGGAACCAAGGTCGTGTTCAGTACTGCTTATCATCTTCAAACTGATGGGCAATCTAAAAGGACTATACAGACTTTAGAAGATATGTTGAGAGCATGCACTTTGAATTTCAAAGGAAGTTGGGATGAGCATTTGCCACTAGTGGAATTTGCCTACAACAACAGTTACCAAGCGTTGATTGGCATGCCTTCATACAAAGCGCTTTATGGCAGAAAGTGTAGATCACCTATTCATTAGGATGAAGTGGGTGAAAGATAATTGTTGGGACCAGAGTTAGTCCAAGATGTAGTTGATAAGGTCAGTTTGATCAGGTAAAGATTACAAGCTGCTCAGAATTGACAAAAGATTTATGCGGATAAACAAAGAAGGCCCTTAGAATTTCAAGTGGGTGAGCACGTTTTGCTAAAGATTTCACCAACAAAACGATTTGTCAAATTTGGCTTAAGAGGAAATTTAAATCCTCGATATGTGGGACCATATGAGATTCTTGAAAGGATAGGCGACATGGCTTATAGATTAGCTTTACCGCCTGATTTGGAGGGAGTGCATAATGTGTTCCATGTATCCATGCTTAGAAATTATGTTAGAGATCCGGAAGAGATAGTAGCTCTTAAATTGTTGGAAGTACAGCTGAACCTTACGATGGTTGAAAAGTCGATCAAAATTATGGATTATAAGGAGAAGATTCTGAGAAGCAAGGTGATCAAATATATAAGAGTACAGTGGACTGATCAAACTAAACGTGAAGCTACCTAGGAGCTAGAAAGAGACATGAGAATGAAATATCCAGAGTTGTTTCATTAATCCAGGTAACTTTTGAGGACGAAAGTTCTTTTAAGGAGGGGAGAGATGTCACGCCCCAACGAGTACCCTAAATGTGACAGTCCGCCGTACGCAATATTAAAGCTCAAGAATGACTACCTCAGTCACTCGAAAGCTTCCATATCGGTACAAGGTGTTCATTCACAACAAAGGGAGACCGTTGAAGTAATGCATTTTAAGATATTGGCAGCGGAACATACAAAATAACACTTAATATATAACATAAAAACATAAAGTCTTACAACTTCTAAGGGGCATCCCCCGATAAATATGTAACAACATGGTTCCACTAAATATAACATAACTAAAGCTAGAAGATTTTAGAAGAAATCTGCTCTATAACTTCAAAATAGAATTCGTCCAAAAGCTTCCCAAAATAAGGATTTTACCCGGGGAATTAAGATGGTCTCGGGTGCAAAAGATAATCCTGCAATATCAAAAGTCTATAGGAGTATAAGCATGACTAGCTTAGTGAGATATTCCTTACGTAAAAGTACTCAGAACAAGCAATCAACCAAGTTTATTAATTCAAGCATATGAAATGCAACAACCATATGATCAAACATTACATATGACTATCCGGTTTTGTATGTATGATGGATTTATCCCTCCATCGGTGGTTAGGGAATGCTTTGAACTGGGCCCCGAACGACCTCCTTAAAGTTTGCACGCGTCTTGGGGTTCCAATGAACTGTACAACTAGTCCCTGGGCTTTCCATACCCAAAGCGATCGATCTGGCTTGGCTCACCTTGAGGCCGTATTCCTCGAACGTCCTAACCCTCAAGATGTAGCTAGGCAGCTTACCTTTCTGGTCCCACGCTGAGGAGTAGTAGCAAAACTTCGAAATGATATTCTAAGTGATATGTATGAGCAATTTATTATATGGGAATACCGATATAACATTAAATCATTTTAAGCGATCAAGCAATATTTGTACACATAATAATACATACATAGAAACTTTTATATCAATCACAAATTGGGTTCCGATATACTTATTGCTCATTGATCGCACACAACAATTCACATACATAATTCCCATGATATCCCACATGCATATCAATTTTATCTTTTCCTAACATCTAGTGCTCTATTCTACAAGCACATGCGCGAATACATAAGCATAAAGGAAACTCACTCGTCCATAGCGATCTAGGAGTCGAAGTAATCCTCGGGAAGAAAAGATCGTGATCCTCAACACCTAAACAAAATAAATACCCAACATGAGTATTTCGTCCAAGATCTATTTAAATTCTATAATTCTATCTTAGAGAATTCATAAAAATCGTATGAAATGGAGATTCTAACTTAAAATGGCCATAACTTACTCATTTTAACTCGGAATTTTGCATATTATATACCGATTTCTATCTACTCGAAAAGATCTATCTATTTCTAAGGTTGTTTTTCTCAAAAGAAGTTATTTGGGTCTCGGAATAGTAGCGTACAGATTTGATACGAATTTTCCAAACTTCAAAACTAGAGTTTTCAAACTTTTCTTCGCTCAAGGGCTTTTGTACAAAAATATAGATATATTGTATGGTTGAAAAATCTCTTGAATATATATATACTCAGCCATATGCATGAATTTAGTGATGTTGTCTCAACAATGATCTTGTAAAACAATTATGTCTTAAAAAGTGAGAGAAGCTTAAGACTTGTAAAGAAATAAATTTTGTTTTTGGAAAATTTCCTAAATTATCATAAGTGAGTATTTCCTTCTTTAACTCTATTTCTTAGTTAAATTTTTCAAAAAGAAATCTTAATCTTTTAGGATTCCCATAACTTTATTTCTAGTGTTTTGGAAAACATAGTCTTTCTAAATACTTTATGGTTATATGCTCTAAAGTTAGATCCACTTTTAAAAGAAATGATCTTATAAGTTAATTTTGAAAAACTTATCTAGACTTTAGTGTTGGTGGAAAACTTCGACAATTGAATTTAAGAAACCCTTTGTTTAGGTTTAAAGAAACTTTCTTATTTGTTTAAAAAGAGAATTTATGATAACTTTACTTTATGTATTTCTTGATAAAACCACATATTATTACTGAAACTTGAGCTAACTTATCTAACTTTAGAAAAATATTTGTTTAAGATAAAATTTCAAGTCTTTAAGGAAAAATAATTTCTTATATGTGACAAAATTTATTTTTAAAGAGAGTTCTTATTCTTATTTTTATTACTTAAGAAAACTCATTTCTATTATGATTGAGACAATAACAACATATCCATGCATGAATAAGAATACATAACTATGAGAAATATAAAAACAACATAAATAAAATAAGATCATAAAAAAATAAGGTCATGTATTGGGAATCTTAGCTTCATCAAGGTATCTCGGGACTAAAAATAGACTAGTCCTCAAAAGAAAAGAAAAATAAAGAAAGAAAATTGTTTTGACTTGATATGGACAAGTCTAAGACTAGAAAGACTAGTCTTAATATTTACATAAAACAAGTAAATAAATAAATTGCAAGACTTGAAAATAAATAAATTACAAATGAGCTTATATGCTATAAATAAATAAATATATATATGTAATATACATAATACTTATATAAGTTAGGTTAGAAACAATAATAACAATATCAACATAATAGTAGCATAAAGAAAATAAGAACATGAACAAAAAAAAAAAAAACTTGAATAAATTGTTGCTTCTTTAACTCAATGGGTCTAAGAAACATACACTAAACTAATGTTAAGTTATATGAATCATGATGAGAATATGAAAGAACTTTTACCTAAGGTTTATGTGTAGATTGAAGAAGAAAAGAATGGATTGTCGTATTATGTGGGTTTTGGTTTTCTAATGGAAGGAGAGAGCTTGGGAGAGATTTTGGGAGAGTAAATTTGTGGAGTGATTTTGGGAGAGTTTTAGTAGGAAATAAGTTGTGTGAAAGAATGGAAGAGGAAGGGGGTATTTATAGAATTTTGGAGTGGAAATTAGACGTAATTAAATAAAATGAAAAAGAAAATAAATTGAGATGCATGGGGAAGAGAGGGGCGTCGGTTTGCTTTGTCGTAGGGGGGAGAATTGATTTATTTTGTTTGTTTTGTATTAAAAAAAGTAATGTGTAAGGTATGATGTGATTAAAGTTGTATGGAGAAGGTAAATTGTAAGGTATAGGTATGGTAAAGTGTAAGAATAGAGTGTAAGAAAAAGTAGAGATAGGTGAATAGTAATAAATAGTAGAAAAGTACTATGAATAGTAGACTAGACAATTAAAATACTAATAGTAAAGAAAATATGCGTAATTAAGCTATATCTGATATTTTAAGTTATTGAAAAATTCTAAAATTGATATTTTTGAAAACCTTATATTTTTATGAATCTATTGGTGTTGTCGAAAAATTTTTACTATCCAGTGCACCGGGGCACGGTTTTCGAAAACTGATCCCGATTGATCTGAGGGACACAAGAAAATTACGAATATGATATTTTTAAGCCTTCCTATATTATTACAAACCATAATCCATAATTATCTCAATTTCATTTTCTAGGGTTTAAGAACACGGGATTGCCGGATCTAGATTCACTAGACTAATCATATAACTATGTTAACTTTAGGGTTTCGTTTCAATTTCCGGTACTTAGGGTTTTCTAATATCATCGGAAAAATCTAGGGGCTTACAAGAGATGTAACATACAGATTGAATGGACAATCATGAGATGATATAAGATAAGAAGAAGGTCAAAAGATGAGTAAAGTGAGTTTAATTTGTGTTTGGATTTACATTTGTTGAAAATGCGCATGTTTGCATTTTTCTACAGATCCAACGCCGCCTTTTGAAAGGAGTACGCCGCTGACATATCGACCAGCATAGGATGTCCACAGTGACAAATTTTCTTATACCGGAGTTGAATGCTGGAGTGTGTGTGTGTGTGAGATTGTCAGCATTCATTTGGAACAGAAGCGTTATTATCTAATACCGGAGTCAAACGCCGCCGATGTTGCTTTGGGTTATGCAGACGTATGATGTTCTGAACAACGTGAAGGATTTTCGTTACATGTCGAATGCCGCCTCGTGGGGATCTTATGCTACCGGTGTAGGGATTTAATTACCGACGTAGGAATTAAATTCTATAAATATGCAGCACGAACAACGGTTTTTAGTAGATGTTTCTCCTTCGTTTTATTTCTTCCTTTGAGTGTGCAAGGTCTGTTCTTGATATCCAAGTGTTAAGGCTTCATCTTAAGGCAAGTTTGATCAAAGGTGAGTGATCCTAATCCATCTACAACATGTTTTTTTTTTTTGGATTTATATAAGATCTTTTAGGGTTTTGTTGTGTTCTTGAAGGAAAACGTGGGAAGGATTAAGCTCTCAGGTTTAATCTATTTTGGTTAAATAAGGAGTGAGTTTTGTGGTTTGATCAAGTAAGTATAATGTTCTCCTACGTGTTCCATACGAATTTCATGCATGTTCCATAGGTTTTGGTTGGATTTTTGCATGAAGGTTCTTGCAAGGAAACCCTAGCACGTGTTGAGATCCATGATTGATGAATGCAAGTTGGGTTTTAGCGATTCAAATCAGTAAGTTTATCTCCTTTATGATGGATTTAAACAAAATACGAGTTAAACAATCCTTATACGTTCTTTATATTATGCAAATTAGGGTTTTGGTGAAATATTTGGTGTTTGCGGAGTTTTATGCGGTTCATTGTTGTTCTTGAGGATATTTGTGGAGTTTGATCAAAGTAAACGGTGTAGATAGCGGAGATTTCTTCTCAGGTTAGGGTTTTTGGAGAATGCATGTCTGTTAGGATATATTGATAATGTGTTCATATCTATTGATGTATATATATGTTGTAACAGGATATTTAGAGTTTGTGGAATTGTTGTTGGTATTGATATATGAGTTTGTGGAGTTCGGGTTGTCTTTGTTTTTGTTGATATTGGATTTGAGGATTTGGATTGTATTCCAGAAATTGAGAATGGTACGACCAATCCTTGTTTACTGTTTGTGCTTGTAAGTCAGTATTGCGTGTTTGGTTGTAGGAAATAAACTCATAATGAATCTAATGATAATTGGCTCAATAACTTGTTTGCTGGGTATGATTGGTTATGACCAATAAAGACCTGGCAGACGATGATATTGGTGTAACATCCTGATAATCTTTGTGTGAGGCTGTCCCTAGTGGACTCGTGTATTGAGATAATTCCGGTAGAATTAGGTGTTTTGGATTCGGGGTGTTTGGGGAGTACCCACTCATCCATATATGTATATGATTATTATTTTCAAGGAGTTGTTTGATTTTTTTTCAAGGGGTCTGAGTAACTCCGAGTTCGGGATTAAAGTATACCTAATACTGGATTGTGTTGTTTTGTTGGCTTAAGAAAGATAACAATATAGCTGTTTTCATTAGCTTAAGTTGGATGAATTACCTATCTGTTGTATGTGCATATGCACTTATTTTTGGATTGGCGTTTTCGTGTTGGGCGTCGCTGCTCATTCTTTTAAATTTCAGGTACAGGTGAACAGGATATAGTATATAATCTTTTTGGATATGAGTTTTTCTTTGATCACGGGGATGGCGATATTGGACTCGACTATCCAGCCGAGAGTTATGCTTCATATATCAAGATTTCTAAAGAAAAGATGTTTAGGTCATTTGAAGTTGTAGTTGTATGTTTAGGTTGGTTTCAATGAAAGGATTTTGATGCAAACAGTTTTTAGTTTCTATTGAATTTGTTGGCTGTGTTATGCCGACTTAGATTTTATGTTTGAACCAAAAGTTTATGTTATATGAAGTATATGTTTTTAGTTTAAACAGGTTTCGTATCTTATGAGATACCCTAAGTGTATTTACAGGTGATTAATGTATTATTGTGGATATTAGAGCCTTTGCGTGTCCTATATAAAGGAAGACACGTAGTGGGTTGTTATGCCTTCAAGTTCAGGTGATACACTACTCCTTCCCCACACTTGATAGAGGCATTGTCCTCAATGTCTACTAATGCAATCACAAAAAAGGGAAAAAGAGATAAAGGAATAGGATAGAAGAAAAAGGAAAATAGAACTTCCCCAATGTAACATCAGATCACGGACAATTGTTGCTCGGGTAAAACTGATTTCAGCACTAGGAGTATCGAATGCTTGTGAACCATCATGACTTAAAAGAAGGAAAGAAACTAGCAAGAAAAGAAAAGGTTAAGCTAACCTAAGCATCCATCAAAAGCATCAAGAGTCTTCCCAATGAGGGGGTCTCCAAAAAAAAAAATACAAACCAACAACATATAGCCTAAAAAATTTTAAAAAAAAAAACCGGTAAAAAGATTCCAAAACAAGCAACATCAAGTGGGGATATATCACTTATCCC
Organism: Combretum micranthum; assembly: GCA_024138025.1. NCBI lineage: Eukaryota > Viridiplantae > Streptophyta > Magnoliopsida > Myrtales > Combretaceae > Combretum > Combretum micranthum. Next base: position 522,830 of record JAMXBD010000323.1, read on the forward strand.
ATCCTCCTCATCCAACTCATCATAATCATCTTCGTCATCTGTTTTGTCATCATCTTCATCCTCCCCCTAATCATCTTCATCATAAGATGCAGTTTCAAGCTCTATGTCTTCTTCCTCTTCATTAGATTTAGCTACTTCCTTATCCGAGCTTGCTGATTCAGCCATTGGAGCTTTTCCTTTCAAATCAACCACAGGAGGGAGCTCATTCTCCTCAGAAGTGGTCCTCTCAGCTAAGGAATCATAAGTTGGGAGGTTCTCTGGAGGTTTTGAAAGGCAACCAACAAGTGTTTGGAAGAAACTCCAAACTACTGACCTAAACCTTTTATTCCTTTTTTGCTCCTCCTTACTTCTTTTCTTCTCCTCCTGAAATTCTTTCCTGAAAAGTTTCCAATCATGATCAAAATTTGATACCTGAGGAGTGGATGGACCTGCAGCTGGAGAACTCAAAGGAGCTTTAGGAGGTGTGGAGTAGTGTCTTGAAGGAATTGGCTTCTCCCTGATCCTCTGAAGTCCCCAGTGTGTGAAAGGGCTTTCTAACACTGGTTTGATGTCCATTTTAATTTCATCATTTGAAGGCTGCTTCCATACATTCATTCCCTTCAACAGTTGGGTAACATACCTTCCATAAAAAATCCCTTTAGTGTAGGTGTCGGTAGCTTGGTGGATGATGAATTGAGCTAGTTCAATACCCACATTAATCTTATATCCCTTGGAAATGCTATACAAATGTCCCAGTTCAAAGTTATTCGCCACACCATTGCTACTTTTTCATGCTTCAATGGTGTGGGAGAGGCTGTGGCGAATAATCTTCAGATTATCATCCAAAATGGCAGAGACCATGGACTTAGAAGGTTCATACTTGAGGTTATTTTGGCATAGCACTTGCCAATATTCTTGAGAATCAACATTCCTGGGTAGCCCAACTGGGAGTGCTCTAAACTCAGCTGGCTTGATTTCTTCCTTGGTGTATAATCCTATGTAATAGCAAAAATCAACTAGAGTAATTTTACGTACCTCCTTGAAAGCTTGGAAAGTTATAGTGCCATCAACTATAGATCTTCCATGCTTTTCCTCATGCTTGAGAGTTGCAAGTACCTCTAGTGCAATGTCCTTGTAAGCGAAAGTGTTTATAGTAAATAATTCTACCCACAGTCCAAGTGATAGCATCTCCTTAATCTCCTCTTTCTTCCCATAGTCAGCAGGCATCTCCCAACCTAAATACCGATAAGCTCCAAAAGGTTTGCATTTAAGGCATTCATTGTAGTCTTAGACCAATGAGTTTCAGAAAGCAATAGGGTAGGCCTTCTTTATGGCTGTGACTGAGATACTTTATGTTTCTTTGTTATAGTTGCTGAAGATGAGGCTTGTTGAGCTTGTGATGCATGCCGAATTGATCCAGGCGTTCTAACGGGTTGCTTAGGTCTTGCCATTCCTACATGAGTAGGTCATATCATGATTGAGTATAATAGGCAAACAAGAATTTAAAATGATGAATTGGACCACAAGAAGACCCAACAATCATGAAAGATAGCTATACAAGCATTGGAGTGTAGTTGACTTATATATACTAGAACTTTAAAGAACCCGTGAATACACTAGTCAATGTACATGACTAGTGTAGTGATAAAGTCATATTTTACTCAATTTTCATTAATAAAAACATATTTATCTATTATATATTTTATAGAAATTGAATAGAATTGGTACTTAAGTGTGCTTAAATTGATATTTCAGGTCATTGAGGACTTATGAATCAAATTCAAGCAAATTGGAGAAGTCTTACACAAATTTTGGCAAAATCATAATGTACACTGGCCATATCAAATTCAACACCGTCAGCGTTATGCTAGTGTTGCTTCTCCACAGAATTGAAGTTTTTCAAGCCAGATCGAATGTCGCCCGTGTTGAAGAGGAATTTAAGCCGGGGTTCATATTTTTTCATCCTACACCGGCTCTTGGAGTTTCTACGATGCTAGTGTTGGAGACGACGTACATGCAAAATTGCTCTCGAAAGTTAATTTTCACATTAAAGGTTGATCAAATTTAATTCAAGGCCACCAGCCTTTAATGTTGGCATAACTCCCTTGCAACCCTTCATATAAATTCATCTTGTTATCATTTGTTCAAAAAAAGAATAGAAACCCTAGCATGATAGAAAACCCTCTTCTTCTCCTTGCTCCTTAATAGATTAGGGCTTAGATTAGTTGTAGCTTCTTCTTTTCTTTTTAATTAAGGATTCTACACCAGATTCAAGTTTAAGACATCATTTGTGTTTGGATTTCAAGAACAGGATTTCTTGTCTGGTTATTTTGTTCTTTTTATTATATCCATCTATTGGATGATGTTTAGATGCTTGATTCTTTGGATCTTAAATTGGTTTTGAGTCTTTTATATGGATTATATGATTGATGATTCTTTTTATTGATTGATCACTGGTTCATATTCGGATTATCAATGTTATTTCACAAATCATACAATTTTGGCTTAAATCTGGAATTCATGAATGATTAGAATTGTAATTGGGAAATTCTCTTCTAATTAATTTTGTGATTATCTAATTAGGATTGCATTTCACATAGGGATGTAGGTTGTAATTCTATTAACGTTTGGTGAATTAGAAAAGAATTGTCAATTAATCACTTTCTTAGGGATAACGAATATTGATTGGTAATTTTAGGGTAATAGCTCACTTTGGGAAAATGAATTGTTATCTTGTTCTTTATTGTTGAAAAAATAAACCCATTGATGATTTGGATTGAAAAGTGCATTTTTGGTCAGTAGCATACATTGATTGATTATTCAAATCTATTAGCTAATAACTTAATCAATTCAAAGGTGTTGCAAATCCAAGATTTTTTTGGAAGTTAGTCTTATAAAAGAAAATTTAAAAAGAGAAACAAATTTTGATTTGCCTATGAGTTTGACTAATATAGTTGAGAGCTAATCCTTACTCCCTATGGATTTGACTCGGTATTCACCAAAATTTTATTATTCCACATGCACCCGATATACTATCAGTTAAAGATTTGCGCATTTAAAGGAAAATGAATATAACTAAAAAGAGTTTTAAAAAGCATATATTGAAAAAGCGTGATTAGTAATTTGGCGCCGTTGCCAGGGAGTGATTTGGTGCTACTTTCAATTTTAGAGACTTTTGTAGACTAGGATTTTATCTAAAAACTCTAAGAAAATTGTAAAATATATATTAAAAAATTGCTTTCTTCTTTATCTTGTATTTACTAGTCTTTGATTCTTTTTGTACAATCTACTTGTTTTTTTTTTTCCTTTTCAGGTGCTTGGTGAACAAGGGATGGATAATCAAGAAGCACTAGTTTTCCCATATTATTGTACTTCATAGATCATATCATAATTATATTCATTCAGGCAGTATGAAGGAGAGCCTTTGTTAAATGCCTGGGAACGATTCTACCATTTGATGAGTCAATGCTCTTATCATAATCCCTTACTTGGACTCATTTGAATTTTTTCCTTATTGGCATAGGTGATAATGATAAGATGATAGAATTAGTTACTAGAGGGAATTTCCCACTCATGTCACCACAATTGGCGTTAATAAAGATTGATGGACTATTACGAAGTCAATATGATGATTCATATGATTCTTCTCCATTAGTATGTTCATGGTATGGTGAGTTACATGAAAGTTCTCAACATTAAGGTTGTAGTTCAGAACATCTGTAAATCTCCGAAATTTTTGGATCCGAATTATAGTTTAAACCCTAATCGGAAGTCAACCGGATTTCCCAGAGTCAATCAAACCCTAGTTAACCGTAAACGTTTAAGTCCGGTATTGCCGTTTTCTCAGGCCCTAGAAAACGAAGTTGGAAAAATTAGTTATAATAGTTCGAAATAGCCATAGGTTTTATCAAAATATCAGTTTTTCAAAATTCGAGTGTCCTTTGAACCAGATTGGACATAGTTCTTGAAAAACGTGTCCGGGAGCTCGGAATAGGAAAAATATTCCGAATATACCGTTAGACTCGTAAAAATATGAGATTTCAAAAAATATCAATTTCGTAATTTTCCGATAACTAGAAATATCAGATATCACTTTTATACGCGTACTTTCTTACTATCGGTATTTAATTGTCATGTCTACTTTTACATTACACTATTTTCTACTATTCTACACTATTCATCTATCTCTACTTTTTCTTACAACCTACTCTTACAACCCATACACCTATTTCTTACACATTTTCATTTCCAATACAATTTCACATCTTTCATTTCTTACTTTTAATTAACAAAATAACAAAAAAATTAATTTTCCCTCCTCCCGATGCATGAATTGGCGCTGGCCCCCTCTCTCTATCCCTTTAAATTGTTTTATTTTTTAATTATTTAATTAACACAATTTATCTCCCACATTTTCCTATAAATATCCCCTTATACCTTTACTTCTTTCACACCTCTTCTTCTCTAAAGTTACTCTACAAAAATTTCTCTCCAATTTCTCTCAAGAGTTCTTTCAAGAAGTCTCCTTACTTTAGCTTCCTTTAGGTGAGAATTTTCTCAAGATTTCTTCATGTTCATCTACTTAGTATGAGCTTAGTGTGTTTCTAAGACCATGAAGGTTAAGAAAGCAACATTAGGTTCATGCTTTGTTTTTGTTCATAATCATAATTCCTCTATGTTCATTTATGTTTCTTTTATGTTCATTACTATCTAACATATCTATATCTATATATATTATTTAGAGCATATAAGCTCATTGTCTTGCAATTTCTTTATCTTTCATGCAATTTAATTACTTCAATGCAATTTATTTATTTCAAAGTTGTTTTTAAGACTAGTCATTCTAGTCTTAGACTTGTCCTCATCAAGTCAAAACAATTTCTCTTTCTTTTCTTTTCGGGACTAGTCTTCTCTTAGTCCCGGGGTACCTTGATGAAGCTAAGGTCCCAATACTTGATTTACTTTATTATTTACTTAAGCTTTCAAGTTATTATTTTACTTTATATTTCTATAGCTTATGATTCATATTCATGCATGAACATAATGTTTTTGTCTCGACAAAAATAAATGAGAAAGTGTTTTCTTGAATTAAAGATTCTTTCTAAAGAAATAAATAGGGAAAATGGATTTCTTAAAAAACCCATGAACATGCATAAGAATGATTTTTCTTACATAAACAAAAGGTTTTATGAAAACTTATCTTTCATCAAGAAATATTCTTTTGGAATCATTACAAGAAACAAAAATTGCCATTTTATTACTTTTTGAATCCAAGTTTTGAAAATAAAACCACACCTTAGGAATTTAAAGAAATTACGAGAGATTAAATTTAGAATAGAATATTCATCTTAATAACTCAAGATATTTCAAAAGTAAAATAAATATTCAATAGAATCTCAAGTTCAAAGCCTTTAAAACCTTACCTTTTATAAGTTGAGACAACTTCATTTACTTCATACATTTGTTATGAGTCATTACAAATATATATATACCTTTCAAAAGTTTACAAAATAATTGAAATATTTATCTTTTCAAATGAGCTTTGTTTACAAAAAGGAAAACAAGTGGTTGCAAATTCGTGGCAAATAATTAAAGAAATTATTCATGCACTTCATATGCTAAGTCACATTGCATTCACTACTATACAATTGATGGGACAAGTGTATAATAGTGGTGGTAGACATAATCGGTATATCATGTCAGTGGTGAGTAGGAGCCAGTAAGAACTACTTAAATTGGTGGCTAGTAGGAGCCTGTAATAACTACAAGATTTTGATGGCGTATAGGAGCCGGTAAGATCTATAAAAGTGTTTTTTTAAAAAAGTTGTGGCTGTAATTGGCCTGAATACCCAACCCCGAATGAAGAGCGTAATTCATTCAACATATGATTCCCAGAAAGTCATATGTCTTGTATGCTCATGTGGTTGTTGCATTTCATATGTTTGAATAATAAACGTGATTGATAATTTTCCTTCGAGTATGAATTTTGGGATTTACTCACTAAGCCCATAAGCTTACACCCCTATAGATATTTGTATTCTCAGGAACACCTGTTTTTGTGCCCGAGGTCTCCCCGTATCAGTGTAGGTTTTGTATATTGAAGCTTTTGGAGGAAATCTACTCGAAGACTTAGATTAGAATTCCTTTGAAATCTTTAATGTAGTATTTTGGATGTTATAGAGTTTATCACGATCCATGGGATTAGCGGGGGTATGACCTTAAGAAGTTATGTAATAGACCTTTGGTTATTAATGATATGATATACTTTATTTCTGGATTCTTGTATGTTTATCTTTACTTGCTTAAACTATACTTCCCAAAAGCGTCTCCTATTACCGTGTTAGATGCCTTACATATAATACTAAGGCTTTCGCATGACTAAGATAGCCATTCTTAAGCCTTGATATTATATGTGGCAGACTGCCACGTTTAGGGTACCCCTCGGGGCGTGACAACATCATCAAAATTTGTCAACTCAAGAAGAATACCACTACACTTGTGAGACTCCAAAGCAAGAGATAGTTGTTAATTCTTCTTCTATCCCCACAGCCCCAGATCCAAGTAAAGAGAAGAATTTTAAAGAGATGGTGAAGGCTTGAGAGAAGAAACGGTAAGAGAAATTTGAGAAACAATAGGAAGTTATTGAGAAATTGGAGACTCAGGTAGTAACTTTGACTGAATTTGTTGCTTCTATTTTTAAGCTTACTAACTCAAGTGTAGATTGGGAGCTTCCTTATGATGGAAAGAATGAAGAAACCCCAGTTGACAATGAAAGGCAAGAAAAAGAGAAAGTAGAAATAATTGTGTCAAGAGCAGGGAAAATGGATAGAAATGCTTTAGTGGTAAATGAGGTTGAAAAGCAAGAAGACAAGCCAACATGGGAATTAGCAATTGAAAAACTTGCTAATCTGACTTTAAAGAGGTTTGAGAAATTAGGAAAGCAGATTACAAGCCTTGAGAAGCCCTATTACGCCCCAAAGTGTATCCTAGATGTGACAGTCCACCACATACCATATTAAAACTTAAGAATGACTTCCCGAAGTCATGCAAAAGCTTCAACACCATATGTAAGGCATCTATCACAATAATAGCAGACTTCGGTGGGATGTGTAGTTCGACAGAGTAAATATAGCATACATGAAATGCAGATAAATATCTAACTTCGACATTATAGGAATATGGTTCTTACATCATCTTAGGAGCATTCTCCCGATAAATCTCCAAAGAGCAAAATATCAATTTAGCCTTTCACATAAATAGACAATACTAGAACCAAAAGACTTTAATGGAAATCTATTATAAGATCTTCAAAAGGATTTCCCCCAAAAGCTTTCCAAAACATAATTCCACTCGAGTATATATAGTCCTTCGGCAAAAGAGATATCGGTCCTATTTCAACAAGTCTATTAAGGTGTAAGCTCAACTAGCTTAGTGAGAATATTCCTAGATTAACATACTTGTATCAATAAATTCAAACAAGTTATTAAACAAGTATATGAAATTCATCAAGCAAGTGAATAAGCAATACATATGATCTACCGAAAATCATATGTTTGAATGGATTTACCCCTCCATTCGGGGTTAGGTGTTTCGAGCTCTTTAAAACCCATCTTTGAAATCTAATGGTATAGTTTATTTCAAGCTCTTACTTGCTCCATTCTAAAATAGTTCTTTCGGGCTCCTATTCGCCCATCCTTGTAGACTTGCAGGTTCTCACGAACCCCACCACTATACACTTGTCCATTGAGCATAATAGCTAATGAAATGAGACTAACTATGTGATATGCATGAATCAATTAATATAACTCATAATATGCGATTAAGGTAATTTAAAGGTGATCATAGAAATTGCAAACACTTCATCATGATAATGAAATACAATTTAATTAACAACAAATGATGTCTCAATATGCTTATTGTACTTTCAACCAATATTATCATGCATATTCCATTTTCTTCTTTTTCCTACTTCTAGTGCCTCTAGCTACAATTATAAACAAGTATGTAAAAGTAGGAGATAAACTCACTCGGCCATTCTTACTAAAATTCTTTACTTGTAATAGTCCTCTGAATACGGATTCTCCCAAGCTTCGTTACCTAAATGAAAGAAGTACCCGGAATGAGTATTTCGTGAAAGTTCTACTTGAGCTTTCTAATTTTATTCTAGTATTTGCATTAAAATTCGGATAGAAGGAAATTCTAGCTTAAAATGGTCATAATCTGCTTATTTTAACTCAGAATTTCGCATATTATATATCGTTTTATACCTATTCGAAAAGATCTATCCATTTGTAAGGTTATTTTTGTCTTAAAAAGCCATTTGGGTTCCAAAACATCACGGTACAGAATAGTCACAAAATTCACAACCCTTAAAATATGATTTTCCAAACTTTTCTTTACCCCTAAACAAATATATAAATATGTGTATGGTTGGAAAAATCCTTTTGATATATAGATAGACTCATATTTTATTACTGATTCTATTGGTGCTGTCTTAAGAATTATTTTTCATAAAACGACATATCTTATGGTTTTGAAAATTTTCTCTTTAAGTGATTTGAAAAAAATTACAAAATTTGGGTTATTATAAATAGGTTTTTTCCTTTTATATTTTTATTTCCTAACTCTTTCAAAGATAAACTAATTTCCAAAAATTTGGTCCTTAAGTTATCTACAATTTTATTTCTAGTGATTGAAAAAAAAGGTTTTCAAAATTTTTCTTGAGTCGTTGGTGTTTAATATTTGGAGTTGTGTTAAATATATGTTTTTCCCTTATTTTTATATTCTTCTACTTCTTTAGAAATTAAATTTACCTTTTCAAAACTTCACTTTCTTGGGAAATTTTATTTCTCTAAGTTGGTTTCTAAAATAGTAAGTTGACTTTACCTTGATTTGAAAAAAAAAAAACCTGCTTTATTCTTAATGTTTATCAAGTGTTGGCATAATCCTTTTAGATAAGTTTATAAGAAAAGCTTTCATAATAAAGAATTATCAATATTCGAACTTAGCAAAAATTTCATTTTAACTTTAAACAATATTAAAAATTAAGCCTTGTAGAAGTTTATTTAGTATGTGATTTTCAAAGTCTATGATGAATCTATTTACGTTTTATAAAATATATAGTTGGATTAAAATCTTAAATTTATTGCTAAAAATTATATTTTTATGGAGTATTTAGTTCCGATTTATAAAAGAAATGAGTTCCTTTTATTATTTGAAGAAATCTTCATTGATAATACTTTAAAATTTATGATAGCATGTCTAAGCTTTTGAAAAGAATTTGTTAAAAACAAAACTTAGACCTTTTGTTGAAAAATCCTTTGTTAAGTGATAAGAAGTTTAGTTTATTTTTCTTTATTAAAGAAAGAACCCACTTTTATTTTTATTAAGATAACAACATTCTAATCATGCATGAATAAAGCTCTTTATATACTAATGACCAAAATAAGGGCAAAATAGTAATTAATATCAAATCCTAATAAAATATATTTAAAAAAAATATCTAATAAAATAAGGAAAGGATGTAAAATAAAACAATTCATTGGCATCAAAACAACCTCCATCATGGTTAGAATGCGAGTCATGATCCAATCAAATAATTATTCTTCATATAAATTACGGGCATGAAATTGGGCATGATCTATATGATCACAGACATCATCATGAGTGTCTTCAAGACCGTGATCTTTACTTTTCTCCATCATAGTATCAATAACTACAGTGTCATGGGCATTATGATGTAACTGCATCCTTCATCACAGGCATGATGTAAGCTCACATTCCCTTAGCAATCTAAATTCTGGAAATTTGAACTGGGAACCGAAACCCTAAAAGAATACCCTTGGACTAGTTGGACTTGGAAACCCTATGTTCGACAATCTCGAGAACGAAACTGTCAAGCCCCAGAGGCGTATCCTAAACGTAACGGTCTGCCACATGCTATATAAGACTCTCGAATTACTAATCGAGCCCTTCGGGAGTCTTGTATAGATGTAAGGCGTCCCTTTACGATAATAGAATACTCTATCCAATGGAGTTAAGAAGTTTAATATGGCATTCGATAGCCTTAGATGATAAATCAAAACACATACATAAAATTACAAAGTCTAAGGGACATTTCCCCGCAAAAGAATATTAAGGTCCATTACAGTCATCCAGAGTCCTTTTGGTTTCCTATGGAAGTCTAACCAAAACCGAAATAAACTTCTAAAGGAAACGCCTAGCTCTGGTACCTGAGCTGTAGCCTGCCTTGGTCTAAGCCAAATGAACTCGTGTTGCAACAAGTAAAAACTATAGGGGCATAAGCTAACTAGCTTAGTGAGTGAAAACTTCTATATCACAATTTCAACAAAACATTCAAGCAAGTGATTAATCAATCAAGTGGAATGTATCAAACACGTGAGTTCAACAAACATATGACCAGCTGGAAATCATATGTGGATGGACTTGCGCCCTCCATCCCGAGTTAGCATATTAACGAATCCTGTGGTACGACGCCGTTAAGGCTCATGGTCAACCAACTCATATATTCGTTTTATGGATCACGATTAACCAACATATTCATTTTATGGATCACGATTAACCAACATATTTATTTTATGAATCACGAAAAACCAACAAATGCTAATGCTCCATCCCCATCGTGATATGAATGAGTTCAAGTTTATAATTGAGGTCTAATAATCGATTAATCCAATTCTTTTAGGTGACCAAGCAATACTTGCAAACAATCAATTCTAGCTCCTCTATATATAAGCAATGAATTATCACCCGGCTTCGATATTCTTTAAATTCATCTTCACATATCAACAGCAGACAAATATAATTCCCAAATAACCCCATCATGCATATTCATTTTTGTCTTTGTTAAGTAACCAATGCAACTATCATTACAAACACAATCAATAATTGAAATTGGAAGTAATACTCACTCGGCCATGGTATGCTGGTCTCTTAGTAATAATAATTGGGTGGTAGGGATTCGTCGTTCTCGGGATCACCTACCAAATAAGAATGATCTAATGAGAACTTCATCACTTAACTAATTCAAACTATGCATTTAAACTAAACAAAATCGTGATTCTCACTATTTGCGGAAGTTCCAACTTAAAACGATCATAACTTAGTCATTTTAACTCGGAATTTCGTAAATTTTATATCGATTTCTATCTACTTGAAAACATATATATATTTGTAATATTATTTTCAAGTTTTGAAAATATTTACGTCATGGAACAGAGGGATCAGATCTGGTCTGTAGCCTTTTCCATTTCCGAAAAATTGTTTGCACTTAATCAAAATGTATCTAGTTGATGATTCATGTGTATATAAAATATGAATGAGTTCTTAATATGAATGAAATGTGATGAGTTCAATATATGCATGATCTTGATGATTTTTGATAATGAAACTTTAAGGACTTCTAATTCTTACAAGACTTCAACAATTTCTTCTTAAAAATCCACTTTTTCCAATTTTGCATCTCCTTAGGGTTTTAGGATTTCATTCTTAGAATTTACTTTTTATCTAAATAAAAATGAGTCTTCATCATCTATACTATCCAAGACCTTCATTTCCACATAAAAATTTACATTTTTCACTTTGCAAGTATGTTTTTAAATAAGCTTTTCACAAAAATTTGAATTTTGGAAAAATTCATTTCTTGCATTTTCCTTTGAGAAAACTTGTTTAATGTATCAAAATTTAAAGCTTACTATATCTATTACCTAAGGACTTTATTTAACACATAAAACATGCAATTTGAGCTTGAATACTAAGTGATTACATAGGCATCATCCCAAGTTACGAATTTAACAAATTGAACACTAACTCAAAATTTTCCATCTTAATTCCACTACTTGTTTTACACATTACTCATGTCTAAACTCATTTCAACTTGTAAAAATCATTACTTAGAGATACCTATTACTTATACCCTTCATTTTTCATGCAAAATATGAGTTTCAAAGTGGTTTCAATGGTTTTTAAAATAGGTCTAGAAAATCATCCGAATTTTCCCTTGAACATTTTTAACAAAAATCTTTTCTTTTCAAGTTCCTTGTCTTGTCTTCATAAAGATCTACCAACTATCACATTTATATATACAAGACTAAGCTATTATGAACATTAATGCATGAAAATACAAAATATTCATATGAACATGAATGTCAAGAAAAATATGAGTGTCTACATACTAGATCTACAACTTATAGTACATGAAAATGAGTTTAAAGACATGAACACATATTCTTCATGTAAGATCTCTACTTTTTATATGCATGAACATAATGATACTTCAACAAAAACTCATAAAACACAAGATCTACTCTTGTAATGGCTTGCGATTCATGTATTAATGTTTTCTTATCCCTAACATTTGCTCATTGGGATTTTTAAGTGAAAACACACAAAAATACTCTTGCCATTACAAGATTAAGTAGAGATAAAGCTTAAAATCATCACCTAAAAGAAGTTTTGGAGAGGAAATGAAGAAGAAATGGACTTGTGAATGTGTGTGTGTGTGAGGAGAGGGGTGTCACGGCACAATGGAGAGAAAAGAGAGAGTTTTGTTCTTTGTAAAAATTTTAAAAGAGTAAAAATGAAGAGAGAGAGTGAAAATGAGTTTATACATTAAGTGAATTAGGGTTTAATTGTATTAAAAAGTAAAATAAAACAAATAGAGGGGGAAAAGGGGGAGGGGTGCGCCGGTCAAGCAAGGGGAGAGAGAGAGAGTGAGTTGAATTTTGTTAAATTTATAATTTAAGTAATAAAATGTAATAAATGTAATAATTTAGTAGAAAACAATTTTTTTTTGAAAAAGAAAATATTATGAGTAGTTGTAAGGATGTAAGAATAGGGTATGGGTAGTGTGTAGTGTAGGTTGTATGTCACGCCCCAATGGGTACCCTAAACGTGACAGTCCGCCACACTCAATATCAAAGCTTAAGTATGACAACCTTAGTCATTTCCAAAAGCTTTTATATTAAGTGTAAGGCTTGCTTTCACACTTTTAGAGGACCATATATGGAATAATGAAGCTTAAGGAGAAATAAAAACATATTAAGAAAAGAAGAATCATAATAATTATTTGCTCATGGCATAAACTTTACCAACTTAGGGACAATTCCCTAAATTACTAATCTATTATATACATATTAACATGCTAATACTAAGCTATACTTTATTCAGAATTCTAATGTTCAAAAGGGATTACCTGACCGCATGGTCCACGTGGCCTTAACCATAAATACGGAAACTGCAAAAGGTAGCTATCGAGGTATAAGCTAATAGGCTTAGTGAGAACTATTTCCATAAATAACTTCTTGTAACAAGATTCAAACATGTTGATTAAATCAAACAAATGTAATGCACAAGCACATGGGCAAACAAGCATATAGCTTTCCGAGAACTATATGTTGAATGGATTTACGCCCTCCATTCGGGGTTTGGTGATACTCAAAACAAGTAGTTTTAATAATAGAAAATTTAAGCTTGCGAGCACTCATCGCCAAGCATTCATTAAAAACTTTTAAACTTGCGAGCACTCATCGCCAAGTATTCCGAATCTACTTGATTTGACCTTACTTTCGGATCAACCGCTAAGCATATTCCATTAAGCCGCCAAGCAATCGCTTTCGGATCTTCTGCCAAGTGTTGCTTTCGACATGAGCCTACTATCCTTCTCACCCAAGGATAATAACCCAACCATGCAATGTGACTCACTTCGTGGTATGCATGAGTTCATTAATTTATAAAGTCATAACATAATTATTTTCAACTTTAAGGTGATCAAGGAATTTCACACAAATCAATATCAAACTAAAACAATCACTTAGAACAATTCGGGCTTTGATATTCTTAGAATTCTTTCAAGGAATTGTTTTACATGCATATCGGTTTATCTTTTCCTAGCTCTAGTGCAACTAATTTACAAGCACAATAAGTGTAGCAATTAATGGAAATAAACTCACGATGCCATTGTCGTCTATTCCTCTAAGCGGATGAGTCGTTCACACACTCCACTTAATCGTAATAGTTCTCGGGGTGAAGAAATCCTTCCTCAGGGTCACCTAACCAAAGAAAATACCCATAATGAGTTTTTCTTGAAGATTTTTTTGAATTTTGACAAAACAATGTCAAAGAACGTTAAAGTTCGTATAGAAGAATGTTCCAACTTAAAATGGCCATAACTTGGTCATTTTAACTCGGAATTGCGCATATAATATACCGATTTCTATCTACTCGAAAAAATCTATCCATTTCTAAAATTATTTCCCACAAACAAAGCCATATAGGCTCCGAAACAGTGGTGACAAAATTCACCACGGATTTTCAAGTAAAAACAACTTTGGTTCAAGAAATCAAAATTTGTTTGATAAATACTTAGTTATCTATATAGTTGAAAAATTCTCTTTTTATAACTATATAACTCATATTTAAGCATGCTTAAGTGTCTTGTTGTCCAAATTATTTTTCTTAGATAAAACAATGTCGGTTTGAAGCTTTTCGGAAATTGTTTTTATAAATTTCTTTGAAATGAAAACCTTGTTTTCTTTATTTTCTAAAATCTTTATCTTTTTATAAGTGACTTTTGAAGATAAAATTTTCTTCTTTCTAAGTTATATTAATACTATATTTGAAGTTTTCTAGGAAATATGTTATTCTTTATTTTTCTTGTATAAATTCCTTTGTTTACTTGTTTTGCAAAAATTCCTTACTTGATACTTCTCATTCTTTTTCTCATTTTAAAAAATAATCATCCACGTATAAAAATTTGTTTTTCTTCATAAAAACAATGTAGAGCAATTAAGGACTTTTTGTAGAAAAACTAATTTCTATAACTTTATTATTTTTCAAACCATAAATTTTCTTTGCCTATTTGTTTGCAAGGTCTTTTAAAAATTTCCTTAGTCTTCCATCTTATTTTCTTTATGAAAAGAACCGTTTTGTCAAAAAGATATTTTCTTTTGAAAACAAGGTAACAAAGATTTAAGTAGCTTTTTAAGTAAAAATAGTTTCTAAATTCATAGTGAATTCTTTTTGGTAATTTGAAAATGAATGGATTTATTTGTGTTATCTTATATTTTTATGTTTCACATAACTTATTCCTAAGTGACAAAATCCTTCCTTTTGGTTTAAATAAAATTATGGACAACAATCTAAATGAACATGATTATGAGAATAATAATAATGACCAAAATAACATAAAGCATAAATAATAAAGTCAAGTATTGGAGTCTTAGCTTTTTCAAGGTTCCCGGGACTAAGAAATAAACTAGTCCCATAATGAAATAAAATGAAAGAAGAAAAGCTTGTTTTGACTTGATGGAGACAAGTCTAAGACTAGAGACTAGTGTTATTTCAACAAGGAATAAATAAATAAATTACGATGGAAAAGTAAATAAATTGCTTTGCATGAAATAAATAAATTGCAAGTGAGCTTATATGCTCTAAAGAATATGTATAGATATATAAACAATAATAAATCAACATAAACATAAATGGATTGGCATGAACAAGAACAATACATGAACATAATGTAGTTTCCACAACTTGTAGTATTTGGAAACTCACACTATGGTCATGTAAAGTTACATGACATGAAGAAGAAGAAAGAATTATAAAGGGGTTACCTAAAGAAGATTTTGATATGGTTATGGGTTTTTGTTGTTGGTGGAAGTTGTTATGGAATTATTTTGAGAGAGTTTTGAGAGGAAAAATTGAGAGAGTTTTGGTATGAATTTGTGGGTAGTGAATGTGTGAAAGAAGTGAAAGAGGAGGGCGGTATTTATAGGAAAATAGGGAGTGATTTTTGTGTGATTTAAATTAAAGAAAAATTGAAACAAATTGGAGGAGAGAGGGGGGCATAGGCACCGGCCACTTTGAGAGGAGAGAGGGAGTGATTTTATTTTTTTTGTATTTTGTTAAATAAAAGATGTAATATGTAAGATAGATGTGATATAAAGTTATGGGAAAGGTAAAAAGTTAAGATTATAGGTTATGTAGAGTGTAAGAATAGGTGTAAGAAAAGTAGAGAATAAAAGAATAGTACAATAGTAATGAATAGTGTAATGTAAAGTAGATATGACAATTAAAGTACCGGTAGTAAGAAAATACGCGTATAATAGCTATATCTGTTATTTTTACTCATCGAAAAATTACGAAACTGATATTTTTGGAAAACGTATATTTTTACGAGTCTAACGGTGTATTCGGAATATTCTTACTATTCCGGGCCTCCGGACACGTTTTTCGAGAACTGTATCCGATCGGGTTTGAAGGACACCCGAATTTTGCGAAACTGAAACTTTTATAAAACCTATGGTTATTACGAACTATTTTGGCTAATTATCCCAACTTTGTTTTTCCGGGCCAAAGAAAACGGCAATGCCGGATTTAGATTGATACGGTAAACTAGGGTTTTGTTGACCTTTAGGGTTTCGTTTGACTTCCGATTAGGGTTTTATGCTAAACCGATTCCGAAAATTTAGGGGTTTACATTGTACTTGTGAATAGTGGCAAATAGTAGACAAGACATCTACTTTACCGGTAGTAAAGAAAATACGGGAAAAGGCTATAACTATAATTTTTATAGCCCGGAAAATTATAAAATTTATATTTTTGAAATCCTTATAAAATTTCGGTTCTAATGAATATTATGGAATATTTTTCTGAGTTTCTAGTTCCGGAGCTGGTTTTTCCGTAATGGAGCTCGGAAAGGCCCGGAATAGAAAATTTTCCGAAATTAAAACTTTCTAAGGTTTGAAATATACTTTAAAATAATAATTCACATTAATTTATTTAAATAAAACTTCTTTTGTTATTAAACCGAAGGAAAGCCGGATTTAGGGTTTCTAAGCTTCTCTCACTAAGCTTGAACTAGACCGATTTAGGGTTTTGCTTTATGATTCCCGGAATTTACTTGACTACTAAGAAAACCGGGGTTTACAGAAACCCTGGAATAATAAAAATGATTTAGCTCTAGCATATAACCCTAAATAATTTATCAAAACATAAAAGGTCAGAATTCGGAACAATTCATTCATTTCGGACCCGATCGAGATATGTTCTCAAAAACCGGTTCCTGGGACTCGGAAATAGAAAATTAATATACTGGACTTGTTAGAACCGAAATTTAATAAGGGATTCAAAAATATATTTATAATAATTTTTTGGGTTATAAAAATTATAGTTCTAGCCCTTTTATCGTATTTTCATTACTACCAGTAATTTAGTTGTCTAATCAACTTTTTGATTTCTTTCACACTATTCACCAAGTATTACCACCCATACCATATTCTTACATCTTTACAACCTTTTCTTACATTCTCTCATCATCTTCCTTATATTTTCTTTCTAATACAACTTTTATTAGTCAAATTACTTATAATTTGAATTTTATTATATAAAACAAATCAACACACTTTCTTCTCTCCTCTCTCTCTCTCTCAACCGGCGTGAAACCCCTTAATATGCCCCCAAATTGTTTTGTTTTTCTTCTATTAAATAATCACACAAAAACCCTAATTATTTTCCTATATAATCTCTCTTTCACCTTTTACTTCTTCACTTTTTCTCATTTCTCACAAATCAAACTTTTGGAAAGCTTTTCTCTCCTCTCTCCCTCTATCCTTGCCATGAGCTTTCCTTGCACACACACACACACAAAGATTTTTTTCTTCAAGCTTCCTTCTCCAAACACTAAATAGGTAATAGATCTTGAACCTACTACTATAAAAACATGTAATGGCAAGATCATACATGTGTGGTTCCACCAAAAATCCCCATGAGCTTTATGCTATGGACGTAGAAACACTAAAAAATGAGATCCTTGTCATCACAATGTGTAGATCTTGTTATTAAAGTTGATATACTAGTATTTTGCTATATTATTGTTATATATTGTTCTTATGGAAATTTTGTGCATATATCTTCATTATTGCTCTCATCTACATATTGTTCATGTTGCATTTACATCCATGACATAAGTAGTAAAGTAGATCTATTTGTGTAGAGTACTTTAAATGCCATAGTTACTTGTTTTACATACATAAAGGATTTGTAATTGGATAGTCTTGATGAAGGTGTTGCCAAAACTCAAGATCCATTTTGTCTCTATCAAAAAGTGATTTTTAAAATTTGGATCTTGAGAAACAACCATTTAGAAAACCTATTTTCTAACTCCAAAATGAAGATCTTACATGTAAAATGAAAGACTTAGGTGATATGTACCATAAAAGAGTGATTATTATAAGATGAGTTTAGTTTTACTAAGAGAAATTTTTAAAACAAGAAAAGGGTTATAAAAGTTAAGTTAGAATTATGTTTCAACACCAACAAAAATTTTGAAGTTTGTAACTAGGGTGAAATGACAAGAAAACACCTATTTTCCAACCTTAAAACAAGAGTTTTATTAAGAAAATGGAAGCTTTAAGGAGTATGTTTGATTAGGACTTAATTTTTGAAAAATTAAATGAGTTTCCACAAGAAATAATCTCGAAAGTAATTTCCCAAAATTCGGATCTAAAATGGATCCCCATTTAAACACTTATTTCCAAATACCAAAATGAGGATTTTAATAGAAAAATAAAAGCCTTAGGAAATAGATGTAATAAAGACTAAATTTTTTATAAGAGTAGATGTGTGTTATCGAAGTATAAACCTAAAACAAAGGAAATGTTTCTAAACTAGGAGCAAACAATATTTTTATTTTCAAAAATTGTGTAAAATTCGTCACTAGGCAAAACCTGCACTTAAACATCTATTTTCCAACCTTTAAATGAAGAATTTTATTAAGAAAATGAAGGTATATAGATCATCAAGGCTTCATCCTAGTAAAAATATATATGATTTTCAAATAAATAAAGCTAGTTTTCTCAAATAAGTATTCTTGACATTATTGCAAAGTAAAAGTTTTCCAAAAATTCTTTTAAACCAAAAATCATTAAGGAAATACATATAGATAGCTCATATCATATCATTCATGATAATAACTTACATATAATGCAAGCACATATAATATACTTGGTGGAAATAATGCAAATTTCACAAAATATTTTCGGAAATGCAAGTTATAGCTACTGATCAGATCTGATCCGAGCATTTTGAGACCTAAATGTTTTCAAAACTTAAGAACAACATCATAAATAGATAGATCTTTCAAAGTAGATAGAAATCGATAGCTTATTTGTGAAATTCCAAGTTAAATGGCTAAGTTATGGCTGTTTCAAGTTGAAATTTCCAATTATCACGGAAATTACGAACTTAAGAGTTTTATTTAATAAGTTGGAATTAGTTATGGTATGAAATACTCATTTGAGTACTTCTTTCATTTAAGTGATTTTGAATAGAGGGAAAATTCTTATTCTAGATCACTACCATTAGAGACCGGTGTCCATGGCCGAGTGAGTTCATTACCTTTAAATTACATACTTATGATTGTGCTTGTAATGATAGTGGCACTAGATGTAGGGCAAGATAGAATTAGAATGTGCATATGAATTCTATTTGGTTGAATCGATGATAAGAATATCGAAATGGGAATTGTTATAAAAACTTATATGATTTAGTATAGCATTGAAGTGTTTACAATATTTATGATCGCCATTAATTTGCTTAATTAATATTGTCATGCCCTAAAGGGTACCATAAATGTAATAGTCCGCCGCATGCTAAATGATAATTAAGAATCACTACCACAGTTATTCAAAAGTTTTGTGTTAGTATGCAAGGCGTTCCCTTATGAAATAGAACACATAAACAATTGTAGATAGATAATTCAATTTGATAGGATAAGCATAAAAATATAAACCACAGATATCTCATGATCAGTTACAAAGCATTAAAGGGGCATTCCCTGCTACATAAGAGTCTAGGTATTATCTTTTAGATAAAACCCAATCGTTTAAAGTTTACTACTAAAGACTATACAAAACCAATCATAAACTTCTAGGAAAATAACTCATAGTTTCGCATTACCTGATTTGGCCAGGTCCAGGGACGATGCCATATGTACGGAAACTGCATTAGAAAGAAACTATGGGGGTACAAGCTACGCTAGTTTAGTGAGTTTCACTTCCAAAATTAAATACTTCAACAAGTAATATATATTAGGCCAGTTATATTAACGACCATATGAAATGCACAAGTACGTGAGCATACAATACATAAGACTTTTCTGAGAGTCTTATGTTGAATGGATTTACACCCTCCATTCAGGGTTAGGTGTTTTAGACCCATACAATCATAGATTTTAATTTTTCTCGTTTACATTGTAGTTGATTCAGGTGCCCACCCACTCACAATTTTGTAGTTGATACAAGTGCCTACACTACTACCATTTCAATTCAGACCATTCATGCCAACATTCGAGTTTATAAGCCCCTCATTGCCCAGTTATTATGCCTTCTTCCTGTAAAGGTATAATAACAAATGCAATGTGACTTAACATATGGTATGAATGGTCAATTTGATTATAAGCTCATGGCATATTAATTAATGATTTATAGGCGATCATGGATATTGCAGATACTTCAATTCTATACTAAATCATACAAATATTTACAACCATTTCATTTCGATATTCTTATCATCACTTCAATCAACTAGAATTCACGTGCACATTCCAAATTTATCTTGCCCTAAATCTAATGCCACTATCATTACAAGCATAAGCATAAGCATATAATTTAAAGATAGTGAACTCACTCAGCCATGGTCTTCGGTCTCTCATGGTAGTGATCCAGAAACAAATTTCCCCTGATTCCAAAATCACCTAAACAAAAGAAATACCCAAATGAGTATTTCATACCGTAAATAATTCCAACTTACTAAATAAAACTCTTGACTTCGTAATTTCCGTGGTAATTGGAAATTCTAACTTAAAACAACAATAACTTGGTCATTTTAACTCGGAATTTCTCAAATAAGCTATTGATTTTTATTTACTTCGAAATATCTATCTATTTATGATGTTATTCTTGAGTTTTGAAAATGTTTAGGTCTTGGAATGCTCGGATCAGATCTGATCAATAACTAGAACTTAAAATTTCGAAATTGTTTTGTAAAATTTGCATTATTTCTACCAAGCATATTATATGTGCATGCATTATCTACGTGTTATTATTATGGATTATATGATATGAGATATCTATATGTATTTCCTTGATGATTTTTGGTTTAAAAGAATTTTGTGAAAACTTTTATCTTGCAATAACGTCATGAACACTTGTTTGGGAAAACTAGCTTTATTCCTTTGAAAATCATACATATTTTTACTATGATAAAGCCTTGATGACCTATATACCTAATACTTTCATTATCTTAATAAATTTCTTCATTTAAAGGTTGGAAAATAGGTGTTTAAATATGAGTTTTTCCTAGTGACGAATTTTGTACAATTTTTGAAAATGAAAATATTGTTTGATCTTAGTTGGAAAACTTTTCCTTTATTTTAAGTTTCTACTTTGATAAAACACATTTACTCTTATAAGAAAAAAATCTTTATTACATCTATTCCCTAAGGCTCCTATTTTTTCTATTTAAATTCTCATTTTGATATTTGGAAATAGGCATTTAAATGGGGATCATTTTTAGATCCGAATTTTAGGAAATTGTTTTTTGAGATTATTTCTTGTGAAAAACTCATTTAATCTTCCTAAAATTAGGTTCTAACCAAACCTACTCCCTAAGGCTTTCATTCATTTAATAAAACTCTTATTTTAGGATTGGAAAATAGGTGTTTTCTTGGCATTTCACCCTAGTTATGAATTTCAACATTTTTGTTGGTGTTGAAACATAGATCTAACTTAGCTTTTGTAACCCTTTTCTTGTTTTGAAAACTTCTCTTAGTAAAATTAAGCTTATCTTACAAAAATTACTCCTTTATGATACTTATCACCCAAGCTCTTCATTTTACATGTAAGACCTTCATTTTGAAGTTGGAAAATAGGTTTTCTAAATGGTTCTTTCTCAAGATCCGAATTTTCAAAATCACTTTTTGATAGAAAAAAAATGGATCTTGAGTTTTGATCAACATTTTAATTAAGACTATCATGTACAAGTCTTTTATGTATGTAAAACAAGTAACTATGTCATTTTAACTACTCTAAAAAAAATAGATCTATTATACTACTCATGTTATGAATGTAAATGCATCATGAACAATATGTAGGGAAGAGTAATAATGAAATTATAAGCATAAAATCTTCATAAGAACAATATATAACAATAATATAGCAAAATACTAGTATATCAACTTTAATAGTAAGATCTACACATTGTGATGGTAAGGATATCATGTTTTAGTGTTTCCACATCCTAGCATAAAGTTCATGGGGATTTTTGGTGGAACCACACATGTATGACCTTGCCATTACATATTTTTATAGTGATAAGGTCAAGATCTATTACCTATTTAGTGTTTGGAGAAGGAAACTTGAAGAAATTTTTTTTTTGTGTGTGTGTGTGTGTGTGTGTGTGTGGGGCAAGGGAGCTCACCGTAAGGTGGAGGGGGAGAGGAGAGAAAAGCTTTCCAAAGTTTGATTTGTGAAAAAAATGAAAGAAAGTGAAAAGTGAAAGGTGAAAAAGATATTATATAGGAAAAGAATTTAGGGTTTTGTATGATTAATTACTTAAAAAAATCAAACAAATGAGAGAGAGGGAGCAAGAGGGGTGGTCGGTTCTTGCAAAGGGAGAGAGAGAGAGTTTTGATTTAATTTATATAATAAAATTCAAACTTAACAAGTAACTTTGAGTACTAAAATGTATTGGAAAAGTAAATTTGTAAGGAAGTAATGTAAAATTGTAAGAAGAGGTTGTTAGGATGTAAGAATAGGGTATGGGTGGTTATATTTGATGAATAGTGTGAAAGAAAGCAAAAAGTTGATTAGATAATTAAATTACCGGTAATAACGAAAATATGATAAAAAGGTTATAACTGTAACATTTATAACCTAAAAAATTATATAACCGATATATTTAGAATTATTATGAAATTACGAATCTAATGGTATTAATATCATATTTTTAATATCCCATGACACGTTTTTCAAGGTCTGTATCCTATCAGGTTCGAAATAGGTTGAAAATCCACTCATATGATATTGTTAAGCATCTTAATATTAATACAAGCTAATCTACACTTCCTACTCACATTTCGACTTCTTAGTTTGAGAACACGGGATTGCCAGATCTAAATTGCTAGGGTTTTCTGAGGTTTTGTTGACTTAGGATTTCCAGTTGACTTCTGATTTAGGGTTTTATTTTGGAATTAACTCGTTTCTATTTTTTTGGGGTTTCATTCTTGGCATTGCCGAACATAGGGTTTCCAGGTCCGATTGGTCTAAGGGTATTCTTTTAGGGATTCGGTTTCCGGTTTTAAGTTTTCCGAAATCGAACTCAGGTTTGCTAAGAAAACGAGGGTTTACAAATATGCCATGATCTTATAATTAAATTGACCATGCATACCATCTGTTGAGTCACATTACATTTGTTATTATACCTTTGTGGGAAGAAGGCATAATAGCTGGGCAACGAGGGGCCTGAAAACTCGAATGTTGGCATGAATGGCCTAAATTAAAATAGAAGTAGTGTAGGCACTTGTATCAACTAAAAAATTAGTGAGTGGGTGGAAACCTGAATCAACCACTATATAAATGAGAAAAATTGGAATCTATGGTCGTATGGGCCTGAAACACCTAACCCCGAATGGAGGGCGTAAATCCATTCAACATAGGACTCTCGGAAAGTCTTATGTATTGAGTGCTCACATGCTTGTGCATTTCATATGATTGTTAATATAACTTGCTTGACATATTGCTTGTTAAAATATTTAATTTTGGAAGTGAAACTCACTAAGCTAGCGTAGCTTATATCCCCATTGTCACGCCCCAAAGGGTACCCTAAACGCGACAGTCCACCACACCCGATATTTAAACTTACGTATGACAACCTTAGTCATCCCATGAGTTTACATATCGTGTGTAAGGTGTACTCACACAACTTTTAGGATCACACTTTGATTCGAGTAGTCTTAAGAAAGCATACATAGCATTAAGAATATAAATCACAACAAGATAAATAGTTAAACTTTACAAAAGCCAAGGGGGCATACCCCCGCCAAAAATAATAGGAGTCTACATCGTTTAGCTCCAATTACATATATCTGAATTTACATTAAAGAGATTTTCTTAGAAGTCCACGCCTATACTAGGTCCCGACTTCCTCAAAAGCTCTTTAATTCCATGTGATAAACCTGCACAAAATGTCCTCTCGAACATCCAAAAATAGGAACACTGCAACAAAAACTGTTGGGGTATAAGCTAATGCTTAGTGAGATTCATTTTCTTCAAGTAACATGCCCGACCAAGCTAAAGTATCTATACAAGCAAGTTATAATTAAGCAACCATATGAATGCACAATCATATGAGCAAACAAGCATATGACTTTCCGGTAGTCATAAGTGAATGAATTTACGCCCTCCATTCGGGGTTTGGGGTAGTTCATAAGTCATGCAACTACAATTCCAATATTGGTCCATAAGACATGCAACCATAATCCCAATCTTAAGTGGGGTGGTCCATAAGACATGCAACCACAATCTTTAATGTTGGTCCATAAGTCATGCAACCATAGTTTCATCGTTCGAATGGGGTGGTCCATAAGTCATGCAACCATAGTTTCATCATTCGAATGGGGTGGTCCATAAGTCATGCAACCCTAGCCCCATTCGTTAAAGACCCGCTGCCTCCCAAGTACACCTTTGTCCCACCAAAGATATACTCGACAATGATATACGACTCACTACGTGAGATGCATGTACAGTTTATTCATATAATCATGACATATTACTTAGATAATTTAAAGGTGACCATACAATTTTCAGACATTCCAAATCTATACTAGCTCATACAAGAATATTACAACAAAGCTTGCCTCGATATACTTATCGTTCATTCATGCAAGTTTAGATCACCATTCAAACACAATTTTATCTTTTCCTAAGTCTAATGCCACTACTACTACAAGCACATCCAAGAGCATAATTAATTGAGAAATGAACTCACTTGTCCATGTAGTGAAAATCCACTAGTCGTAATAGTCCTCGGGAAGTGGTAACCCGTCCTCCAATTCACCTAGGTACAAAGAATACCCTCAATGAGATCTCTTATGAAGTTCTATTAAACTTAACAATTTTATTTACTAAGTTCGTCAATTTCCGTCTAGGTTGAATCCTTAACTTAAAAAGGTCATATCTAACTCATTTTAACTCGGAATTTAGCTTATAATATACCGATTTATACCTACTTCGAAAGAGCTATCCATTTCTAAAGTTAATTCAAACATTTAAGGTCATTTAAGGGTCGGAAACGTACTGTACAGTAGGGTTACGAAAATTCCAGATTTTGAGCCTTTGTGAAAAATTTCCATATCTACTCCATTTAACTACTTAGGCCAATTTATTTTAGTCCTAAGCTTGCAAGGGGATCCTCAAAACAAAATTAAGAGATTACACACTTATCTAATACCAAACATAAAGTTCAAATGAAATTTCTAAGAATCCATATTCATAAAACCAACATTCACAAGTTGAAACTCATTGTCTTGTTTTGAGTAATTCCTTTACTAAAACTCACTTAGTTCAATGAAAATAATTTTTCCTATATTATGTATCATCAAAGCATTCATTTTCAATGTAAAATACTTGTTTTGAGATCAAAAAGAAGGTTTTCAAATTGGTCTTCTCATAATTACGAATTTCCACTTTGAAACTTACAATGAAAACAAGACCTAAATATTGTCTTCTACAAAGCACTTGATTTATGCAATACTTCTTAGGAAAACCCATTCAAACTTATGAAAATCCATTCCTTAAGATATCTATATCAAGAGCCTCTTATATTTTTGTCTAAATCTTCATTTTAAAGTTGATTGATGGGTTTCAAAAATAGGTCTTGGTCTTGATCCGAATTTTCATAAATTTATTTTGGACATATCTCTTGAGAAAATTCATCAAAACTCATGAAAAACAACCCATTACATATTATATCCTAAGAACCCTTCATTTCTTGAATAAAATCCTCATTTGTGAGTTGAAAAACATGTTTTTATTTTGGATCTTTGTCTTGATCCGAAAATACAATTTTTGTTTTTGAAAATAAACTTTGAAAATCAACTTTGATTCTTGTAAGATGAAGCCTTGATGATATACATCCATCAAACCTTCATTTTCTTAACAAAAGCTTCCATTTTAAGACTTGAAAGAGGGTTTTTAAAATAGGGCATTGACAAGTTACGAATTTTTCTTTTTCATTCCAACTTGAATCTAAGATCTACTCAATATATATCCATGAAAGCATAAGAAAAACTTAGTAGTAAGCCTTGAACTCCTAGATCTACACATAAACATAACTAAAGCTTGATAAAACTCTAGATCTACAAGCTATCAATAAACAAGAAATAAACAAGCCTTCCATATAACAAAAATACTAAGAACAAAAGAGATCATCATCTAGAGGAGTGTTTCACTTCTTGGCATCATCATCCATAGCCTTTTAAGCTTGTGGAATGTCCTTTGATGCATGAAACATCCATGGTATCATCCTAGAACATCTTATAAGAGCTAAAAGAGAAGATTACCTCAAATAATTGCAAGAAATATGTATGGAAGCAAGAAAAAAATGGGGACAGCTTGTTTGTGAAGAAGACAAGCCAAGAAGAAGAGAAAAGAGAGGGAAAAAGAGAGAGGAAAAATTAGGGTTTGTAAAGATGAAAGAGAGAGGAATAAGATGTTTAAATAGAGATGTGTGTGTGTTAAATAATTTAAAAAAAAAAAAACTTGCAGCTGCAAAGGGGAGGGCTGGCGTGATTTGTAGTGTAGGAGGTGGTTTTGTTTGATTTTAACTTGTATTTTGAAAGTGTAACAAGTTGCATCCATTTAACTAAAATAGACTTTAAAATATCAAATAATAATTAAAAATAATGAAAGTGGCTATTTTATGGGGAATGGGCAGCTGCAATTTTGGGAAGAGGAGTGTAAGAAAAAGCAAAAGAAGACATAATAATGTGTAGTAATGATAATGTATGTGTACTTGAGGTATGGGTTGATAAAGTGACTTTTTGAATAAGAAAATTTATAAATAAATTAAGAAAAATATTTTTATTAAAGTAGCAGAATTTTTATGATTTAAATAAAATAATCAATTAAATTATTTTTAGAAATTTAACAATTAGTTACCGGTAAGAGTAAAATAAGCTTATATGAGCTATAACTGATATTTTTAGAATCCGAAAAATTCTAAACTTGATATTTTTGAAATCCTTATAAAAATACGAGTCTAAAAATATTAAAGATATATTTTTAATTTTCCGAGCCCCGGGACACGCTTTCCAAAGCAGTATCCAAACGGGTTCGAAATAAGCCGAAATTGAACCGATCTGATATTTTTAATAAATCAAATATTATTACGGACTATTCTAAACACTTAATTATTTTTCGACTCCTCGATTTATGAACTCGGGTTTGTCGGATCTAAACGGTAGGGCTTTACTCAAGATCCGTTGACCTAAGGTCTCCGGTAGACTTTCCGGCTTAAGGTTTAGGGCTTAGAAAACAGGGGTTTACACCCATAGTTTCTCTTTGATGTAGTTCCCGTACATATGGCTGCGCCCCCAGACCTGGCTAAATCAGGTAATGCGAAGCTAGCAGTTGTTTCCTTAGAAGTATATGATTAGTTCTGTATAGTCTTTCATAGTAAACCTTAAATGATCAGGTTTTACTTAAAGGATAATTCCTAGACTTTTGTTTAGCAGGGGAATGCCCCTTAATCTTTTGTATTTGATCCTGAGATATCTGTGGTTTATGTTTTTATGCTTATCCTATCAAAGTGAACTATCTATCCCTAACTGTATAAGTATTCTATTATCGTAATGGAACGCCTTGCATTCTAATATAAGACTTTTAGATGATTGTGGTAGTGATTCTTAAGTCTTGTTTAGCATGCGGCATACTGTTCGTTTATGGTACCTTTTGGGGCGTGACACATGATGTGCAACGATATCAATTCATTGTTCTCTATTGATTATCATGGCCTAAATCATGGGCATGACAAGCTTTCGTGTTCTTGATTTTCCTTTTTCTTGATATGATAAGAATGCTCTGATACCAAATTATGATATGCCTAAGAACTTAATCATTAGTGTATCAGAATGCTCTGATATCAAATTATGATACACCTAGGAATTTAATTACTAGTACATCTATGGGTTAATATTATGGTGTGACTAAAACACACTCTAAGACCAAAATTATGATAAACCTAGGAAGAAAATCATTAGATATTCTATTGATAAGCTCTATAGCAATAATATAATACTTAATTCCTAAAGAAATCCTAAGACTTAACACAAGTATTAGGATTTATTATATAACAAGAATATATATATATATATATATATAAGATATAGATGATGTTATTCTAGGATGTTACATACCAAGAACAACATGAACTACACTATCGTTAATTTGATATGACTCACAAATTAAGTAAAGTAATTTTGTCGCCACAATCACCACGGATTGGTAAGCGAAAGGGTTTCTCAAAGAGAAAATTTTTTATTCAACTAATAAAAACTTTTTAATGTTTACAAATAAAGCCCTTTATATATTAATGACCTAAAATAAGGCAAAATAGTAATTAATATCAAATCCCAATGACATCTATTTAAAAGATATATAATAAAATAAGGAAAAGATATAAAATAAAACAATTCATCGGCATCAAACAGCCCTATCATATTCAGAATGCGGTTCGTGATCCTCTCAAATAATTTTTCTTCATGTAAATCTTTTTTTGGCCAAAATTCTTCATGTAAATGATAGGCGTGAAATTGGGCGTGATCTCTATGATCACGAGCATTGTCACAAGCATCTTCAAGGCTGTGATCCTTACTATTCTCCATTATAGTATCAATAACAGATAGTGTCACAGGCGTTATCATGTGATTGTGTCCTTCATCACAGGTGACAAGCTTTCTTGTTCTTAATCAATTGTAAATTGATCCTCATCACTAGAGTAATAATTCTCTACTCTTTCATAGATATTACTATCAAAGCACAAATACTAGAAAAATAAAGAAACATAAAAAAAAAAACCCTTTTTATAATCTTCTAGTAACTCCTATGTTGTGAATCCTTAGCAACTCAGCACTTTTGAATATTCTCACTATTCTCACTCTAGAAATTGTTGATCTCTTAGTCATCTCCAAGTGAAAATATGTCTAAAATGTCTTATTGTAGAAATTTTGCAAATCTTCTTTTATAGATCTTGTAATGTCCTTGTAAATCTTGCTCTTCTCTTTTTGTTTAGGACTCTATCTCGATATCAAAATAATTTTTTTTCATTATCAAAATATTTTTTTTTTCACACTCTTTCCTCCCCCTCTAGAACTAGTGCTACTCCCCTCCCTCCCCCCCCCCCCCCCCCCCCCCCCCCCCCCCCCCCATCCTCTCAATTTTATTTCTTTTCCAATTTATTCTATTACATCTAATTTTGCTCCACATTTATCTATAATACCCCCCTCCCTCCATTTCTTTCACTGCTTCTTCTAAATAATAAAACGCTACTAATTTCTCTCCACAAATTTATCTCCAAATATTTCTTCCCAACTCTCTCTTTTCTTTCTACCCTATTACTATCTCCGTACAACCAACAACAAAATGCTTTTTCTTGCCTCTCCACATAAACCTTAGGTAAAAGTTCCCAACATTTGATCTTCATGTCATGTAACTTAACATGACTATAGTGCATGTTTTCTCAACCTATGAGGTTATGGAAGCAATAATATGTCCATGTTTTGTGCTTGTTCATACATAAAAATTTCATTATGTTATTATGTTATTATATTGTTATGTTGTTATTATTGCTTTAATCTAACTCTCTCTCTCTATATATATATTATGTATATGTGTATCTATATTTCTTAGAGACTAAATGTTCACTAACCTAACATCTTATTATTGCTCTTATTAATGCTCCCATTATTATGCTTTTTCTTTTTCTTTTTTTTTTCTTCTTTTTGGAACTAGTCTATTCTTAGTTACGAAAGCCTGGATGAAGTTAAGACTCTCAATGCTTAACCTTACTTATATGCTTATTTGATTATTATACCTCTTTCTATATTATTACGAGTTATTCTTATAGTTACATAATCATATTTATGCATGACTATGTTGTTGTTGTCTTAATAAAAATAAAAAAGGAGTTCTTTTTTTAATAAAGAATATGAGACTAAACTTCCTTTAAATAAATTTTGTCACTTATGAAAGATTTTTCATCAAAGACTTAGTGTTTTTTTATTTTTCAGCAAATCCTTTTTCAAAAGTTAGACAAGTTCATCATAAATTTTTAGTGATATTATTATGCTAGATTTAACTAAGTAACTTCATTACACTCTCTCTTCATCAAACCAATAAAATAAAAATTATTGTTTCAAAATTTAATGTTGATAATTCTTTGTTATGTAAATTTTTCTTAAAAACTTATTTATAAGATTATCACCAACACTTTGAAAAACATTAAGAACAAAACAACTTTTCTAAGTCAAGTTTAAAAATTAACTCACTAGTTAAAAACCCACTTAGAAATAAATCTGTATACAACTTAAGGAACTGTTTTAAGAAGTAAAATCATTTTCTTTTAAGAAATTAAGGAAATATAAATAATAGTTATAATAATTAGACACTCACTTGTATCAAACTAAAGATTTTTCCAACAAAGGTCTATGTGCTAAAAAATTATGGGTTTTAAAAAGAGTCATTATGAGAATAAGAATTTAAAACAAGCTATTTCTTTAATTTTCCTCATAAGCTAAAACTTTAAAATATTTTTATATACAACTTAGAATGATTTTCCTCACAACCACATAAAGTTTCATGTTTTGGAAAATAATTAGCTAAAAGAAGTTTAATATAAGGATGAAATATTCAAAAGCTCAAAATACATATAAAACCATGATTTTTCTATAATTGAGTTTCATATTTACAAAATCTAAAATTTTAGAGTTTCGATTATGAATAAATTTATGAAAATTTCTATAAGGAAATATATTTAGAGTTTCATACCACCAATGAGTAAAATTGTGTCTTGTGAAATAAATTATTAAATAGAATTCTTTTAAAATATGAGACCTTTGGAATTTCAAAATATAGTGAATCATGATTTCCTTGTTGATTGAGTCACATTTTTACAAACTAGCAAATTTAATCACAAGTCAAAGAGTGGCCTTTCACTAAATTCTATCTTTCACAAAGATTATTTAAAAATTTTACTTTTAAGATAACATCACTAGAATCATGCATTAATATGAGTCTACGTATATATTAAAAGGATTTTTCAACTAGATAAATATTTGTGTTTACTATGGAACTTTTGAGTGAAAAAGGACTTTAGAAAAGCTACTGACCCGTTTTCAAACCCAAACGACTTCCAATGTTAAAAATAACCTTAGAGATAGATAGATCTCTTTGAGTAGGTAGAAAACGATATCGTATATGCGAAATTCTTAGTTAAAATGAGCAAGATATAGCCATTTTAAGTTGGGATTTCACACAATTTGAATTTTGACGAAAATAACAAGATGGAATTAGAAAGTTGAAGTAGAACTTCTATGAAATACTTATCCTGGGTATTTCTTTTATCTAGGTGACAAGGAATACGAGATTTCTCCTCCTAAGGACTTCTATGACTAAGAAGATTACGATATGAACGGGTGAGTTTTCCCTCTTAATTTCATTACTTTGTTTATGCTTGTAGATAGTTGCACTAGATTTATAGGTACAAGATAAAATGGATATATATGGGGTTATGTGTTGATATGTATATGTTTTTATATATGTGTGACAATGAATGCTGTGCATATCGAAACCCACAAATGATTATTTAAGTATACCATTAATATTACATGTTGCTTATGCGTGTATTATGTTTGTTTGATCGCCCTTAAGTATACCTTAATCATACTCGGCTCTAATATAAATTAAATGGACATGTATTGCATCCATCGCGTCACATGTCAAAAGCTGCTACTCCTATGTGAAGAATCAAAAGGTCCGAGGCCAAGATAGCTCGCGACCATGCTCAATCTTAGGAATCTACGACATGCCGGGGATACATTCTAAGGATGAGCCACACCAATCTATCACTGAAGGTAAGGTGCACTTGGCGATTAGTAGTAGAAGATCGCAAAGACCTTCAACTACCGTTCCCTAACCCTTGATATGGAAGGATAAACCTGCTCTATATATGGTTTCCAGATAACCATATATATTTGTGAGATCATATGATTGTTGCATAGCATGCATAGTTTATATGTGAAAATTAATAAACTTGTTTGAAATCAAGATGTGAATAAAAGGAAATATCTCACTAAGCGTGTTGTAAGCTTACACCCTTACAGGCTTTTGCTAAAACAGCTATGTTTGTGGTTACATTCGAAGATTGAAACATTAAGGAAATCATTGGCAAATGTTTAAGCTCTTGTGGAAGAAGGGGAAACATAGGATATATTTACTTTCATGAAATTTCTATATGAATTATATATGATATGTTAATGTTTTAGGAGATTGCTCAGAAGTGTATTGATGTAATCTTGAAGATATTAGTAGGGGTATGGCCCTAAAATTGTAATTGACCTTACTTATGTTTTATGTTAAGTATTTCTCTTGCTTTATTTCTTAATTGTCGTCAAAATAAATTGCATTACTATGATGCATTCCCTCTAATGTGTTATATGCCTTATTCATGATATGAAAGCCTTTGTATGACTAAAGAAGTCATTCTTAGGCTCTAATATTGTGTATGGTGGACTGCCATATTTAGGGTACCCTCCGGGCGTGACATCATTCATAGCATAGATGATAAGAACAGGATAGTCCCATAAGGATTGTTTAATTATTAGTAGTGGCTTCTTCTTCTACTAGCTACCCTCAAATATATTCAAAATTTATCTATTATCAATATAACTATAATTTCTGTTTATTTTTATAGCCTCAAGACAAATCAACAACAAGATATGAAAATTCAATTTTATTTAAACTCATCTAAACAACAATTTCCCCACAAGAACATTAGTATAGTCTATTTCAAAAGATAATTTTAATGATTATTCATATTCAATTAATCCATAAGATTCCTAGGATAGATTAGTATGTCTTTCAAGACTACTAATACCTAATATCTTAAATCTACCTATTAAAATGTTTTCTAATCAGTAACAATTCAGGGATTGCATTATTGAACTATGAATCTTTTACAAAAACTAAATTCAACATGGAAGACTCTTGTATCACTATGTTTTGCAATTCAAACAAGCTTTTCTAATTACAATAGATCCATTCAAATATGCAATTTCTCAAGTCTTTCTGATTACAATAGATCTATTCAAATATGCAATTTCTCAATCAACATACATGAAATCAGCCATAGAAACAATATTCCAGACATATCAATTTATGAAACAATACAAAACTCATAATCAAACTTAAAAAAGAATGAAATTTCATTAAACTCAAAATAAGCACATAACATATAGTAATGTCTTGGGTTCTTGTTGTTTAGACGATACATTCCTACTCCTCCATTACAATACTATCAAGCACAAAATACATCCTTGCAAAACTATACAATAATGGAAAGAGTACACCTGAGTGAATAATCTTGAACTATCTTTCTTGGTCATCATTTTTTTATTTCCTTAAGAGCTCTATTTTTCTTTTCTCTCCAAGAATCCACTATGTTTTAATGTAGGGAAATTAATAATCTAGTTATGTTTTGTTTTTAACCTTCGAAAACATATATATACTTCGTAAATGTCGAAGATATCCCTATGTTTTAGATAAGCTTAAGTTCCTCGGATATTTTTTTTTCTTATGATTGACCAAGTCTTTGAAAAATACATGAGGTGAACATGGCATTCCCTATCCGGTCATACATCTTTTGGCTAGTTAAAACTTGTTGATTACTCTCAAAAGATGATTTTGATGATAACAAAAAAACTTAAATGATGTCTTACATATTTTGTTTAAGTATGCAGCAATAGATATTAATAATGTAAAACTATATCAGAAAGTACATCAGAAAGTTAGACAGTGAAACATTTATTCATCAGAAGGTTACTCAGAAGGTTCCAATGAGAATAGCAGGACTTTTTTAGTCATCAAAGGGAACGTCAGAATGTTTATAAACTCTATGAGAATCATGTGTTTTTCAATTCAGATTTAATTTATGAAGACCTAGCTCCAATGTTGAGTATAATTTGGGTATTATAATTAATGTGTTCCACAAAGTTGGTTCAAAATCCATAGGGATTAAAATTCAAATTAATGTTTGTTTTTGGAGTTCATGAACACACAGTTGAAGTTCATACGGCCTAGAAGTGAAATTCAAATTATACAAACTAATTACATTTGAGGAGAAAGTTAGTGTGCATAATATGAAGTACTTACAAAATACAATTCAGATTTTTATGAAATGTATTCAAAGATTTTTTGAATCATACGAAGAACGTGGAAGCTTGATAAAGCATGAACAGTACCAGACAATGAAGCTGTGCAACGAAGGATAAATCCAAGTTCGATTTTTCAGTATAAGATAAACATACAAGTTATTGGTTATTTAATTTATCTTCTGAAGCTGGAATTTCGAAGATTATATCAAGAATTCAAAAATCAAAGTAAGTCAACAGTTGGATAAACATGAGTTGCTATTTCGAGGATTACAAGCACAAAAATGGGATAAGTTCATCCTTTCGCTCTTCTAGCCGTTAGAGTAATGGGAATAAAAAGAAAAAGAGCAAGACAGAACAATATATCAACAACAACATGATACTCAATTTGCTACAGTGATCAAAGCCTTCTTACGAGAGAAATTGTCATATTCTATTATTACTGCTCATTTGAACAAATAACTTTGAGAAAATTTAATTTTTATTCCTCTTGATTTGATCTTATATTTTTAAGTGTGACTAGAGAGTTACAAGTAGGCTTAGTTGATTGATTGATTGAGATAATCAAGCTAAGTGAATTGTAGCCAAAGGATTGGCAAGAACTTCTTGTAACTTTTATTGATTTGATTGGATAGTGGAACACAATCGGTGAGGAGTACCGGAACCCTGGCTTGGAGCTGGAAGAGAGGATTGACGCTCGAGGCAGAACCTCTATATATCGATTTGCACTATCTACTCCTTATCTCTCTTCAATTTCGTGATTTGTTGTTTATGATATATATGTGTGATATATGATCAGAAGGTTAATCAGAAAGTAAATCATTCATATTTTCTTACTTAGAGAGTTAAGCAGAAGGTTTCTAAGTGTGAAAGTCTTGATTCAATTTTGATTCGAATTTTTGCTTAAAGCTTTTATTTGTTAAGATTATTGTCTTAAGAAAGTTTTAGAGCCATTTTAGTTGAATAACCAAGTGGTGTGAAATTTTTTAAAATTTTGAAAAGTAAATTTGATAACCAATTCATCCCCCCTTCTTGGTTATCTTTTCAGGACCAACAAAACTATCGCACTTGAGAAGGAACACTGCGTATGCACCAAATGACATGTCCAACTATGCTTCTTACTGATCATTTCATATGCCTTAACTTCAGTACAGCTCATCTGGAACACAATGGCTCCCAATGCCCTATGTTTCTTTCTGACCCCTCAATGTGCATAACCTTAGATTTACAAAACAATAGCACATCCATTCCTATCTTGTCGTGTAACCCTCTAACTTCAAATTCTCTTGTGTATATAAGAAGCACGACTTCGCTCGTTAGTTTATCCATTCTTTGGAAGTACAATCGAAACAAATTTGATTGCGTTTAGTCGTGTTTCTCTCTGCCTTTGAATCTTCTCATTTCTCTAGAGAAACACGGTGAGCAAGGGTATGCAAAATAATCGACTGGATGGTAAACTGAATTGAACTGAATATTTTGGTTTTTTTTTATAGGGTTTGGTTTATGGTACGGTTCATCTATAGTTATTCGGTTCATGACTCAGAACCAAACCATACCGTATGAAACTAAAAAAAAAAAAAAAAATGCCTGACCTTGGCCTTAAACTAACACTAAAGGCCAAAATTTAAACATAATCCTAAAAATCAAAATTTCTCATCTCGTCTCCGCCTCTCCTCTCTCCGCCCCTCTCCTCTACTCCTCCTCTCTCCCCTAATCTGCCTCTCTCCTCCTCTCTCACATTGTCCCCATCCCTCCGCCTCTCTTCTCTACTCTACCTCTCTCCTCTCTCTCTATGTTTGCCTCTCTCCTGCTCTCTCGCCATGTCTGCCTCGGTTGGTGTCTCTTCCATCAGTTTGTGTCACGCCCCAACGGGTACCCTAAACGTGACAGTCCGCCACACTCAACATTAAAGCTTAAGTATGACAACCTTAGTCATTTCCAAAAGCTTTTATATTAAGTGTAAGGCTTACTTTCACAATTTTAGAGGACCATATATGGAATAATGAAGCTTAAGGAGATATAAAAACATATTAAGAAAAGAGGATTCACAATGAATATTTTGTTCATAGCAAAGACTGTGCATACTTAGGAACAATTTCCTAAATTACTAAGCTTTATATAAATAATTGCATGCTAATACTATGATATACTTTATCCAGAGTTCTAATATTCAAAAGGGATTACCTGCCCACATGGTCCACGTGGCCTTAGCCATAAATACGGAAACTGCAAAAGGTAGCTATTGGGGTATAAGCTAATAAGCTTAGTGAGTACTTCCCAAAATTCATACTCGAAGAAAATCTATCAATCAAGTTTATTATTCAAACATATGAAATGTACAACCACGTGAGCATACAAGACATATGACTTTCCGGGAATCATATGTTGAATGAATTTACGCCCTTCATTCGGGGTTGGGGATTCAGGCCAATTACGGCCACCACTTTTAAAAACAATTTTATAGATCTTACCGGCTCCTATACGCCATCAAAAACTTGTAGTTTATTTCCGGCTCCTACTAGCCATCAAAACTTGTAGTTTATTACAGGCTCCTACTAGCCATCACTTTTTTTTTTGTAGTTCTTACCGGCTCCTACTCGCCACTTACATGATATACCGGTTCTGTCTACCACCACTATTATACACTTGTCCCACCAATTGTATAGTAGTGAATGCAATGTGACTCAACATATGGAGTGCATGAATAATTTCTTTAGTTAAGGTCTAGTTAATTACGTTTAAATTCCTTCAAGTGATCAATCAATTTCAAACACTTCAAGATACTAATTCACATACAACTTTATTACAAACAAGTCGAATTTCGATATACTTAGTATTCTTTCAATATATTATCATACACTTCCATTTTATTTTTCTTAAATTCTAGTGCAACTAATTTTACAAGCACAATCAAGAGTATGAGAAAAATCAACGGGAAGTAACTCACGATGCCATTGACGTCTACTTCTTCTAAGCGGATGAGTCGTTCACACTCCACTAGATCGTAATAGTCCTCGGGTGAAGAAATCCTTCCTCGGGTTCACCTAACCAAAGAAAATACCCATAATGAGTTTTTCTTGAAGATCTTCTTGAATTTTGACAAAACAATGTCAAAGAACGTCAAAGTTCGTATGGAAGAATGTTCCAACTTAAAATGGCCATAACTTGGTCATTTTAACTCGGAATCGCGCATATAATATACCGATTTCTATCTACTCGAAAAGATCTACCCATTTCTAAAATTATTTCCCACAACAAAACCATATAGGCTCCGAAAAACTGGTGACAAAATTCACCACGGATTTTCAAGTAAAAACAACTTTGGTTCAAGAAATCAAAATTTGTTTGATAAATACTTAGTTATCTATATAGTTGAAAAATTCTCTTTTTATAACTATATAACTCATATTTAAGCATGCTCAAGTGTCTTGTTGTCCAAATTATTTTTCTTAAGTAAAACAATGTCGGTTTGAAGCTCTTCGGAAATTGTTTTTGTGAATTTCTTTAAAATGAATACTTTGTTTATTTTGTTTTCGAAAAATGTTTTATGTTGATTTTATTTATTTCTTTCTAAGTAATTTTTGGAAATAAAATTACACTAATAATATTTTTGAAGTTTTCTAGAAAATATGCTTTTCCTTATTTTCTTGTGTAAATTCCTTTGTTTACTTGTTTTGGCAAAAATCTTTACTTGATATTTCTCATTCTTTTTCTCATGTCTCCCTTTTCCAAAAACAATTACTCATGCATGAAAATTTTGATTTCCTTATAAAAACAAAGTGGAACAATTAAGGGCTTTTTGTAGAAAAACTAATTTCTATAATCTTATTAACTTTTTCTTGTAACTTTGAAAGGTGAAAATTTTATTCTTTTCAAACCATAAATTTTCTTTGCCTATTTAGTTTGCAAAGGTCTTTACTTAGAAATTTCCTAAGTCATTCATCTTATTTTCTTTATGAAAAGAACCATTTTTGTCAACAAAATATTTTCTTTTGAAAAGCAAAGTAAAGTAACAAAGATTTAACTAGCTTTTAAGTAAAAATAGTTTCTAAATTCATAGTGAATTCCTTTTTTGTAACTTGAAAATGAAGGAGTTTATTTTTGTTATCTTATATTTTTATGTTTCACATAAACTTATTCCTAAGTGACAAAAAGTCTTCTTTTATTTCATTATCTTTTAGAGAACAAAACTTTTGGACAACATTCTAAATGAACATGATTATGAGAATAATAATAAACAAAGTAACATAAAGCATAAATAATAAAATCAAGTATTGGAGTCTTAGCTTTTTCAAGGCTCCCGGGACTAAGAAATAAACTAGTCCCATAAAGAAATAAAATGAAAGAAGAAAAGCTTGTTTTGATTTGAGGACAAGTCTAAGACTAGAGACTATTATAAACGATTGAAATAAATAAATTGCATTGAAGTAAATAAATTGCATGAAAGGTAAATAAATTGCAAGATTATGAGCTTATATGCTCTAAATAGCTATATAGATATAGTAGATAGTTATGAACATAAAAGAAACATAAATGAACATAAGAAAAACATAATAATTATATAGAGGAAACATGAACATAAAGGAATTGTGGTTATGAACAAAAACAAAGTATGAACCTATTGTTGCTTTCTTAACCTTCATGGTTTTAGAAAACATACACTAAGCTCATACTAAGTAGATGAACATGGAGACTTCTTGAAGAACTTTTACCTAAAGAAGATGAGCTTAAAGAGAACTTCTTGAAGAGCTTCTTGGAGAGAAATTCTAGAGAGATTTTGAGAGAGTAATTTTAGTGTAGAAGTGGTGTGAAAGAAGTGAAAGAGAAGGGGGGTATTTATAGGAAAATGGGGAGTGATTTTTGTGTGATTTAAATAAATGCAAAATTAAAACAAATGGAGAGGGAAGAGAGAGAGAGTGGTGCCGGCCACTTTTGAGAGGAGAGAGGGAGAGATTTTATTTTTTGTATTTTGTTAAATAAAAGATGTAATAAGTAAGGTATATGTGATATAAAGTTATGGGAAAGGTAAAAAGTTAAGATAATAGGTTATGTAGAGTGTAAGAGTAGGTGTAAGAAAAAGTAGAGATAAAAGAATAGTGTAGAATAGTAATGAATAGTGTAATGTAAAGTAGATGTGACAATTAAAGTACCGGTAGTAAGAAAATACGCGTATAATAGCTATATCTGTTATTTTACTTACCGAAAAATTACGAAATTGATATTTTTGGAAAACTTATTTTTTACGAGTCTAACGGTATATTCGGAATATTTTTACTATTCCGGGCTTCCGGGCACGTTTTTCGAGAACTGTGTCCGATCGGGTTCGAAGGACACCCGAACTTCGCGAAACTGAAACTTTTATAAAACCTATGGTTATTACGAGCTATTTTAGCTAATTATCCTAACTTCGTTTTTCCGGG
The DNA here is from genome assembly GCA_024138025.1 of Combretum micranthum. Lineage (NCBI taxonomy): Eukaryota > Viridiplantae > Streptophyta > Magnoliopsida > Myrtales > Combretaceae > Combretum > Combretum micranthum. Next base: position 562,730 of record JAMXBD010000323.1, read on the forward strand.
CCAAAGAAAACGGCAATGCCGGACTTAGATTGATACGGTAAACTAGGGTTTTGTTGACCTTTAGGGTTTCGTTTGACTTCCGGTTAGGGTTTTGTGCTAAACCGATTCCGAAAATTTTAGGGGTTTACAACCTACCCCCCTTAAAGAAAGTTTTGTCCTCAAAACTTGGAAATTCCTACTTGTGGTTAAAACTTGGTTACTTGGGTTAAGCGTCTTTCTTCAAAAAGATCTCTTTACTTGATTTCCTCATTTCTTAACTTCTGACTTTCTTACGGATAAATATCGGTATTGGGTATATCCACATAAAGAAGATTCTCTTTGTTCCATTCGTGCGTCCAGGTTTGTTATATCTCTGACTGATCCCTTTTGCTTTAATCTCTTTTCCTGTTGAGAGCGTTATATTGACCGATTATGAAACGAACCATCTTCTTTGGTTAATTGATTCATACCATAAGCATCCTTGCCTTCTTGCTTATTGTTTGCGAGAGATCCGAAATCTTGAGAAGGTTAATTCTGCTTTTATCGAATTTCATAAACCTTTTTATCCTTTGATATCTTTATTCTCTTATTCGTATTTCTTTTCTTCTACTGTCTCTTGAGCTTTTGGTTTATTGTTGGTCCGATTTTATGAACCATACTCATGATTCCTTCTTACTAACTCCTTTGTCCTTAGGTTATGCTAAATCATCCTTTAGCTCCTTTTAATACATTTTTCTTCCTTTATTCCCTCTTTATCCTTCGTATCTTCTTATCTATGCTCTTTTGTTATTTCTACATGGTCGATCTTATCATTCTACCGACGTGGTTCCTCTTTTAAACCTTGTTGTGATCTCCAAAGTTTGGCTTTTCAACTCCCTTTTTATTAATTTCTTATACCTAAGATTACGTTCTTAGATTACTTCTTTCCTTCTTCAGGCCATATCACTATCCAGAAAGCATTACTAAAACTTGTGAGTTATAAGGAATTTGAGGGTCATGCCTTCTTGATTTGATCCTTTATTGGTGATATCGTGATCTTAATCTTGAGAGAAGCGTGTTTGCTCCTTAAAAGGTTTTCACCTTGTTCCTTTCCGAAAATTAACACGTTGGCTTGGGGTCTTTTTCTATTACAGCGGGATGGGTATATTTCGTGATGACATACTTCATTTCGTAAGGTCTCGATTTTCTCGTTTTGTTCTCTCTCCAACTTCCTTACGAGTTTACTTTCCTTGTTTCTCCGAGTGAAATCTGTATCCATAATTCTTTTCAAACTTCTCACGAATATCTCCAAAGGTCAATTTCTCTTCATTCTTTAGCTACTTGATTTCTTTATCAACTTGAAAGAATGTGTCTGTTTTCTTATGTTAGCAAATCCTTTGCCAACTATTTTCTTTTTGTTTTGTAAGCTCTATGTTTTCCTTGTTTCCTCTTATTGGGATCTTATTTGAGAGGTATACATTCTATTCAAAAGATTACTTATTTCCATTATTCCTTAGAGTCATGGGTGACTTCATGTTCTCACGTCTTTGTTGAAAGGTTGACCAATTCCTCGGGTTTCATCATTCTTTTGCATTATCTTTAACTAGGTTGATTGTTTGTCATATATAGAAAGAATGTAGTACTTTGAACTTCAAGAAAGAGTAAAGCATCTTTATTCACTAAAAACTTCTCATGTATACATTAGGGGATTATCACTCCTATTCATCAACATAAAGAAAACTTTACATTCTCCTGCTATAACATCAATAAAAGGAGGTTGGGGATTGACTGGTTCCTGCATCGCTGTTATAGCCTCTAATGCATTCCAAGGCAGTCAAGTTTCCATTTCTTTTGTTCACTTCCTCACCTATCCATCGTCCCTGCAAGTTGTATACTCGAATTCCTGAAGCAGTAGGTCCAGGTCTGCTTTCACTTCCACTTCCATTTCTTTTTCTACTCTTATAGGAACAACTCCCTCTGATGATCTTGATAGAATGTTTCTTCCTTGTGGACAGTTGTTGGCAAAATGTCCTTTCTGATTGCAAACATAGCATGCGTCTACCTCTCTGTTTGGGCATTTTGACATCTTATAGTTTGTATTTCCACAGAAGAAACACTTTCCAAATAACTGGGGGCACTTCTTCGGGTAGTGTGCTCCATTGCACTTCCAACACCTAATACCTCTTGGTATGATCCTTCTATTGTCGTTCTTGATTTTCTTTGGTAGGGGCATGAGATGGGGTTCTATGAAAAATTCCCTTTCGACGATCAGGTCTTCTTCCTCTTCTATTCTTTCTCTCCTTTTCCTTGCTCCTTCTACAATCCGAGCTCTTTCCACTAATTCTCGAAAATTCCTTATGTCAAATTCTTCCAACTTCATCCTTAGGTCTTCGTCCAATCCTCCTATAAAGACTTGCCTTTTAATTCTTCACTGTACTTATAGGAGTCTGGTGCATATTGCAACAATCTACTGAACTCAGTCTCATATTGTTCGATTGTTCTTCCTTTTTGAGCAATTTGCAAGAAGTCGCACTGTATCTCACTCTTAAACTTCCTGGAAAATAATTCTCCAAAAACTCATGTCTAAACATTTCCCAAGTGATTGGAGTCATTAGATCTCTTTTCCTTGACTCCCACCATATCCTAGCGTTTAGACGAAGCATGAATGTTCCATACTTGATTTGCAAATGGGGTGGAACTTCATATGCATCAAAGACATCTCTATTTGAGATAACCAATCTTCTGCCTCCTCGGCTTGTCATAAGCTCCTTCAAAGAAGCGGTTACTTTTGATGAAGTTAGGTAACATGCTTTTGTATGGTCTTGGCGGTGGAGATGGAGGTAGGGGTGCACTTTGGCTATGCATGTTCCTATGCACAGATGCCTCTGTTGAAGCCTGTTGTGGTAGGGTTGGTATAGACACTGGGGCTGTCGCTGATGCGGTTGCTGGTGTTGCTTCTTGTACGGGTGCTTGTGCTGGCATATTTTGCCTAATTTCTTCTAATACGTGGGTTAGGTGTCCTAACGTGGCGTGTAAGTCCCTTTGAGGTGCGGCGGCTCCTTGAACAGCAGGTTGATCTGCTTCTATGTCTGGTTGGTTAGAGGCGCTTTGTTCCCTTCTTGTCTATTCCTATTTCGGCTGTTTTAAACTTTCTAAGTTAGGTTTGTAAAGTTTTGATAACTTAATTAAATTTTTGCCGGAATTTGGGGAAATATAACGGAAATTTAAATATGCATAAAGAACAAAATTTAAACAAACAATTTCTGAAATCAAACTTAGAGCATAATATAGAAATAAGGTTCATACATGAAATGAAATAAGGAATCAAAAGAAAATACACAGAAATACCAACATTGTTCCGAGAATTAAAAGATAGACTAAGATCATGAATCTAGTCTATGACATAAAATCTAAGCTGGACTTCTAGGGATATGCTTTGTTTTCCTTTCCCTTCTTCATTCTTCGGGCGCATCTCCCGGGTTGCTGCTGGATGATCCTGGGTTCAAACTCTCATGATTTGGTTGAAGTGTTTTCTTCTATTTCGTGCTCTCTTTCTTTCTTGTTCGTGATGGGCAATTAGCTCCTCATGCGTCATTGCTGGTGCTATTTCATCAAGGGTCTTCCAAGTGATTGTTCCTTCGGTTTCCCTATTGTTGTTTTCATCGGCCGGAACATTTTCTGTATCCATCGTGGGGTCTTCATCTTGTCCTCCCCGGACATGTCTTCCTTCGAGGTAACGAATGATTCTTAACTCATCGTTGGTCCAAGGTTCCTCGACTCCTTCGACAGCTTGGTTCCTTATCTCTTGCGCCGTCTTTCTTCTTGATTTTCCTCCGAGTCCTCACCGGGTTCATCATCCGAACTGTCATTCATCTCTGCATTGGTTCATCTCTTATCACCGTTCCATCCTCTCTCAATCGTAGGGGCTCGTTTATTCCTAGTTGGATCCCTGTGAAGGTAGGCGGTTCGGTGGATACTTCTGTTGGGGGTCGTAGTATCCCCTGATATACTCCGTGCCAATGGAAAGTATCGTTGAGATCGGCTCTCATCCATTCGAGGTGATCCATCAAATCATCATGGGCATAGACAAATATCGGTCCGATCTTGGTCCAGGTTCGAAAATCCGGCGGGGTTCGTCCTCCTTCTTCTCTAAGAACGAAGGTTGCTTCCTTCAGCATTGGTCGGTGGTCTCCGATAGCAATGATTCGTTCTACCGCATATATTACTTCCAACTCGGTCATTCTTTTGCCTATAGGGCAGTTGTGAATAGTTCGTAACACTCCTTTCCATTCGGATTGCATCATTCCCCTCTTCCAGATTTGGAACATTTCTCGGAGGGTCTTAGGTTGTCCAGCTAGGGCAAATTCTTCACATAAAATCCTAAGTCTCATTCGAAAGTTCTCAGGTGTTTCGCAGGATCCTTTTCGAAAGTTCTTGGCTTGGAGACGGGCCTCTTCTATGGTGATCTACGTAAAAGAAAGATATTAAAAGGCTTATTCTACCCATTCTATTTTATCTAAGTTCTTCTTGCTTCTATCTAAGTCAATTCTTCTTAAGTCCATTTCTATAATTATGATTCCTAGGTTCTTAAACCATGCTCTGATACCAACTTAAACTGTCACGCCCCAACGGGTACCCTAAACGTGACAGTCCGCCACACTCAATTAAAGCTTAAGTATGACAACCTTAGTCATTTCCAAAAGCTTTTATATTAAGTGTAAGGCTTACTTTCACAATTTTAGAGGACCATATATGGAATAATGAAGCTTAAGGAGATATAAAAACATATTAAGAAAAAGGATTCACAATGAATATTTGTTCATAGCAAAGACTGTGCATACTTAGGAACAATTTCCTAAATTACTAAGCTTTATATAAATAATTGCATGCTAATACTATGATATACTTTATCCAGAGTTCTAATATTCAAAAGGGATTACCTGCCCACATGGTCCACGTGGCCTTAGCCATAAATACGGAAACTGCAAAGGTAGCTATTGGGGTATAAGCTAATAGGCTTAGTGAGTACTTCCAAAATTCATACTCGAAGAAAATCTATCAATCAAGTTTATTATTCAAACATATGAAATGTACAACCACGTGAGCATACAAGACATATGACTTTCGGGAATCATATGTTGAATGAATTTACACCCTTCATTCGGGGTTGGGGATTCAGGCCAATTACGGCCACCACTTTTAAAAACAATTTTATAGATCTTACCGGCTCCTATACGCCATCAAAAACTTGTAGTTTATTTCCGGCTCCTACTAGCCATCAAAACTTGTAGTTTATTACAGGCTCCTACTAGCCATCACTTTTTTTTTTGTAGTTTTACCGGCTCCTACTCGCCACTTACATGATATACCGGTTCTGTCTACCACCACTATTATACACTTGTCCCACCAATTGTATAGTAGTGAATGCAATGTGACTCAACATATGGAGTGCATGAATAATTTCTTTAGTTAAGGTCTAGTTAATTACGTTTAAATTCCTTCAAGTGATCAATCAATTTCAAACACTTCAAGATACTAATTCACATACAACTTTATTACAAACAAGTCGAATTTCGATATACTTAGTATTCTTTCAACATATTATCATACACTTCCATTTTATTTTTCTTAAATTCTAGTGCAACTAATTTTACAAGCACAATCAAGAGTATGAGAAAAATCAACGGGAAGTAACTCACGATGCCATTGACGTCTACTTCTTCTAAGCGGATGAGTCGTTCACACACTCCACTAGATCGTAATAGTCCTCGGGGTGAAGAAATCCTTCCTCGGGTTCACCTAACCAAAGAAAATACCCATAATGAGTTTTTCCTGAAGATCTTCTTGAATTTTGACAAAACAATGTCAAAGAACGTCAAAGTTCGTATGGAAGAATGTTCCAACTTAAAATGGCCATAACTTGGTCATTTTAACTCGGAATCGCGCATATAATATACCGATTTCTATCTACTCGAAAAGATCTACCCATTTCTAAAATTATTTCCCACAAACAAAACCATATAGGCTCCGAAAAACTGGTGACAAAATTCACCACGGATTTTCAAGTAAAAACAACTTTGGTTCAAGAAATCAAAATTTGTTTGATAAATACTTAGTTATCTATATAGTTGAAAATTCTCTTTTTATAACTATATAACTCATATTTAAGCATGCTCAAGTGTCTTGTTGTCCAAATTATTTTTCTTAAGTAAAACAATGTCGGTTTGAAGCTCTTCGGAAATTGTTTTTGTGAATTTCTTTAAAATGAATACTTTGTTTATTTTGTTTTCGAAAAATGTTTTATGTTGATTTTATTTATTTCTTTCTAAGTAATTTTTCGAAATAAAATTACACTAATAATATTTTTGAAGTTTTCTAGAAAATATGCTTTTCCTTATTTTCTTGTGTAAATTCCTTTGTTTACTTGTTTTGGCAAAAATCTTTACTTGATATTTCTCATTCTTTTTCTCATGTCTCCCTTTTCCAAAAACAATTACTCATGCATGAAAATTTTGATTTCCTTATAAAAACAAAGTGGAACAATTAAGGGCTTTTTGTAGAAAAACTAATTTCTATAATCTTATTAACTTTTTCTTGTAACTTTGAAAGGTGAAAATTTTATTCTTTTCAAACCATAAATTTTCTTTGCCTATTTAGTTTGCAAAGGTCTTTACTTAGAAATTTCCTTTCATCTTATTTTCTTTATGAAAAGAACCATTTTTGTCAACAAAATATTTTCTTTTGAAAAGCAAAGTAAAGTAACAAAGATTTAACTAGCTTTTAAGTAAAAATAGTTTCTAAATTCATAGTGAATTCCTTTTTTGTAACTTGAAAATGAAGGAGTTTATTTTTGTTATCTTAATTTTTATGTTTCACATAAACTTATTCCTAAGTGACAAAAAGTCTTCTTTTATTTCATTATCTTTTAGAGAACAAAACTTTTGGACAACATTCTAAATGAACATGATTATGAGAATAATAATAAACAAAGTAACATAAAGCATAAAATTAAAATCAAGTATTGGAGTCTTAGCTTTTTCAAGGCTCCCGGGACTAAGAAATAAACTAGTCCCATAAAGAAATAAAATGAAAGAAGAAAAGCTTGTTTTGACTTGATGAGGACAAGTCTAAGACTAGAGACTAGTCTTAAGAACGACTTGAAATAAATAAATTGCATGAAGTAAATAAATTGCATGAAAGGTAAATAAATTGCAAGATTATGAGCTTATATGCTCTAAATAGCTATATAGATATAGTAGATAGTTATGAACATAAAAGAAACATAAATGAACATAAGAAAAACATAATAATTATATAGAGGAAACATGAACATAAAGGAATTGTGGTTATGAACAAAAACAAAGTATGAACCTATTGTTGCTTTCTTAACCTTCATGGTTTTAGAAAACATACACTAAGCTCATACTAAGTAGATGAACATGGAGACTTCTTGAAGAACTTTTACCTAAAGAAGATGAGCTTAAAGAGAACTTCTTGAAGAGCTTCTTGGAGAGAAATTCTAGAGAGATTTTGAGAGAGTAATTTTAGTGTAGAAGTGGTGTGAAAGAAGTGAAAGAGAAGGGGGGTATTTATAGGAAAATGGGGAGTGATTTTTGTGTGATTTAAATAAATGCAAAATTAAAACAAATGAGAGGGAAGAGAGAGAGAGTGGTGCCGGCCACTTTTGAGAGGAGAGAGGGAGAGATTTATTTTTTGTATTTTGTTAAATAAAAGATGTAATAAGTAAGGTATATGTGATATAAAGTTATGGGAAAGGTAAAAAGTTAAGATAATAGGTTATGTAGAGTGTAAGAGTAGGTGTAAGAAAAAGTAGAGATAAAAGAATAGTGTAGAATAGTAATGAATAGTGTAATGTAAAGTAGATGTGACAATTAAAGTACCGGTAGTAAGAAAATACGCGTATAATAGCTATATCTGTTATTTTTACTTACCGAAAAATTACGAAATTGATATTTTTGGAAAACTTATATTTTTACGAGTCTAACGGTATATTCGGAATATTTTTACTATTCCGGGCTTCCGGGCACGTTTTTCGAGAACTGTGTCCGATCGGGTTCGAAGGACACCCGAACTTCACGAAACTGAAACTTTTATAAAACCTATGGTTATTACGAGCTATTTTAGCTAATTATCCTAACTTCGTTTTTCCGGGCCAAAGAAAACGGCAATGCCGGACTTAGATTGATACGGTAAACTAGGGTTTTGTTGACCTTTAGGGTTTCGTTTGACTTCCGGTTAGGGTTTTGTGCTAAACCGATTCCGAAAATTTTAGGGGTTTACAGTTTGTCATCGTTTGAGGTCCAACACTCCCTTAAGCTCTCAACATGCCACAACCACACATCGCTAGCTAGTCCCCAGCTCCTCTTGGATTTTTTTTTTTTTTTACCAAGTTGAAATTGTATTTGTGGTTTTTTTAAGAAGTTGAAATGAATAGAATTTTTCACAATAACGATTTGACTGATGTTCATCTGATAGGTTCTAGAAATCATGTTTATTGTAATAGTTATGCACCATGTAATCTCGTTTTTATATAAACCAAACTTCCTACCATATACTTTATATTTTTCTTTGCTGAAATATGCTGACAGCTAAAGGTTGCTTTTTTTCTCCCCCCTCTTTTAAGTTTTACTATAATTTCGTCATAAGAATTTATTATATTTTATGATAACACCAAAGTTTCAAATTGTGAATTAACTATAAATTTTAATAGCATTATTTAGTTGTAAAATTGTGGATATGGATTCTATTAATTTTTTTTTTTTGAATGGTGACATGTTTAAGGCAATGTGTAAAGGTAAAAATTTCCTTTGGGAATTTAAAATATACTAGTACATAAGTCATAGGTATATGGTGGTTATGAATCTATGCAATTTGCTAAAGAAAAATCTTTTAAGAGAATGACTCCTAAAACTCCATAAAATTGAGCATATATAGAGTGTACACATATATTTAAAATAATTTATACAATCATTATATTATTATCTTCTTCTTTATGATGAATATATATATAAATGAATGAAGAGGTGGTTTCCAAACGTTGAAACTAAATTTTATAGATATTATTGATTGACGATAGAATTAAGTTGTCTTCTGTTATTTTGGCTTGAATCTATCGTGCTAGCTTTCCCTCCATCACTACTTCATGTTTATGTTTGTAAAAGACTTGTGAATATGCGTGTATTTTTGCTGTGTTCTAAGAGTTGAGAATTCTGCTAATTCTCTTAAGTGTAGTGTGTATAAATTGTGTGGAGCTGCCATGTTTTATACTCTATGAAGTATTGCCCCCATCGATAGTTTTTATTCTTTCGTATTTTTGTATTAATACATTGCTGTCAGGAGTTTATTTCTATTGTCAGGTTTGGGATTAAAATTAGAAAGGTCTATTTATTACTTTTGCATGAACAATTATAAAAAAAAAAAACAAAAACTGCTAATAAGTTGCTTGAAAAAAAGAATGGTAAATGAGCCTGGATGCACCACGCCTCACTTCACAATTTACATAGTAGTATCTAAAAAATCCAGTTATATGCCTTAGTTTACATATCAGATTTTTAATTTTTTGTGATTATATCTTGGTAAGTTATATTAATTAGTATGTTTTATATGGTTTACTAAATAATGTTTCTGCCAAGCTAACTATATTATAAAGTCATCCCCCTTTTATCTTTTAGATGTCTTCTATCGATACGCAAAGTGTGAGTAAGCCAATGCCAATGCATATGGATGCTCCTGATGAAAACACTATAGTAGTTGAACATGAACAAAGCAACCGACTTGGTAGTACTGGACCTAGCAGCACTTTACGTCTTATTGGTACTTCACTTGAATCCTCTCCATCTTCAAAAACTAACAAGAGACAATGCTCTAAAGTTTGGTTACATAGGACTTTAGAAATGGATGAAAAGGGGAATGAGAGGGCAAGATGTAAATATTGTAGTAAAACATCTAAGCATTCTATAATGAATGGAACCAGTGTATTGTGCACTCATTTAAGTAGGTGCAACCACATCATTAACAGGAGGCAATGAGTAAACAACAAACTTAGCCAAGTATTTTTGAAATTAAACAATTGTCCTTGTAACATAATGTTCAATTTGATGAAAGCAGATATAGGAGAGAGCTTGCAAGGATGTTTGTGATTGCTGAGCTACCTTTTTGTTTTGTTGAAAATGAAGCTTTTGTTAGTTACAATAAAGTTGTACAACCTATGTTTAATCTTCCATGCCGTGCAACTTTGAGACGTGATTATCTTGAGTTGTATGAAGAGGAAAAGAAGAAATTAAAGGAATGTCTTTTTGCATATAGTGATCGGGTTTGTTTGACCACAGACACATCGACTTCATGCTAAAATTTGGGTTATTTATATCTCACATATCATTTTATTGATGATAATTGGAAATTACATAAAAAGATTTTAAATTATTTCCAAATTATTAGCCATTATGGGGAGGCAATAGGAAATGGTATTGAGACTTGTTTGAAAAGCTATGGTATAAACAAAGTTCTCACACTCACTGTGGATAATGCAAGTTCAAATGACCTTTGCATTCAATTTCTAAAAAAAAAAAAGATTACAATCATAGGGTACACTCATGTTGAAAGGGAAGTATCTTCACATGAGGTATTGTGCACACATTTTAAGCTTAATTGTGAAGGAATGGCTCAAAGATTTAGATTATTCCATTTTTAGAATTCGTACAGCTGTTAGATATGTGAGGTCTTCTCCGTTAAGATTGGAGAGATTTAAGAACTGTGTGGTGGAAGAAAATGTAGATAACAAGGTAAGTTTGTCTTTAGATGTTGAAACTAGATGAAACTCCACTTTTTTAATGTTGGAGTCTGCTGTGAAGTTTCAGAGAGCATTCGAATTGTTGGAGATTAAAGATGAAAATTTTAGATTAGAAGTGACAAAGGATAGAATGAGGGGAATTCCTATAAAGGAAGATTGGGCATATGCCCATTTCATCTTGCCTTTCTTAAAGGCATTTTATGATGCTACACTGCGCATCTTTAGCTCTCTCTTTACCACTTATAATCAATTTGTTGAAGAAATATTGGGTATTGGTTATGAGACTAAAGACCAATGTGAAAGTGATGATCCATCTATTAGATTGATGGTTGAAAAGATGAAAAGAAAGCATGACAAGTATTGGGAAATATAAATAATATAAATGTTATATCTTTTGTAGCTACAATTCTTGATCCACAATTGAAGTTGTTATATGCATATTATATGATGAGGGAGGTCTGTGATGGTGAGAAGGCAAATGAGCTGATGGGGAAAATTCAATATGCTCTCTCAAGCTTATTTGTTTATTATGAATCTTGCTATGAGCATAGTGAGGAGAACCCACCAACAATTTATGAAGGTTCTATGAGAATGGAGATATGACTCATGAGGAGCAAAGACATAAAAAGTTGAGAAATAAATACATCAAAATTCACATAGGAGATAAGACGGTACAGAAAAATGAATTGGAAAAGTATTTAGCTGAAGAGTGTGAGTAACTCAATGACAATGATGTACATTTTGATCTATTAGATTGGTGGAAGAAAATTTCTTATAGATACCCTATCCTCTCTATGATGGCAAAGGATGTTTTAGCAATTTCTTTATCAACTGTGACCTCAAAACACCGGTGGTCGGGTTCTTGATGTCTTCAGGAGCTCTTTGGCTCCAAACATGGTTGAAGCACTCATCTGTGCACAGGATTAGCTTAAAAAATCTATGATAGTTTTGTCTACTGAAGACGATCTTGAAGCATTGCAGATTTTTTACTCAAGTCTATATTTCTTTATATGTAAAATTGTTAATTTTCTTTTAGTCTTAACATTTTATTCTTTTTTTATTCATTATGTGTTGACAATGTGTTTTGTCTTTTATATCTCTTAATATATCAAAGTTGATAGATTGAAGGACTCAACTACTATAAATATCACCACTTTTGATTGAAATGAGGTTAGTCTATTAGCAGGTTTAGTTGTTTTGATTGCTTTCTATTATTTATACTACAATCTATCGAAATATTCTAAGGAGAATTTTGTTCTTCATGAGCTGAATCCAGTAAACTATTTATACATTACTTTGTCCATAGATCATAGATATGTGGTAGTTCCATAGAAGCATTGTGAAAAATCAAGCTGGCAGTGCTAATTGAATTTTAAGAGAACTGCATTAGGATTAGAAACTAATTGTTCTATGACTGGAACTAATTGTTCCTATTGTCATCTAATTTTTATTGATTTGCATATGTAGATGTAAGGAATGAGTCAGATATGATAATGAAAAACATTTAGCTTTTACAATATGAAAAAAGAGCTAAAGTGAGGATCTCTTAGGAATATTGCAAGGTATGTATTTTATGCCAGGATACTTTATATTAGGAGTTTATAAACTTTCATAGAAGGAATCTATAAAAAATTGAAGAACAGAAGTAAAATTGACAATGTGTTTTGCAATTTGCACATTAGCATGGTCAAGCTAATGCATTTCTTTGCGTAGATCATTCAGATGGAGGTAGCTTTGCTAAACATTTTGTTGGCTATGTACCAAGAACTTACTTTGAGGAAGATGTAAATTTTAGTATTGGCTATTTAGCTTACCCTTTGCTTTTCCTCAAATTGTGATGTATGTATTATTGTGTTAATACCTTACATATCATACGTTTGGTGTTGTTCCTTGCTTTTTATTATCATATTGTGTTATTGATTTATATTATTATTGATGTTCTCATAGGAAGAACCAAAGGAAGAGTTGTCACACCCCTATGGGGTACTCTAGTCGTAATAGTAAGCCATGTAACTAACTGAGGCCTCCAGAAAGTTACATAAACACTATACAACTAATGTTCCCCAATTGGAGTAGACAATAAAAACAAGATCGAAAGTTGTTTGAATGAGAAAGATATTGCATACATATATATACATATAACAACAAAGGAACATATAATACATCTAGAACTTCATAAAAGCTTTACAAACCAAGGTTTACGGGGTTTGAACCGAACCACATAACCAAAAAGGCTATAAAGATAAACAAACTTAACTTAAGCTATAATAATCATAACTAGTCTCTATGACATATATGGTCTTTGCCTTAACAAAATACATGGTCCAAAAAGTCTAACTCCCGCACTTGAGCTTGGTTTGGTCTTGTTGCTTAATACCCTATAATTCAACAGTCTAAGAGAGTGTGAGCACATAAAGCTCAGTGAATAACAAAATCTTAGCACAAACATTAAGATCAAACAATTAGAATTAGTAATCATATGCGATGCATGGATCAATCACATGCAGCAAACATGGTTTGAATAACCGGAATTCAAACCTATGGGGATTTATGCCCTCCCTAAGAGTTGAAGGATAATTTCAGTATTTCATGCCCATGAGAAACTCAATACTAAAGTAGAAGGATTTTCTCTTTACTTAACCCGCCTAGGGGAATAGTCTCTACCAGAGCCCCACAGGACACGAGCAGTCTTTTAGAGAATCATTTTCGTTTTCAAAAACTTCCACTTGTCATTAAACTTGAGAAATCTCACTAAGTATTAACACTCTTAAGCCAACTCCGACATAGATGACCTACTTCGAAGCCTGTTTAGTTTTTGCAAAGTTGACAACCCTATAGTAACCTACAAGCAGACTCATTGGTCCCAGCAAGCATTACCACATAATCGAATTTGTTAATACGTGACAAGAATACCATGCTAATACAATGTGAGGTAATGAAATGCATGCCATTTTACTATTAGAAGTCTATTAAACTTAGTTCCATATTATTAAGTGATCATATCAACTTCAAACACTTAATGAGACAACTATATAGTAATTTCAAGCAAGTGGTTGTCACTTCAACTATTAAGAATTGCAATTCAAACATACGTTACATACCATGTGATAATTCCCATCCCCATGCAATTGATTCCTTATAGTTACAATCAAACTATATTCTACTACTTACAAGTACAAACAAAGTGCTAGAATTCAAGTTACTCACCCATGTATGCTCCTTAATCATTGTAATAGTTCAACGAGAAATCCAACTCATGATCTAGGGTTCCTATAAGATAGAAAGGTTTCTATTACTATTTACTTAACAAAGACAAGAAGGATTAAACAAGATTCTAAAGCTAAAAGAGACAAAGAAACACTTCGAAGCTGCCACGCCCCCCACCACGCCCCATGCCAAGGGTAGTGTTGGACAGAGCACTACATAATCCTTACCACGCCCCCTACTATGCCCCGTGCTAAGGAGAAAAATGATTACTAGTATCCACCATGCCCCTTGCCACCACCCTGTGGTGGCTCACCACCATCCTATGGTGGCCCAGATTCTACCATTTTGCAATCACCATGCCCCCCGCCATGGGCTGTGGTACTTCTACAGCAAAATACACATTTTTCATGCAATTTATACACACTTTAACCAATTCCAATTGTTTTGTTTTTATCCAAAAAACTTGTATATCATGATACAAGACTCAAATTCACCATCCACTCCTTCAAATCCTCTAACTCATATTTAAAACCACATCAAACTCCAACTATCAATCCAACGATTCACTTTAACCATTAAGACTTCAACTCCACTTTTCTATCACCTTACTTCATATATCAATAACTAAAACTCATAACCAAACTAATGAGCTTCCAAAATCGGCCATAAACCAACAATAACTCTTAACCTATAACTACTCAAACAAGCAAATAACAAGAATAAAACAAGAAATACTTACTTAAACTTGCTTATCTTGAAGATAGGAGCTAGTATTTCTTTCCTTGACAATTTAGAGAAATGAAATTGAAGTTGATGTGTGGTGTGTGTGTGTGGCTAACCATTGGTTTTTGTAAAGGAAGAGGAGCAAGAAAGAGAGTAAAATTCTGCCTCTTAAATAGATAAATACATGCATATATAGAAAGTTCATTTGACTTTTGAGGCATTATTCAAACTTAATCAAGTGTGTATGTGTGCATGGGAGTTGTAGTGGTCTTCAAGCTTTAAATTGCAGCCATTAAGAGATCAAACAACTCATTTAACACTGACATATATTTCTATCAATAGAATTGTTAAATATTCTAACTCAAAACAAAGTTTAGTAACATAATACTTATAAATTCCTATTTAACAAAATAATCTCTTATAAGAACTTATCTCAATACTATAGGTAATTTAGAATTTATTTTTACAAAACTTAATTCTCTAAATGAATATAAGAAATACATAACTAACAATTTTCTCAAATCAAATCCATTGATTATTTTAAATTTTTATTCTACTAAATTGATTTTATAAAAACTATTATACTTACATTTTACTCTAATAACAAATATTACCACATACATAATCAAACACAAAAATTCTTACTTTAATTCTATTTATGAAAAACTTGGGGTTACAAGAGTGATGAAGACTATTAGATTTGTTATCTTAATGTTATTGCCCATTAGAGTCTTTGTCTTTAGATGATTAGTAATTGAGTTTATATAGTACTGATGGTTGTTAAAGTAGCTTAGAGAAACAGAATATGGGTGTGTTTGTGATTTGGTCTCATAGCTCTTCTGATGCAATTTTAAGATATGTTTAGACCTAATTATGTTACTGAATGGCTACAGGCTACCCAACGTGTCTACTCTAAATTTTTTGGTTTTGTTGGTGCTGTAAACCCCAAATTTTTGGAATCGGTTTAACTTAAAACCCTAAACCAGAAGTCAACCGAAGCTCTAATGGTCAACAAAATCCTAATTAGACGTAATAGCTCAAAGTCCAGCACTCCCGAATAAGAAACTCTGTGAGGATAAGTAGAAGATTAGAATGTAGAATAATGCGGAATTATCCAAGGCAATATAAAAAGATCAGATTAGTAAAACCGCAACTCGTCTCGAACCCGATCGAACATGGTTCTTGAAAAACGTGTCCAAGACCCCGGAATATACACCGTTAGACTCGTAAAAATATAAAGTTTTCAAAAATATCAATTTTGTAATTTTTCGGTAAGTAAAAATAACAGATATTGTATTTATACGCATATTTTCTTACTACCGGTATTTTATTAGCTATATCTATCTTACATTACACTATTCATTACTATTCTACACTATTCTTTTATTTCTACTTTTTCTTACACCTACTCTTACACACTCCATAACTTATAACTTTTACTTTTTACCTTTCTCATAACTTTATTTCACAGCTACCTTACATAATACTACATTTATTTAACAAAAAGTCATAAAAATAAAATCACTCCCCCTCTCCATGCATGTGGCCGACGCAACCCCCCCTCCATCTCCTCAATTTGTTTCAATTTTTATTTATTTTAATCATACAAAAATCACTCCACATTTTCCTATAAATACCCCCTCCTCTTTCACTTCTTTCACACCACTACTACCCACAAATTTCTTACTAAAAACTCTCTCAAATTCTCCTCCCAAAACTCTCTCCAACTACCATCCCAAAACTCTCTCAAAATAATTCCAAAACAACTTCTACCTACAACAAAAACCCATAACCACATACTACTACCAAAATCTTCCTTTGGTAACCATCTTTTATTATTTTCTTCTTCTTCATGTCATGTAACTTTACATGATCATAGTGTGAGTTTCCAAAAACTAAAAGTTATGGAAGCTACATTATGTTCATGTATTGTTCATGTTCATGAAAATCTATTTATGTTTATGTTATTATTTTTGTTCATATTATTGTTGTTATATCTAAGTATTATTATATATATATACATTTTCTTTAGAGCATATAAGCTCACTTGCAATTTATTTATTTTTATGCAATTTACTTATTTATTTATTCCATTGCAATTTATTTATTTATTCATTGTTATTTTAAGACTAGTCTCTAGTCTTAGACTTGTCCTCATCAAGTCAAAACAAATTTTTTCTTTCATTTTATTTTATTTTGGGACTAGTCTACTTCTTAGTCCCGGGAGCCTTGAAAAAGCTAAGACTCCAATACTTGAATTTATTATTTATGCTATTTTGTTTGCTATTATTTTCTCATAATTCATGTTCATTTAATTTGTTGTCCAAAATTTCAAGTTCTAAAAATAGTTGACAAAAAGGAGATTTTGACACTTAAAAATAAGTTTATGAAAAGTATGAGATCTATGGTTTAAACAAAAATAAAATTATCTCTTTTTAAGTTACAAAAAGAACTGACTAAAAATTTTAGAAACTACTTTTGTCATGAAAAACTTCTTAAATCCTTTAATATTCCACTTCGTTTTTCTAAAAGAAAATAATTGTTGGTACAAAAATGATTTTTTATGAAAAAGATAACCTAATGAAAGAAGGAGGAATTTTCAAATAAAGATCTTTACAAATAAACAAGACAAAGAAATTTGTATAGGAAAAATAAATAGGAAAAATAGTATTAATATAGACAACTTAGAAAGAAGAAAAGTTATTTTCAAAAAGATACTTGGAAATATATATATATATATATATATATAAGTTAACATAAAACATCTTTGGAAAAACAAAAGAAGCAAAATATTCATTTGAAGAGATTGACAAAAAATGAATTCTTGTAAACTATATTTTTCTAGAACTCCAAAACCAACATGATTTTATTTGAGCAACATGAATGGACAACAAATGCTTAAGCATGAATAAATATGAGCTAAGTAACCACCATAAAAAGAGAAATTTTCAACTATATAGATAATTAAGTATTTATCAAACAAATTTTGATTTCTTGAATCAAAGTTGTTTTTGCATTGGAAAATCCGTGGTGAATTTTGTTGCCACTGTTTTGGAGCCTATATGACCTTGTTTGTTAAAAATAATTTTAGAAATGGGTAGATCTTTTTGATTAGGTGAAAATCGGTATATTAGATGCGCGATTCCGAGTTAAAATGACCAAGTTATGACCATTTTAAGTTGGAACTTTCCTTTATACGAACTTTAACATTCTTTTGACATTGTCTCGCCAAAATTCAAGAAAATCATCAAGAAATACTCATTGTGGGTATTTTCTTTGGCTAGGTGACTCCGAGGAAGGATACTTTTGAAAAACCCTAAAAGTATAGATGTAATTAAAAAAAGGAAAGAAAGGAATTAGCTTGAAAATATGGAAAAAAAAATTAAAACTTTTCAGTAAAGTGTAGAAACTAGTGGGTCAAGTTCAAACCTCTGAGTAGTTGAACTTTTAGTTGAGTAATTAACTTAATTAATTTAATTGAGTTAGAAATTGGATCATTATGTGTTAGAGATCACTCAATTCCATTCTAAACTCCTTGATTATTCAATTTCATATATTTTTTAATCAAAACAATTCTAGTTAGTTGATTGAAATCCTAACTAGACTCTTAAATTCAATAATTCCTTCTAAAGTCCTAAATCAAGGTTAATTAGTGTAAAATCATTAATTAACATTCCTAAATCCCAAAGGATTATTTAAAATACCTAAATTATCTTCTAAAATGTTTTCTCAAACCCTCACATGCTTAAGAACCCACTACTCACTCACATGCTTCAAGATTTAATCCTAGCCTTCATCTAATCTCTAACCTAATGCCACTATCTATAAAAGCTTCTATTTGGCAAAACCCTAACCCTACCACACACAAATCCACAAGCCACACTCCTATGGTCAGTTGCCTCCACAAACCAAAAATGTCATTTTTATTTCATCTTACACACTTGAGAGAAACCTAGGACAAATCTCTAGTCATATACCTTTGATCTTTACCAAAAATGGTTCTTTTATTCATCTAAACACATCCAAACTTCCAGCAACCTTACATAGCTGATCAAAGAGTGAAATCAACATAAAATAACCCCCATTTAGCAAGGAAAAGCCCAGGGCACAAAGAGGGAAATCTTCATCAAATTTAATTTGAAGTAGTGGTTGTGTATTGAAGTTTAACTTAATTTTAAGAGTATTAGGTAAGTAAACTTTGATTCTTTGATTGATTATGTTTTTATTTGATTTAAGATTTGAAAAACACTTAATGAACCTCTCGAACACTTGCTGCACGTGTAAGATATATATGTATATGATGATATATTTTGATGATTTTTGGATAATCATGTTAGATTTAGGTGTTAATGATGTTATAGTGAAGTATATTGCATATAATCATCTTATATATGTTGAATCCTTAATATATATTGATTATCACTTGATGAGCATGTATTTATAATATGAATAACCTGCTGTACATATTTAGAAATTCATGTTATGGATGTTCCATGTTGATATCTTTCATTGATTCATGTTAAAAATGAAGTTATATGATGATTTGAGCCTAAACTTGATGATTTTAACTTGTGTTATGATAGGATTATGATTAATCATGATTATTGACATATTTAGTATCATGTTTAGGTGTGATATTATGTTAATGGTATTCTGATCACGTTGTGAGCCAAGTTATGTGTTTTAAACTTGTATTTGGGCTATGTTCTGAAATTCCTGTTTTCCCCTGTTTAAAATCCGATTTTAAAAATAGTTTTAGCATAGTAAATGAGATTTAAAAACCGTGAAATTTTACAGGATTTTATTTCATTAAAATTAGTATAATTTAGGCTCAAGAATCACTTAAAAAGGTTAAGAATTGATGGAGTTATTAGTTGTGCAATAAAACATACCACCCAGTGGATTCTGTTTTGTTCCTGTTAGTTAGCCCAACTTCAAATTATCATAACTCATCCATACAGATTATTATCACTTGAATTAGGTACCAATAGAAATCTCTATGAGTCTAGTTTCTAACCCAACTGGAACCACTCAAAAATTCGTTCGGATGGCCCAGATATGCCCATTTTAGTAAAGTATGCGCAATCTGACTTTCAGGGAAAAATTGGACAGATTTGGTCCTTTGTGAAAAACGAATTCTTAAAAATAGTTATTGGGCTCTAAAAATCATACAAAAATTCATGGAAGTATTTTTATTGATTATCTTTCAAAAGAAATTTATTTTACAGAAATCCGATATGATTTGGCCCAAATAGCTAAAATGTGAGGATATACCATACTTTATGATGGGCTGGAACTATAGAGTAGTTTTTGGGCTTACAATCAAACCTAAATATTTTGTATCAATCTGAACCTATTCTAATATGGGCCTATCCATATCATATCAAGGTCCATATCCCTTAAAAATAAATCTAAAAATCAAACCCATGACTTTAGCTTAAACCCCATGGGTTTAAAATATAAAAATGAGGTCCATTACCCACTTTTACTCCAAGTGGACCTTACACCCAATACTTTAAGCACATCATCTAAGCTCCAAGAGTATTGACTCTTAATGGGTCCATATACATTTCATGGGCCTTATAGCTTAAATTATAACTTAGTTACTTATTGGGCCTAATAGGTTCACTCAAGGCCTAATATTCCTAAATAAGACATAATTCTAATCTTTTGGGCTTATCACATATATTTAGGTCCAATAACTTAATTAAACTCCTAATTGGACCAGTCCAATCATGAAGCCCAATTTAATTCTAAGCTTTATATATATAGATTTCCTTAATGGGCCCAAGCCTACTTCAAGGCCCATTAACCTAATAAAGTGAAAATGATTAATAGTTATTTAATGGGCTTAACTAGTAAACCCTTAAGGCCCATTACTTCTAAATAAGATATTCAATTACATATGTCTTAATGGGCTTACTCTATATCTACTCCAAGCCCATTTCACCCTAAAATTTTGTAAAGTCTTATAAAGTTAAGGCGTTGTTCTAAAAGCTTAATACTTGATATAATTCTTTGTAAATGCTTAATCCTGATTTTGTTAAATCTTTTGTTAACAGATTCTTCTTTCTGTTATCCTTCGGACTTCTTCGAGTTTCCTTCTGTTATACAAGGTACGCAGTAACATGCGTGTTGCTTGTTAGGACAGGCATTAAAATGGTTAAAAACTTAAAGACGGCTTAATGATTAATTGCTTGTGTTTGGTCGGGCTCGGGCCGGAGAGTTCCGACGACCCCATTAGAGTCCAACTCTAATGTGGTAGAGTGTAGGCACTTAGGCCACCCTTGGTGGTACGGTGGCTAGCTGACGGGCCGGTACAGTAGCGGGGTAACGATTAACCCCATTGAAGAGAAGTTGCACAGCTGGAAGACTACGGTAATGGGCCCGTACCTTCACTGTGTAGATGGATTGGTTCGGTTAATGTCAGATAACGGCTGGAAAACCCGGACGATGCTAGTTTCTTCCAGGGTCTTCGGACCATATCTTCCAGGGTCTAAGGACCAAGCTTCCAGGATGTGACACCGGCTTGTCATATCACATCCCCCTTGTCGTGTGCGTATGCACGAAAGGATTTCCCTGCCCCGTGTTTGATTCGGAGTATGAGTGCTCCTGTGCTGGCTTAATTAAATACCTCAATTTATTGGTTGTGCTTGGTAGAATAAGTATGCTTGCATTCACGTCGCATGTGCTTGCGTTACTGTGTATTGGGCTTCGCCGCTCATTCTAATCATTTCAGGTACTGATTGTGTTTCTGGTGATGATGGCTATGATTCTGATGACCGCTATGACTTCTTGGGGTATGGTACCGACTTCGAGGAGTGTGCTGACGAGTTCTACGATTAGATGCGGGCATTGTTTTATGCTTACTGTTATGTTCTTTTGGAGAGCCTAGTGAGGACTCTACTGTTTTTGAGATACTTATACAGTTTTTGAGATACTGTTTACTTTTGGGGCGCCTGTGTGCGCAAGATTATTGTATTTTTTTTTCATCACTTCTTATTTCGATACTATGGTTTTATGAGTTATTTACTCTTGTGAGTAATCTTTTTGAAATTGGTATCAAATGTTTTATTTCCGCTGCAGTTAAATATTTGTGAAAACTAATTAAAGAGTTTTCGAAAACTAAAATATGTTAGAAACTCACCGTAGTTTGTAGGAGCCTTTCGTGAATTACACTTAGTGATTCGCGGGCGGGCTGTTGCACCCTATCTCGGGGCGTGACAACTTTTATCCCAAAGATTATTTCGATTAAGAGGAGTGTGTGAACGACTCATCCGCGTAGAGGAATAGTCGGCATGGCATCGTGAGTTTATTTCCTTTAAATGCTATACTTGTTGTGCTTGTAATTTAGTTGCATTAGAAGCTAGGAAAAGATAAATGGATATGTATGTAAATAATTTTTTAAAAGAATCCTAAGAATATCGAGGCCGGAATTGATTTAAAATGGTTGTTTTAGTATAAATACTTGCTTTGTATGAGATGCTTGATCGCCATAAACTTGATAATAATAATGTTACGATATCATAAATAAATGGATTCATGCATACCACGAAGTGATTTACATTGCATTTTGGGTTATTATCCTTGGGTGAGAAGGATAGTAAGCTCATGTCGAAAGCAACACTTGGCGGAGGATTCGAACGCGATTGCTTGGCGGCATTATGGAAAAAGGAAATGCTTGGTGGAAGATCCAAAAGCAAGGCTCAATTCAAGTAGACTTCACATGCTTGGTGACATTGGTTGAGAGCATAAATCTTTTTAACTAAAACTACTTATTTCGAGGTTATGTATCACCAAACCTAGAATGGAGGGCGCAAATCCATTCAACATATAGTTCCCGGAAAACTATATGTCTTGTTTGCCCATGTGTATGTTGCATTCCATTTGTTTGATTAAATAACTTGTTTGAAACTTTGTTACAAGAAGTTTTTGTGAAAATAATTCTCACTAAGCCTGTTAGCTTATACCCCCATAGATATCTTTTGCAGTTTCCCTATTTATGGTTAAGGCCACGAGGACTCTGCGGGAAGGTAATTTCTTTTTGGATAAAGGAAATTCTAGATGAAGTTTAGTCTTAGAAATGATGTACAAATATTCTTGTAATAGATTAGTGATCATGGGAAATGTCCCTAAGCTTGTAAAACCATTGATATGAGTAAATGATTATTATGAATCCTCTTTTCTTAATATGTTATTATATCTTCTTAAGCTTCATAATTCCATGTATGGTCCTCTAAATTGTGAGAGCACGCCTTACACTTAATATCAAAGCTTTTGGAATGGCTATGGTTGTCACACTTAAGCTTTAATATTGAGTATAGCGGACTGTTACGTTTAAGGTACCTTTTGGGGCATGACAGGTGCAAAGCAATTAAAGGGTAGGAATGTGCAGTTATTTTGATAAGAATTTACAAGAATGGAGTATCTTAGATTATATGCATTAAGATGCAACCATTGTCATGCTGGTAGGAAATTTTGATCTTGTATAGGAAGAGGAAGGATAGCAGCATCGTTTTGTATGTGGTCAGTCATCCTTTTTTATGATACTGCCATGTTATATTTTTATGGAATGTAAAATGCCTTTTGATACTGGTGAAGTCAATTAAAAGTTTCCCATCATGCCATATCCTGTCCTTCATGAAAAACCAGGTGATTTAGTAGTAGCACATATTAAATTTACATTTCTTTTGATGCCAAATGGGTCAAATAGGATTACTTACGATTCGTTGCAGGAGTTACAACATACGAAAACGATAAATGATCTAGAAATAAGAGCACGGTTAGCTTTGCTCAATTTGATTGGCTCGCTTTTTTTTAATGTTGAATAAATGTTTTTTTTAATTTATTTATGGAAACGGTGCGAACTATTAACCGAACCTTTTTTTTTTTGTTCGAAAATTTTACAAACCAAACCATATAATTAGGTTTGGATTAAAGAAGTAACCGAATCGTATTATTATGGTTTGTTTGGTTTAGGAGGTGAACCATACTGAACCATACCGTACACACCCTTAACGGTGGGAACATGACTTGGCGTATTCAATTGTGTTTCTCACTGATCTCAAATCTTCAGTCTCGGTTCAAATTCTGATAGAAGCACGGGTAAAACATGGCTAAATATATTTTATTGTGCTCTTTTTTTACCTTTGCATTTCTTAAAAAAAATTCCATCCGATAGGATATAGGGAAAACACGGCTGATTACATCCCTTCGTGTTCTTCCTAAATCTTGACATCTCTTCACTTTTAAACTCCAAATTTGATAAAACTTGATCAACTTCATTACAAAGATCTTTTTTCTTTCAAAAAAAAAAAAAATTGACCAAGTTAAATACCAAATCTTAGTAATAATTCATCAAAATATACATGATCTACAATCACAACAATAGTTTCAATATGCTTAACTTCTTTTTATTACATACATAGAAACACAAGCAATTTTCCATGAACCCCATACATATTTATTGTATCCTTATCTTATAATATCTAATGCAACTAACTACAAACATAAGCAAGGTAACGAAATCAAAAAGAAAAACTCACTTGTCCATAGTATAATCATTTGTGACACTCGAGAAATATGGCTTTGGATCCTGATCACCTAAACAAGGAAAAACCCAAAATGAGTGTTTTGGATCAACTTCATCTAAAGTTATACTTCTATGGTCACTATTCTCGTTATATTTTTCGTTGGCCTAATTTAGACCTTAAAAGGGTCATATCTAAGTCATTTTAAGTCTGATTTTCGCATATGAGTAGTCGATTTCTACCTACTTCGAATCTATCCATTTCTAAGGTTATTTTAAACATACAAGTCCACTTATGTCTCGGATCAAAGATGTTAGATTACATCCAGACCTTAACATAGCTTCATTTTGACATTTTATAAAATTTTCATTCTATGTAGACTTGCTAAAACATGTATTTATTATTGAAACATAAGAATAATTGATTATGCATTCATGATCCTAGTGATGTTTCTCGAAATAATTCCTTTACAAATGACCTTTGAAATATAGCTAAAACATTTTAATTCCATAGGTAGGAAAATTGAAACTTTTGTAATAAAAATTTATTTCCATGATCTTCAAAATGAGTGAATCAAGATTGGAAAAAAAAAAAAAAAGAGGTTCTATGCTTGATCCATGCTTTAAAAATGTTGATACAATAGAGGTTGATGACCGAGTTCCATTTGGTCATTTATCTTTAAAATGTCAAACTCATGTGTTTTAAGAAAAGAATTTCAAAGTTGTATTTTTCTAAAATTTTCCCTTAAGTTTTAGCTCTTTAACAAAATAGGGTGTATGGTTTGTCATTTGGTTTGATCATTTTCAAAACACATCAAAATTAAGTTGGTTTGAAAACAAAATTAAAGTTCCGCATCCCCATTTGTTTCATGTTTGTCATGGCATCTAAGAAAATTTAAGAGATAGGTTTTTTTTTTTTTTTTTGAAATTTCTCTTTTGCTACATGGTTTCTTTTGCATTTGAAAATGAGTTTTTGAAAATATTTTACATACAAAGAGTTTTCAAGGTTTTTTTTTTTTGAAATTTCTCTTTTGCTACATGGTTTCTTTTGCATTGAAAATTAGTTTTTGAAAATATTTTACATAACAAAGAGTTTTCAATATGTAGAGGTTCGTGACTTCATGAATCTCCCATCTTATACAAGGCCCTCTAAATTAGTAAGTGGATATAATGATGATCTCAAGATCATTATCTTGTTCCTAATTTCAAATTTAGAGTCTTTTTTATGTCATCATGGCATTTATGTTTTAAAAAATCATTTTATAATTATTAACAACATCACTATGAGCATGACATGCACATGATCAACAAAATAAATTTTTCATCGATAAAATTGGAACAAGAACATAAAGATAACATAAAATAAAATGGGAATCAGAGAGAGATAGAAAAGGAAAGAAAGAAGGAGTGTAAGGTTTGTGAAGTGGGAAATTTAAAGGTGCAAGGAGGTATTTATAGAGGAGAAGATGAAGTAGGGGAGAGGTTACTTCTTGACTTCTTGAAGAAGGGTATGAGGGAAATGAGGATGCATGTAACATAAAGTTGACTTAATGTGACAATTTTCGTACTGGTAAAGATCAAGATAAGCATAGAAACTTGTTTAATTGAGGATTTTATACTTCGATAAATTAGTATATAATATTAAAAAGATAGTTTAATGTTATTTTATCATTGATTGTTATCTAGTTTTGTTATCTCAATCAATATGCTAGCGACCAAGTATGGTACTAGTTTGGTTTAACTAATGAAATTTTGACTCGATAATTTAATACAATATTATATAAACTTATTTTACATTATTTCATCATTAAATATTATTTAAATATGTTGTCTCAATTTTCGTGTTAGTGATAAGATACATGAATAGTTTATCATAGGTTTAGATTGATTGGGTTATCATATTTTGTGGATCATTTTGACAATGACATATTTTTGTTAAACGATTTACCTTTAGGGTTTCAGGTTTTATCTAATTCATCTAATACCTTTGATCCTAGTTAGGATTTCAAAGGTTTCGAATTAACTCGAATCAGTTTTAGAGTTCTAAGTTTGACCTAATTCATAGGATATTCTAGAGTTATAAGATTTATTTGATTCGATCTAGAGTTTCTAAGGTTTAGGTCTAATCCAATACGATTTAGGTTTTTAGTTCCGATGTGAATTCTAAGGTTTGCGATGTGTTCATTTCATTTAACTAAAATTCTAAATAATTTTTTGATATAATTTCAGTCTACATCATTAAATTAATGTTATTAATTTTCTTGATTTGCGTATTTGCTATTTGATGTTGCAATCATTTGATACAGTATTTTGTCGTACCAAATGATTTATTAGATACGTTGTTTATGCTGATAGTTGCACACTTTCTTAGGTAATTAACTTTAGGTATCGTTGGCTAATTTTTTATGACTCATATTTTTAAGTATATCGAATCTTTGGGTCTCATTTAGGCTTCTTAGCATTTCTAATCAAATTGACACACATTAGTGTTTCCAATCTTATTACTAATGCTAAGGCTCGCTTCTGAACTTTTTGAAAATGTTAGGGGTTCACATCTATAAAAATTACCTAGGTTTTCTTAGAATTATTTAGGATTTCAGGATCTTCCGAATGAGGTTTGGACTGTATGTACTAGGGTTTTGACTTTATGAATTTTTGTTTTTGTGGTCTAATTCTAGTCATCACTTTCAATGACCCTTTTAGTTAGTAACTAAGGTTTCAAGGTTTTCCTTTATCTTAACTTTTCTTTTCAATGTTAATTCAACAATTTCTCATTTCCATTATCAAGATCATAGCTTGCATATTTCCAAATAGGCATGGTATCTTCTATTCACTAGCCAATAGTCTCCATTGGTAAATAAGTGCCGATTTAGCTATGTTGATCAAAATCTAATGATAAATAACTTAGTACTTAACTTTAATCCTAATAACTTGTAAGTAGCAACTACGTGGATCGAAGCCTGGTTTAATTTGTCTAATTTCTCCTTTATGGATAAATTGTTTATCACCTCATTCGATAATTTTCTCATATTAAGTAACTTTGATCATATGTAATCATAAGACGATCAGTTTCTTATCGTCCTTTGTTTATTCCAAAACCTTTACACAATCAAAATTTTCATCTATGCTTATAACTAATTAGACGTCAATCTCAAACATAATATCAACTCAAAGTACTCCTATAGTCATCTCTTAATTAAGAACCTAATTCTAAGAATAATTAAAATTCTATCAACTTGATATCTTTCTCTTAATCAAATAATTATACTACAATTTCCCATGCATGAATAAACTTATACATTTTTCACTTCATAATCATAAGCATAAAATTTATTTGAGATTCATACCTTAAGGCTTGAATTACTTTCTTCTAGATGAACAACATTTGTCCTTGATACAACCACTGCTTACTTGTAGTCCCTAGACTTCTCTTCGGGTAAAGACGATATTATATATTTCTTTTAATTTTTTTTTAATCCATAACAATTGATTTATTATCGATTATTGATTGTCCAAGGTTATGGAAGTTATATTTTACGTCTTGGAATTTTATTAGTAAGGATTATAATCTCCAAACTATAATCCAATTGTTCACACTTTCATATTCTTAAATTACAAAAAAAAAAGGAGTGATCTTTGCGACTTTTTCTTGAAGCTTTTTAAATTTTCATGTTCTATTCTTGGTAATTATCTTATTCAGGTTATGCAAAATTATGAGAGTTTGCAACTAGAGTTCAAAAATTAATCTAAGTAAGTGAAATATTACCTTCATCATATATAAAAAAAAAAAAAAAAATTTCTTAAAGTGAAAATCAAACATAAGATTAACCAAGAAGACTGAGATTCAACCACATGTTATACTTTTACTAAGGAATATTACCCCCTAACCCCAAATTCATTTCTCTAAGTGGCACAATCAGGAATGAAAGCATGTTACATCCATTCATCTCCTGAATTTTCTCTATCTTTTTATTTTATTTCCCTTTTTTAAAATTATTATAGGGAATTTCTATGATATTTTCTTTTGATATAGATGGTAGAGGAGATGAATCATCTCTCTTTTGACAGACCAAAACACACCCATATCAACAACTTTTTAAGCCTAATTCACTCTTTAATTGGTAAAGGAGTCGAATGCTTACTCTTCTGATGGACCAAGACATGCCCATACCTACTAATTATTCCTTTTCTTTCTTTCTTTTGTTCCAATTTGTTCCACTTGCCAACGAAGTCAAACTTTGCTCTTTAGAAGGACCAAAGCCTGCTCTTATCAAATGGTTTTTTGCAATTTAATTCCATATTTTCTTATTTTTTAGTCAAAATCATTTAAGAAAGATCACCAAGAGACAAATTTCATTTTTTCTTTTATTAGAGATTATAGGTGTCACGCCCTGGAGGGTATCCTATACGTGATAGTCCGCCGCATATAATATTAAAGCTAATGAATAACAACCATAGTCATGTAGGAGCTTCGATATCACATGCAAGGCGTGCTTCCAAGATAGTAGGAAACTCACAGGGGTATTACATTTAAGTCGATAATAAAAAGCAAGCAAGAACTTATATAAATAATCATAAGATTTCCATAATAATGTCTTTACATCATCTTAGGGGCATTCCCCCGCTTTAGAAGTCCTTCCAAAATAACAACTATAACATAAGCCTACTATAGAGATTTTCCTAGAAGCCTATGTTCAAAACTTAAATACATAAACCTTCTCCCAAAAACTCCTAGTAGCTTAAACTCGTACCTGGCATACGGGGCTCCTTGGGGCCAACCAAAGGTAATCGTACTATAACAAAAAGCTATAGGGGTATAAGCGAAACTAGCTTAGTGAGATAATTCCATCTATAAAACATTTCCATAATTCATACAAGTATTTTAATCAAACATATGAGAATGCACCAATCATATGAACAAACAAGATACACATGATTAATAGAAAATCAAGTGTAGCATGGATTTTATGCCCTCCATGTCAAGGGTTGGGAGGTTACAGGCCCATACGACCATCAATATTTGTAGATTTACCGGCTCCTGCTTGCCCTGTAGACTTTCTAGCTCATGCTTGCCCTGTAGACTTTCCGGCTCCTACTAGCCCATGTAGACTTTTCGGCTCCTACCAACCACTACTACCATTTCCTCGTTTCCTCACACGAAGAATAGTAGTGAAACAAATGTGACTCATGTATATGATATGCATGAATTGATTTCAATATAATTTAACCAAAAATGTTTAGTTCAAGTTAAAGGCGATCAACACAATTTCTATCATATCAATACAAGAATCATAATTTATTTATCAAACCAACTTCCGATATTCTTAACTTGTATTAAATCATTCATAATACCAAGTCACACAACAATTATCCATTTTATCTTTTTCTTAATTGCTAGTGCTACTAATTACAAGCACAAAACAAGGAAATGTAACTTAGTAAAAGGAATAACTCACTCCATGTCGGTAGATCCTAATCGAAGTAATCCTCCGAAAAAGCGATCTCGGGTCCTTCTTCACCTAAACAAGATGAAATACCCAAAATGAGTCTTTCATAAAGTTTCTATTCTTGAAGATCTTAAACTTTTCTTAAAATCGAGATAAAATCGTATAAGAGGAAATTCCAACTTAAAATGGCCATAACGTACTCATTTTAACTGAGAATTTCGCATATAATATATCGTTTTCTATCTACTCGAAAAGATCTACACATTTCTAAACTTATTTTCATAAAACTAAGTCGTTTGGGTTCCGAAAAGGCAGCGACTAGATTTACCACGAATTTACCAAAAACTTGAATTCCTCCTTTTATCAAAAGCTCACTAGAAGAGATAGATTTTCCAAATATTTTGTAAACTTTTTGAAAAGTTTATACATATATGTAATGTCTCATAACAAATGTAAGAAGTAAATGAAGTTGTCTCAATCTATGAAAAAGTGAACTCTTTAAAGATTTTGAAACTTAAGAACTTTTGGAATATTCATTTTGCTTTGAAATCATCTTAATTTGTTTATAATGAGTATCTCTTTTCTTTTCCTAAATTTTACTTTCATAATTTTCTTGAAATCTTAAGGAATGATTTTTATTTTCTAAACTTGGCTTCCATCACTTTTTGGAAAGTATTAACACTTCTAGAAAATAATTTCTTGATTTCTTGAGATCATCTTATTTTAATGTAAAGGAATCATTTGAAGAAAGGTAAAGTTGTTGAAAAATCTTTATTTACTTTAAAAATTCCTTTTAGTGTTATGTATGTTTATAAATTTCCTTATGATCTCCTCTAAGTTTTGTTTAAGATAACTTCTTAATTTTTTAGAACAACATTAGCTTCCTACTTTTATTTCTAGAAAAAGAATCTTTATTTTAAGAAAACATTTCTTCATTTATTTTGTTGAGACAAAACAATTATGTTCATGCATGAATATGAATCATAAAGCTATGAAAACATAAAGAAACATAATAATTAAAAAAATAAGCTAATAAGAAAATAAATCAAGTATTGGAACCTTAGCTTGTTCAAGGTATCCCGGGACTAAGAAATGACTAGTCCCAAAAGAAAAAGAAAATGTTTTGACTTGATGAGGATAAGTCTAAGACTAGAAAGACTAGTCTTAAAAAAAACTTGAAATTAAATAAATTGCAAGGAAAGTAAATAAATTGCAAGACAATGAGCTTATATGCTCTAAATAATATATATAGCTATATAGATATAATAGATAGTTATAAATATAAAGCAACATAAAGGAATTTAGATTATGAACAAAAACAAAGTATGAACCTATTGTTGCTTTCTTAACCTTTATGGTTTTAGAAAACAGACACTAAGTTCATACTAAGTAGATGAACATATGAAAATCTTAAAGGTATATTACCTAAAAGAAAGAAACTAGAGAGAACTTCTTATAAGAGACTTCTTGGAAGAAATTTTGAAAGAGATTTGAGTATAGTAACTTTAGTGTAGAAGAGGTGTGAAAGAAGTGGAAGTATGAGGGGGTATTTATAGGAAAATGTGGGAGATAATTTATGTTAATTAAATAAATGAAAAAAAAACAAATTAGAGAGAAAAAGAAGGGGGCCGGCGCTATTCTTGGTGTAGGAAGAGAGGAAATTTTATTTTTTTTGTATTTTTGATAATTAAAAGTAAGATATAAAAGATGTGAAGTTGTATTGGAAATGTAAATGTGTAAGAAATAGGTATATGGGTCGTAAGAGTAGGTTGTAAGAAAAAGTAGAGATAGATGAATAGTGTAGAATAGTAGAAAATAGTGTAATGTAAAGTAGACATGACAATTAAATACCGGTAATAAGAAAATATGTGTATAAATATGATGTATAATATTTTTAGCTATCGAAAAATTATGAAATCGATATTTTTGAAAATCTTATATTTTTACGAGTCTAACGGTATATTCGGAATACTTTTCCTATTCCAAGCTCCTGAACACGTTTTTCAAGAACTGTGTCCGATCGAGTTTAAAATGAGTTTCGATTTTACTAAACTGATCTTTTTAGGCTTCCTTGGGTAATTACGAACTATTCTACTTACTAAACTTTTTCTTACTCTCTTAGGGTTTCTTAAATGGTGATGCCGAACTTAAGCGGTTACGGTAAACTAGGGTTTTGTTGACTCTGGAAATCCGGTTGACTTCTAATTAGGGTTTGATCTTTAATTCGAATCCAAAACTTCGGGGATTTACAATAGGACTCTCAAAATTTCACGAGAAATGAATATACTAAATAGTAAACTTAAAACCATGGTTGAATAAATTTCTACCTAGCAACATTGATCTAATTCCTACCCTAAAATTAAAGTTTAAATATCAAGTAATTTTGATTCACTAAGATTTCATTCTTTAACTCTAGCAAAGTATAATTTATACAAAAGACAAAGGAATAATTGATTCAATAATTATCAAGTTGCGGAATTTTTAATTCGGCTCACTTTTATAATGCATTCACATATTAATTACCAAGTAAGATTTCAAATCAATTAACTTTAGTAGTACATAATAAATCAACTGAAAAATTTTCAAATACTTAAGTGTAAACTAGGGATTTAACAATTAAAAATATTGATTAAAGAAGGATAAACTGATCTTTCCCCGATTTTTAGAAGCTATGATCTTATGGATTCAAGAAAGAAGATTGAAATAATTTTTGCAATTGCTTAGTCAATTCTGTTTTGAATCTTGAGAGATTGAAAAATAAGTGTGCAATGTCCTATGCAGTCCAATTATAACTTAGAGAAGATCATGTAACTGGATCTGCATCATAAAATTAAAAGTCAAAAAGGAAACTAAGAGAAAAATTTAACTGAAAACATTAATCGATCCTTAGCATCCAAACATAAACCACTAAAACAAAGTTTAGCTAGTATAGCTAACTTTAACATATACAGCCCTATAAAGATAAAATAGAAGTCCTGCAAAAGAAAATCAAATTGGACAGCAGCAAGTCTAATCATCATTCTAAGCATCATCCTCTTCTATGGCTTCACTATCATCATTCTCTTCTGCATCCTCACCATCCTCATCATCTTCTTCTTCACTATCATTGTTGTCTTCTTGATTTTCCTCCTCCCTTCCCTCCCTTTCAGCTTTGTCTTCTAAGCACATCTCCTCACTAAAGACACCTCTATGGCAAGTTTTTGTTGTGAAGTACCAGCGTTCCAATCCATCTAAGTAGCTTTTGTAGATTTTCCACTCCCAGATGAGTTGGAATAGTCAAGTAAACGTAGAGGATCATCTAGACGAATGCATGCAACTAATGTCTTCAAGGCCTCCACCACAAATTTCCTGAATTTCTGACATTTCTTCTCAATCCAAGCAACATTAGGATGAATAAGTGGAGCAATAGATAAAGATTGAGGGGCTTTAAGGTTCATAAGAGTAGAAGGGGGAAGTAGGGCAAGTCTTTTTAAGCTTCCATCTTAAAGAATTTCCATTCGGAAAAAAAACTAAAGCTCCTATATAATCCTTAGTTTCTTTGGTAGGAAAAATATAAACCCCCAAAGTTTTGTAACCGGATTAGCTTAAACCTTAATTAGAGAGTCAACCTGAAACCCTAAAGTCAACAAAACCCTAGTTAAACGAAATAGTTTAAGTTCCGCAATCTCATATAAGTAACCCAGAGAAATTAAGTAAGAGTTTGGTATGTAGAATAGTTCATAATTACATAAGGAAGCTTGAAAAGATCATATTAGTAAAACCGCAAATTGTTTTAAACCCAAACGGATACAGTTCTTGATAAACGTGTCTTGGGGCTCGAAATAGTAAAAATATTCCAAATATACCGTTATAATCATAAAAATGTAAGGTTTTTAAAAATATTAGTTTTATAATTTTTCGGTAAGTAAAAATAACAGATATCACAATTATATACGTATTTTCTTACTACTAGTACTTTATTAGTCATATCTACTTTACATTATACAATTCATTACTATTCTATACTATTCTTTTATCTCTAATTTTTCTAACACCCACTCTTGCAACACCATAACCTATTATCTTTACTTTTTACATTTCTCATAACTTTATTTCACATCTACCTTATTTATTATTTTATTTAATCAACAAAAATACAAAATAAATCTCTCTTCCTCCCCTCTCTCCATGATGGTCGGCGTATCATTCTCTCCCTCTCCCTCAATTTTGTTTCATTTTTTTCTTTATTTAAATCACACAAAAGTTCACTCCTCATTTCCTATAATACACCTCTCTTCTTTTACTTCTTTCATACAATTACTACCCACAAATTTACTACCAAATCTCTCTCAAATTTTTCTCTCAACACTCTCTCTAAATACTCTCTCAAAATAATCTCAAACCACCTTCTACATACACAAAATATATTACCACATAATACAAACCAAAGAATATGGAGTAGAAAAGAAAGCCTTTGAATTCAAAAGCATGGGGCCAAAATAAACCAGATCATTTGACACAGCAAAGGTGTCTCACACAATTTGAGATTCCAATGATTCAAGTTCTTAACCAATTGAGAGATCAAAATCTGATAACATTTGAAATCCCAAAGGAAGGGTACAAGCTGAGGAAATATGATCCTAATGTACAATGTGAGTACCACATGGGTCAAACGGGCCACTCTACAGAGAATTGTTGGAGATTAAAGCACAAAGTCCAAGATTTAATCGATGCTAAGGTTATCAAACCTGAGCTCCTGAAATCTATGAAGCCAATTGATGATAATGATCCTATCCCAACTCCGACAGGGTTTCCAAGCGTCACTTCATCAAGAATTGAGAGTTTGTTGTTACCATCTGATAAAGTAGCCTATCATATGCATACGTTGAATGTGTCGGTCAACACCAATAGGGGCAGGTAGCTTAAGAAAGAAGATCGACATTGATGCCTATCTTTGTAATAAGAATGATAATGAAATCTTCTATTGATATTTGGGGCAATTTGAATGGATCTTTGTCTATGGATATTTTATTGCTTGAAAATGTTTTGACAAAAAAGAGGCAACCAAATACCAAACACTAACCACTGAACACTTGAGAGTTGAGTGATTGTGAGGAAATTTATAAGGCTCATTCCTTAAAAGAAGTTTATTTCGCACTTGATACATAGGTTAAGATGATACCAGGCATTCATTTCAATAACCAAATTATATCCCTTGTTAACCCCGTTGGGCCTAAAAAGAAGGAATTCCTAAAAATAAACCCTGTCAAGAACCACCCCGCATTGGGGCACCCCACAATGGGGCAATTTGGAGGTTAGGGTCATTAATAAGGAGAAAAGGAATAACTTATATGCACTTGACCTAGTCGCATCAATTCAAGAGTAGTCAATTGACACAAATAAATCATTTCCTATGAAAGGAAAAAGAGTCTTCATTTCAAACCATACACAGTACATACACTTTGGGCTATAAAAGAACAAATCACCTTGAATTCGTCTCCCAAAAGGGCAATGAAAAAGAAAAAAAAAAGAAGAGAAGAAAAAAAAGGGAAAAAAAAAGAAAAAAAAAGAAGAAAAAAAAAAGAAATAAAAAAGAAAAAAAGAGAGAACAAGAAAAAGATATTAGGCAAACAAGGTGATAAAAATCAATGATTTTAAAATACATAGCTCAAGATCATTAAAATTCAAAATTCATCAAGTCCCACCCACAAATTCCACCCTTTGGAGACTCTTTGGATCAAAGGAGTTGATTTATTAACACCCTTGAAACTAGGAACAAGTGCATTATCAAGTTTTCCTTAAGGGTTCTTGACTTGTAAACCCGGGATGTATTGAAATTTTTTTTCAAAAATAAAATGCCTTTATGAAATATCCTTTTTATTAAAGCCAATGACCAAAAGCCCAAAATTTTTTTTACCCAAGAAAAGTCCTGATAGATTAACCAAAATGTATCATTTACAAAATGGACTGTAATTTTTGGAATTCAAGTCATGTGTGAAAATAAGCCAAAGAGTGTGGGAGGAAGTCCTCTTTAACTTAGTATTTCAAGCATAAGATAACCAATCCAGGTTCATGGGAATGACAAGAAAAAAATGAGAATTAGTTTGCCCCAAAGGCAAGAAAGTCAAATTGGAGATTATTGCCCCCTAATCAAGGAGGAGAAAAGAAGACTACCAAGGATTGACCTTCAAAGAAAATAAGTAAGGGAGAAGTTGTCGCTCATTAGCAATTTTGAAATCAATAAAATTCTTTGCTTGTTAGCAAAATTGAAAAATGATGAAATAAGTGAAAATAAAAAAAAAGAGAGAAGTTTTTCTCAAAAGTTTGTTTTTCAAAAAGAAGAAGAACAAGAGAGAATAAAGGAATCTCTAAATTTTTAAAGAGATATAATTTTGAGAAAAAAAAAAGAGAGAAGAGTTTTAAACTCAAAAGTTTTGAAAAAAGGCATTTGGCCTTAACAAAAATGAAAAAGAAGAAGTCTTGACTCAAGAAAAGTTTTCAAGTTAGCACAGTTTTCGAATTATAAGATTTCAAAAAAATCAGTCGTCATTTTTCTTCTAATGTCTAGGATCACCTGCTCAAAGGAGCGTCGTCCTATTGTTTGAAAAATTAGGATTACTTGCTCAAAGGAGCATCGTCCTATTGTTTTGAAAAATTAAGATCACCTGCTAGCGTCGTCCTATTGTTTGAAAAATTAAGATTACTTGCACAAAGGAGCATCGTCCTATTGTTTTGAAAAATTAAGGTTACTTGCTCAAAGGAGCGTCATCCTGCCTTTAAGAATTATAGTTACCAGTCCAGCCAAGAATCAGTTCAAGTAGCACCAATTCAAACCAAAAACTAAAGCCCATAGGTTCGGCAAATGACCAAATTAAAGCCTATAGGTCCGACAGATGACCTATCATTTTTCTAAATCTAGACCCGACAGACGGTCTATCAGTCTAGGCCCGACAGATGGCCTATCATTTTTTTAAATCTAGACCCGACAGACGGTCTATCAGTCTAGGCCCGACAGATGGCCTATCATTTTTCAAAATCTAGACCCGACAGATGGCCTATCATTTTTCAAAATCTAGACCCGACAGATGGTCTATCAGTTTTCTAAGTCTAGGTCCGACAGTTGACCTAGCAAATCTCAAAATCTAGACCCGATAGATGGTCTATCAGTTTTCTAAGTCTAGGTCCGACAGTTGACCTAGCAAATCTCAAAATCTAGACCCGACAGATGGTCTATCAGTTTTCTAAGTCTAGGTCCGACAGTTGACCTAGCAAATCTCAAAATCTAGACCCGACAGACGGTCTATCAGTCTAGGCCTGACAGATGGCCTATAATTTTTCAAAATCTAGACCCGACAGATGGTCTATCAGTTTTCTAAGTCTAGGTCCGACAGTTGACCTAGCGAATCTCAAAGTCTAAACTCGACAGGTGGTTTAGCATAAGATAAAAATCTCTTTGTTGAAAATAAAATTTGGGAGGAGAAGCTAAGCAAAAATTGGTTATCATTTTGTCTTTGTGGCAAAAGTTTTGTTCAAACTTTACCACAAAGAGGGGCAGTTGTAGACACCCAATTTTTGCCCAATTAATTAAGGATTAAATTTATAAAGTTAATTAAACAAA